>CM077582.1:42842457-43339060 GCA_039657365.1 Stephania yunnanensis
GATCAAAGGCCTTTTGTTTGGTTATATTTTAGGAGTCCTTTAAAGGTTATTTTGATCAAATTAAAGTGATCTTCGTGTCCCCACGCTTGCATTTTCTAATTATAGGTTTTTGACAAAAATATTTTTGAATCCCGTATTTGTTTTTCATTATTTTCATACTGTAATGTTGTGTTCTTCAAAAATGGTTTACGTATTTTGATTCCTAGCAAAAAAACCATTAAATTTTCTATAATGAAGTTTGAAATTCGAAAATGAATCAGCAATGTTATGATCGATCAAATATTTTGTGTTATTTGCATAAATGAAACTAGTTTTTCCTAATTTTTGATAAGGAGTTGTTATTATTCTTCGAATTTGATTTCTTTTTTGAAATCGTTGCAAAATTTTGCTTGGCTAAGTATTTTGGATTTTTATATTTGGTTTTAATTTGTTAAAGTTATGTCGATTTGAAGTTATATTAATTAAAACTTAAAACGCTTAACTTATTTTAAAACCTTATCTAATTGCTAAAAGCTACTTTAAAACATAGTAAATGATACCAGTAGCCTGAAGAAGAGTCTCAGGGATTTGGGCTCATATTTTGTGGTGTTCAGTGGTCGATTAAGCTAGGGAATACATTGCATGACATGTAAGTAATATTTGTGAGGTTCTTATTTATATTTGATTCCAATTATGTTTTATTTACTGTCTATTCGACGATGAAATGCCTTATATTCTACTATCATGAGTTTTTTCATATTCTACTTATTATATCGATGTTTTTATCATGAGATCATTTGTTTATGGAAATGATTGACTCTATTCTCATGCTCTATGTCTTTTTTGCTATTTGATGAAAACGTGATCGAGAATAACTTCCTTTTATGATTGGAGTAATAAGATTGAAGTATATATAAGAACTTGTGTTCTTAGAATGTTGTCTTTGAAGCATATTACCTTGTCTTGGAATTCTTAATGTGAGTCTATCTTGATATTATAAAGTTGTGGTAGAATCTAGGGTCCATTGCATGAATATGATATGCTCGACACTCACCACTACACTTGCCATCACTTGGGGTATGTGACCACGGGTAGTCGGCAAGTATGTATACATACATGGTTTATTTATGCATAGAGATCAGCTTGGCCTTTGAGTATTGAGATACAGATGATCATGGAGTGGTAAAACATAGCTCCGACCTTCGATAGAAGTGTAGAGCTCAAATCCATCCAAAGGTAGTGGAATAAAAGCCTATGTGATAGGAGTCACGACCGACTAGACCTAGATCATTATTACATAGCACGTGTCATTCTCATTTTGTTTTGATGTGGTATTTTCTAGCATTTTTCCACTTCAGCACTTCTTCGCTATATTTATGCTTTTAAATATTGGTCGATTATGTTTGGAAATGTACATAAGAAACTCAAGGAATCACGTTATTACATGTTGTACTCACTAAAATTTTTATGACGGTGGGTGCAGATCTTTCAAGTAGCAAGTCAGGCAAGTAGAAGATTGGAGACTATCTCTAACCATTCGACGATTCTTCTACTTCCTATCTTGTGGTTCATAATTTTTGATGTATTATCTACTTTATGTCTTTTCTATATATTTTTGGTTGAATATTGGGTTATGCATATAGTTCCCCAACTTGAGACTTGGTTATCACGTTGTTTATTATCCTTTCGATATTTATATGCATGTTATGCTATTTCCTGGTTTCCACGCTTTGGATTTTTTATAATTGCTTCTGCATAACTGTTAAGACTTCTACTAGAACTTTTTAACAATAAAAGTTTTGACTAACTCTGAAACTTAATAATAATTTTACATATGTATCACTTATCCTGAAAAAAATTGACAAGGCAAATAGTACAAAAGGCTGACTAATACATTGTTAAGTCCTGCTTAGCAAAGATTAAGACTTAATGATGGGATTAGGCCAGACGGTGCCTTATTTTAAAGAACGGGCCATCAAAAATAGTTTAGTAGTATATTAAGTATAATATCCCTGAATGAACTCTAGTTGGCGATACTTATATATTTTTACGTATACAAGGTATACAAAATAAAATGGAGTGATTTTGGGATGAAATGAAGATAAAATGCATAAAAATATGTTTGACGGCACAGAAAGGCAAGGCGTAGCGAAAAAAGAAGAGAATGACAAAGAAACATCTATGTCGGTGCAGTGGCGGCATTTTGAGTGTCTAAGGGACATGACCGAGTGGTCTACATAGGGCGCCGAGTATACTAAGTGATGAAAATGCATTCAAAGATGTTGAAATGTGCACATTAGTTTCTCGTGTTTTTCTATTATTTGTAGTAGTAACAAATGATAATCATCTCCACAAGGATTTATCAAATCACAAAGGAAGGTATTTTTTACGGTTTTTTATTAATTTAGTTAATCTAATTAAATAAAAATTAAAATACTAAATAATTACTCCCTTTATTCCATAGTTTCTATCATATTTAGGCTTATGCATAGTATTTAAGGTGATAATTGGAAGTCTTAAAGAGATAGACATTGAGACTAAATTACTTCTCATTAATAGCTTTTTTTCGCTTTAGAAATTAATGTAGAAACCCCAATTGGCATTAATGACATAACTTTAAATTATGGTAAAATTGAAAAAAAAAACCATAAATACACCTTTGATGTTCTAATGTGATACATATTGTGGAACAAGAAAAAATAATTCAATGCGATAGATAATATGAAACGGAAGGAGCAAAATCTATAAATACAAACTTAATTAACCAAATTAATTAATATCATCAAACAATTCAACTTAATCTAAATCAAACAATACTCAAATTCAATATAACTATACATATCTAAAATAAACCACCTACTAAACAATGTAATATACTTGGATTGCTTCCAAATACTAGAACACAATATCTATTCATACAATAGTTATAATCATAACACATGGAATCTTGGAATCATTAAATCATATTTCATAATAGGTTGACAGCCTTTAGCTAGTCACCAATTTTCGTAAATTAAATGGAAAAGCCACATTATTACCATTGTAAATCTATCCATTGGATAACAAGCAACAACATAGAAATATGGTAGATTACACTCAATGAAAATTGTGTCTAATTTAAGCCAATATTAACTAAAGCCGCATAATAAACAAATTTGAACATAATAACCTAGAACATCGACTTAGGAAAAGCCCTATAGATTAATCCTAGTTATTACTTCTATAATTGTTGTCAATAACTATAGATATAAATTCAAAATCATAATACCACAATACAAATTGGCAACTATGCATGCAACACTAGTCTTCTATAGTTGTAATAAGCAAAGAAAACTTGTTTAATATTTGATTGACGTGTATGAATTAATTTAAAGTATTATATTCATGATTCATTTATTATAACTATGTAGCAATCCAAAGTTTTACATGTCTATGATTTGTTTAAATTAATAGATGACTCCTTCTTGACGGATATAAAAAATGCCAATAAATGATAAAAAGACAAAATGAATAAACAAATAAATATCTTAAATGAATCAAAGCTCTTATGTAGCTTCAAACATAAACTAGAAATATGGAATATGTAGTAGAAATAATGGAGAGAAAAAGAGAAAGATTTATTTTGAAGCTCTCTGACCCTTTTATAATCTCCCTACGTTTACATATCTTAGATAAATTCAAATTCTTCATATTAATCTAAAAAACACGTAACCAACCTTTGTTATTTGTTAGCGATTCCTATGTTGTTCATAAATTTATGAATCAATCATTAGAATCGACACTCATTGCTCCACCAATTTAACTGGTGATTTCTTGTATATTTTGCAATTCACTATGGATTCATTGGCATTTTCTAGCTACTAATTTAAGTGGCGATTTATAGTGTAATTAAATCATTGGTTAATCATTAATATTTTCTCAAGTTGATTGTTTTCCCTTATTCCATTTCTTTATTCATATTTAAATCCTGAAATCACAAAAACAATAGAATACTTAGTGTAACATCATCATTTATGTATAAAATCAACCTAAAGTAAAATATAAAACATGTCTAATTATCGACTTGTGAAATACCTCCAAACTCAGCACTTTGTTGTCCTAAGCAAATGAGTACTCTCGATCATATTCTCTTTTCACTCCTTAAAAATTGATTTCAATCTAATTAATCTCAACTTTAAATAATATAAATTTTAAAATTGAAGTGATTTCGAAATGAAAACATATTACCCTCACGTAAATTCAAGTTATGATAAAATATAATAATTTAGACAAAATAAAACATCCTTTAGTGATACCTTAACAACCGAATGCACCACTATTTAGAACTTAAAGTTCATCACAAAGGCCAATACATAATATATGTTGTCCTAGTATCCACAGACAAGCATCGAGCTTACAATAACTATAATAGAATCTTAAAATACAAAAAAACCACTAAATTAATCTTAATAATAGAAAATATGTTACGATAGTACAATGATCAAAATCAATAGGAATTTTACCAAGATACCAATAAATATATCATCAAAAACATGTTAGATTCTCGAATACTCCATTCAACTCCAACTTCAAGCACTCGAGTTAAATCTTTTCTTCAAAGAGTCTAGGAACATCCGTCTTTTTTATCTGTCATTTTCTTTTCTAGTTCATTCTAATTATTTCTTTGGCAATTGATTTAGAGTCCCTATTCCATTTCCTTCAGACATTCTTACATTCTTCCCACTACAGATTCTCTACTCCATTTCCTTTGGAATCTATGTGATGCTCTAAATATTTATTTGTAAAATTCTTGCAAACACTTCTCACTATCCACTAAATTTAAAGAATGCATTCTTTCTAACATATAAAAGTTTATCGGTTTGTAACTCTATTCTTATATCAATAGTGGTATATTAACTTTATATATATTTTAAAAATACTTAATCAATAGCTTTTTGTATTGTAAGATTCTTATAAATATGTTTTGTTCATCTTGCACTATTGTTTCGACTTTCTAGTAATTATCATGACTAACACAAGGTATTTAATTTAGTGTATATATCAACTAGTAAAGTTAATAAAAAATGCTGTAAAACTGATTCCTTCTATAATAAATTCAATTGGTTAATAAAAATATCACTTCTATTCAAGAATCTATTCAATGTTTCGTATCATTCTTTTCCTAACTTAATATGAAGTAAAATGAAATTCATACTTACTTCAATTCGAATAAAATTCAAAAAATCTCGTCAACTTACATAAATATTTTTAGAACTTTTTGGATTGATTATGAACTTATCTTCTACCTTCCTTGTCGTCGACATCTTTCTTTGCTGTCATTGTCATACTTCACTTAAAATACCACCAAAACCATTCGAAACATTTTCCTTACATTTTAAAAGTTAAGTCAAGTTTTCGATAAAACAAACAGACCACGTGAAGTATAAAAAATACAATCATAAATTCAACAATAAATGTATGAATAATCTTAAATTAGAATTTCCGTAACATAGAGAGCATAAAATGTATATGAATAAACATCACCATTATGTATCAAATGCATCAAATTTCTCGCAAAAGAATTGAATAAAATTTACCACATAGTATATCACCTCTATAGACAAAAGATGTAACCATAAATCACAAAGCATATCACCAGCATCCAAGGTACATAGAGGACATAACATAACATCACTCAAAGACATGGAAAATAAACAAAATAAGGAAATCTATGTCGCCATTCGAGTCACATTGTCATCGTCCTCTACTGCATTAATCCTTTGGGACTGAAAACTTGCGGTGGGGTCGTAGAGGTGGTGTTCGTAACCTGGCAATGTTGGAACATTGAAGTTACTGCTTAGTATTAGTCTCCTTTGCGTAGATGGTATAGTAACCTCTGTGCCTCCTCGATGTCTATTTTTCCTAGATATTATTAGATGCACCCTGTGGATGCTTCTTGCCAAAGCTCTCTGGTTCTCGAACACCAGTTCTTGATTACATAGACTGTTAAAGTAGGGTAGCCTTGTAGGTCACTATTTCGTAACACTGCAAGCTCAGCAGTAAGTCTATTTTGATGAAATAACACCATACTTTAGTGATTTTATTAAAAGATTTGGTAGTTATGTGCTTAGAATACCCCTCCATATAAAAAAATAAATCAGTTTATTCTTATAGTAGAATAATCCATTGTTTTCCCTTAAACTTATGATTCGTTCTTACTCTTACATTCATATACATTCGCCTGAAACTCTTTCACCAAGATATCACAACCCTTCTCACTAGGAAAATCTTTTAGGTCTATATGGTTACATTCCCTAGTCAACAATCCCCAAATCATGGCCTCAATGATATATAGGATATTGCATTTATATTTCAATTTGTTCTTCGCATGAAATCCCCTCTTCGGGGATCAACTTCCTATCCTTCACCAAATCATTCCCTAATTTTTTTAATTCTTCTCAATGAAAAAGTTTTTTTCCTGAGTATGTAATTATTCCCCCCGTCAGTTTCTCTTGTTCGACCTCATCCATTTCCTCCTCCTCATCTATATAATCATCATCAATATTGAAATTAAGTTTACTATCTATGCCTCTCTAATCAATAATAATTACTCGATGTTATGTATTTTACTCTTGTACCATCCATATCCTGCTTAAAAGCTTCAATGGCAATGATAACTTCTAAAACCTTATTTTAACAAACACATGATCAAGATGTTCATAGAATTATGCCCATAATCAATACAAGTTCTAACCGTTGGACTTTTTATATTTCTGTTAAATTCATGTTTATAGCATAGCATTCATACCATTGGATATGTTGATCTCTAAGATTAATAAACTACTCACACTTCATTGAAACAAGCACGCACATAATTTTATTCATTGAAATCAGAGATAAAATGAAATAACTTCAATTAAATCAATTAACACAATAATTAAATCACCACACGTTAGTCTTTAATGTCTTCTCTCGAATTGTCTTAATACCAAAAAATAAGTAGCCATGTGCTAACTATTGATAATGGTGGCTAATCTCTTTTATGCTATATGTTGACCATGTTTTCCTATCTATTTATACTCCCCAATCACGTTTCAAACAAGTAGAAACTCTACTTTAAAATTTAACATGAAATAAAACTCTACTTTTTTTTCTCCTATCGGCACAATCATAGAAGCCCCAACATCGTGTGTACATACATGTTGCGTCGCCACTGCACCGATTATTATGCGTGAAATTCCACCCTTCAATTTCCTCAGCATTGTGCCTTAAACATCCTTACGCTGACCCTTAACCTTCGCGATGCCGCCACTGTGCTGAGCCTCTTGATCACTATTTTCCACTTTCTTGCTCTCCCATGCTATGCTTTGATGTGCCTCGAAGCCCCACATTACCAACTTATGTTGCCATGCAACTAAACCTCTTTAATAGTGTTGTTACTCCATTTTTCTTCGAATTCACTCATTTCCTTCCTTTATGCCTTTTTATTAAAAATGCACAAACACCATCAATTATAGCTTATTTTGAGATATTTATACTAAGTATACTACTAAATTAATCGTATATAAAAGTCTAAATAATCTATTATCACATAAACATAAGGTTTTGACCTTCTTCTTCGTAAAATGAACTGGTTTTCCCCACAGTGACATACTAGGATGGATAAACCCTTTTTGTAACAACTCCTCAAGTTGAGTCAGCAGCTGTTGCAACTCATTTAGTGACATTCGGGACGGAAGAATACATAGAGTTTGGTGCGAGGAATAAAATCAATGATGAAGTCGATGACACATAGAGGTGGAAGTTTAGGCATGTTGGATGGAAAAACTTTCAAAAAATCACAAACCACTAGTATCTCAATAAAATTAGGTTCATGACTAGGTTCTCTAAAAGTAACAACCCCTGCCATGACCTTTAAGCCTCGAAGTGTAGCCTCCCTTCCACAAGTTGCAAGTCATTAAGGATTATAGCCCTTATAAACTGTAATTTCAGAAAGGTTAAAAGTCTGAAAGATTACTTGCTTATAAAAAAAGTCAATACTGACATGGTATGCTGCTAACCAATCCATCCTTAGTAAGGCATCATACCGCACGAATTCCATTACCTTTCCATCAATAGGGGACTCATTCTCCCCTATTTTGACTACACATTCCTCCAATATCAGGTTAGGATAAACCTTCTCACTCATTGCTTTGTTTAAAATGAACAATGTAATGGTTCTCACTGGTTACAATTTCAACTCATTTATCATTGCACTAGCAATAAATAAAACTATGCAACAAGCATAAATTAACACATGCATATCTCAACTTAAAATATTTTAAATACCATCTTTAAGCCTCCTTACAAGCTTAGGATCTGCCTCAGCCACTGCATCAGTCTACGGTAATGCAAGATATGGTGTACTACTGTGTGTCGATCTGATTGGTGGCAAGAACAATCTCCCTGAATAAGCCATGCTTTACAACGTAGAAAATATATCAATGAATCCCTCTAAGCAAACCCACATGCATGTGGAACATGCTTAGATCACCACGATTTTTATGCTAAATATGTCTTGCTCTTGCCTTTAACCATGACTGAGGCAATGGTAAAGGTTTGTTTTTCTACTAAATCCCGAGAGATAAATGGAACTAGTGTGATAACAAATATCGTCCTTGTAGACCCTATCGATATAGCATTTATAACTGCACTCCTCTACCTCTTTGAAGGATAAAAACTAGAAAATTAATTCCTTGGTTATTCGAATCCCAGGGAACTATGGTACTGGTGGTGGCATAGATATTTCTCTCAAGGGTCTAGCTAATATGGTTGTTTTAACCTCCATTATAGTTTCATAGATAAATGCATAGCTAGTGCGAACACGAATCCCAAAGTTAAGCCATTTGCTAAACATATATATTTTATTTTCCTCTAATTCCACCATTTTTTTTTACCAAACTCACTCAACTCTATGAACCTCTACTCATATTACCATACACTTATCTCTCCTTATTTTAGTTGTATGAACTCAGTCTTTTTTTGATTCCTGACTAACTTTGAAAAGTATTATCCATTAAATAGGGCTCTAAACTATGGCTAGGTGGTGACATTCTTCCTTTCTCTCTTTACAGAATTCCACCATTTCAAAGTAGATTGAATTACCAAAAATATGACCAGTTTAACCATAACTAGTTCCTCAACATCAACGACATCAAATTGTTGCTCCATCTTATGAATCTAAGCCTCAACTACTCAATCCTCCATAGTGCCATTAAATCTCATAGTCATATTTCAAGAATTCCTTCCATGTTCCGTGTAGTGTAACCTTTTTAGGATCAATTGGCACTAAGGCAATTATCTGCAGCACTCGATCCTTTGCTATCACCAATTGTGCGGGATTTTCTACTATCTAAGCTCCTCCTTCAGCTTCGCTAACCTAGGGATTAGTTGCAGCTTTTGTTTTGGTTTGCTGCAATGGTGGTCTTATATGAGCCATTAGCGTTGCCATTAGCTTTGCCTGAGATTCTATGAGCTCTCTCATTTGCCGCTTAATTTTAAACTTCCCCTGATCTTTACTTTGCCAGTTACCCAGAAGTCTCCCTTAACTGCCATTGGATTCTAAAATTAAAAGAGAGATAACACCATTGCGATAACATGCAAAGAAGACATGGATATGATATCTATATAATGTATAACAACAAGTGCAACAAATAACGTAATATATTCATGCCATTTTTTTCATTTTCCCCCAAAAATCATGATAAAACTATTTATCAAGTTCTAAGCCTATTCATAAATCGAGACGACTCCTAAAGTTTGTAAACATAAGTTCTGGTACCAATTTGTATAAGAGTCAAGACTTAGGTTTACCAACTCACTTAGATTATGATATTAAACTATATTAGAGTTATTAAACCTGAGCTCTAATACCAAGCAATAACAGAGCTAGTATCCCTTAGCTCTCATACAAAATTGTAGCATCCCTTATCCCTATTATGGCGATACTCGACCAGAAACACTAATTATGCCCTTGTACACATGCTAGACTTCACTAGAGCCAATAGCCATTCCTTCTGTACTTGATATAACTTAACATGTATATCGATATCGAAATAAAAATCAAAATATAAACAACAAAAAATTAAAACTTATTTTGATAATGAAAATGACATAAATAAATCCGAAGTTTAGCAAAACCAAAATCCATTTACAAAACCTCCCAACCCTATTATATTACAACAATTAATTTTAAACAATATATATATACAAGAAGGGTTATTACATCATAAAGAAGATAGTAAAAGCTCTAAATCTTCTATTTTCCATTTTGCTAAAGTGTCGGGCTAAGAACCTGAAATATTAATTTGGGTTGAGTGCTCCAACTTGATCAATAAGTAAGGAATCACATAAAATCGACCTTCAATTTAATAATAAAAAGTGATGTGCAATAACAATATGAACCAAACATAGCTATAAGGATAATGGTTAGAATATAACAACAACAACAACAACAACAACAACAACAACAACAACAACAACATAGCCTCAGTCAACAACAACAACAACAACAACAACAACAACATAGCCTCAGTCCCAACTTAATCGGGGTCAGTTACATGGATTAAACTTTTCCATTGTGCTCGATTAAGTGCAATTAATGGTGAGCTTTCCAAACCATTCAAATCCCTCCTAATTATGTTAAGGTATCATGAAATGACAATATATATATGTAATAATCATAAGAATTCTAAAATTGCTAAAATCTTAAAAAAAATGCTTATTTTTAAAACATAAAAAGAATAATAGGGGGAAAAAGAAAAGTTGTGTAAAAACCAAATAAAAAATTCAATGTATTTACAGAACTGGATAGAATTTCTATTAAGAAATAACAAAGAAAAATGTTTGTTGCACCGACAACAATAGAGCAATAATGTTAATCATCTGAGATAGCCTAAGAAACTAAACCTAAGAAAACCTCATAACTTTTAAGAAAATAAATTGAATTACTAAACATTAATGCTTCTATTGGGCTTGTTATCCTCCCCTAACACAAACCTCCTTCTTTTAATATGAGTGATCTTCCCAGACTTTGGCCATCTCTTCAAATCCTTTGGACATCTTTTTCTGTTGACCTTCCATTAAGCTTCTTAAGATTGTAATTAGTGTGAGTTCTTGTTAAGTTTTAATTGTACCTTTCAATCGATAAGAAATTAGGTTTTCTTTTGTTAGGTTAATGATGAATGCATTAAATAGGCTTATGCAAAAATTAAAGGCCATTTGGAGTGTGAAAAATGAGGTGTAAAAGTAGTGCATCAACAAAACTATTTGAAAAAGGTTGACATCAAGTATGGTCAATCGAGGTCAACTTAGCAAGAGAAAGAAGGTTAGGATATGACGCCCATTTTAAACTATTTGGAAAACAATTGCAACGATGAAATCGACATCGACTATTGTCAACCGACGTCGACTTACCAAGAGATGCTATAAAACAAAGTGGGGCCTAGTTTTAAATGGAGTCACATCGAAGAGGAACAAAACGTATATGACTTGATTGATGCCAGTAATGAGCAATTGTGGCTGGTTTTTAAGAACGTGACAAAATTGTCTACATAGCTAGATTGCTTTCTCTGAAATTAGTGCACCACTTCTTTGAGTGTTGTTTTGATGGGTTCATGCAATTCATTAAGGAAGTGTTGCCTAGAAACAACACATTAGTTGACAATTTCTACTCCACAAAATTACTAATGCGAGGACTGGGTCTAATTGTCGAGAAGATAAATTGTTGTGAAAACCAATTTATGATTTATTGAGGAGAGGACTTTGAGATAACATCGTGCAAAATTTGTGGGCTTTATCGGAACAAGAAACAATGAAGTAGTCAAAATGGCTTGTCCATACTATACGGATGACTTCCCGGAAAATATAAATTGTTGTGAAAACCAATTATTATTCTTGCACGGACCAACTGTAGTTAGAAAACTGATATGTTCCTTCAACCGCTGGTGAGAGAGTTACAAAATTTATAGCATAATGGGATAATGATGTACGATGTTTTGACATAATCAAATTTCTAGATGCGAGCATCCCTATTATGGAAAGTAAGTGACTTCCTGGAAAATATAACATGTTGTTAGGTTGGAGTACGCATGGCAAAATGGCTTGTCCATACTATACGGATGATATAAAAGCATTTAAACTTTGCTATGGTAGGAAAACTTCATGGTTCGATTGTCATCATCGATTTTTATCTCGAAACTTTAAAACTAGGAAAGATAAGAAGGGTTTCTGAGAGGCAAAACATTTTTAAATGATGAACCTCCACTAATACGATCTAGTGAAGAACTCTTGATGGAAATCGAGTTCTTTGAATTATTGAAGTTGATGGAAATCAGTGCTGATGCGACAAACTCAAAGTTTGCTAATGTTTCGGGATGGAGGAGACAAAACATCTTCATGGAATTGTCGTATTGAATGACGAACTTGATTAGACACAACTTGGAGGTAAAACACATAGAGAAAAATGTGTTTCACAATATTTTAGACACTATTATAAGTGAGCCATGAAAAAATAAGGACAATGTAAAGTCGAGACAAGACATTCACGTACTTTATCACTGACCTTCCCTACTAATGGATGAATTGTTAAAGAAGTATTTGCTAGCATGCTACGCTCTTGAGAACCTTAAAAAAATTATGCGAGTGGATACAATCTTTTCTTTTTCCCAATGGATATGCTTTGAGTTTTAGGAGTTACGTAGATCAAAAGGGCTAAAATTTATACGGGATAAACTGTCACAATTGTAATTTTTTTTGGTAAATCCTAATTCCAATCACATTTTGGGAACTTTTTCTAAATGATATTTTGGTCGCCATTAGCATGCATAGTCTATTTTTTATCACTGAATTCTAAAAGTGTAACAATCCAGGATATGGCTCATTCTGAGTCTGAAATACATCTAATAATTTGTAAAGTGGAGAAAATATTTCTTCCATGTTTGTTCGACAAAATGGAGCACTTGTTAATCCACTTACTTTGCGAGGGTCGACTAGCTGGCTAAGTACAAATATCTGAATGTGCCCATGTGCGAGGTAATTTATTTATTCTTAAACACAAATTAACCGATGTTGTCATTGCTCAATAATCCGATTATTGTTTATAATCAACATGAATTCCATAGGAACCTTGAGTACTTAAAAAACAATGTGCAAAACGAAACGAGGGCTGAAAGATCAATGTGCAATGCATATTAGGTAGAGGAAACAACCTTGTTTGTTTTTATTATTTTAAGGACCACATTGCCACCTTACCCAATCGAGGTCAATGTAATGATGATGATGGTGTTGATCCTAATCGTCATTTCGTCGGTGACTTCTCCATTTTTACTCACCTAGTTTGTACAAATTTGGCACCGAAAAAGAAAGATTCTTGATGAAATAGAAGTATGATACTACTCCCACTTATATCTTACTTAATTGTCCTGAAGTCGTACCATACATCTCGTAGATTTCTCTAAAATCTTGATTTATTATGTTCATACTTTAATAGATCTGGTCATTTTTCTTCTAACGTTTGAGTTTGAAATTTAAAATCTTCACCGATGAAGGACATATGTCATAAGGGGAAGAAACAGACGTCGATTATAATCTTAGCAGAATTTTGCTAAGTGGTTTCAAAAATATGTAATGTTAAATGCAGGTAATTTGAAATATTTTCTTAATCTCATAATGTGTCTTATTAAGATTGTATTCATAAGCAGGCAAGACATAACTTCATGAATGAGACACTTTGTGATATTCCAATTGGTCATATATGTTCTCAAGTTATGTACTAAGGATATGTTGCAATGGGTAGAGATTTGACACAATAATGTATGGTGCTAATGGGGCTACATAGAACAACAGTGTCTATATGTAGGGCTCCAAGTACACTGATGTTTCCCATGATTTCTACGAAAGACTACAAGAGGTTATCCAAATTGAATAAAGTTGATTTAAGCAAACGAGGTTGTTCAAATGTGAATGTTTTGACGCCATAGAACCTGTGGGTATAAGGGCTCACCGTTCGCTCAAGTTTGTCGAGGCTCATCGAACTTGACGATATAACAAGTGCAAGCCTTTCATTTTTTTAATGCAGGCCTATCAGGTCTACTATCTTCAACACCTTTATATGTAGCAAAAACAATGATAGTTGTTAGTTGTTTGTTGTTGTCAACAACAGTTTCCAATTTAGGGAATCGTTGCTGATGATGAGATTTTTTGTTCGATAGATACCACATTCTAAGTGGATGGACCAGCCACGTACGTCGTCACTAATCCGATAAATGACATAAGATTGCCAGTTAATCAAATGAGTTCCAACATGATTAGTGTATCAAAGGATATTGATGATGATGAGGGATATCAGGTATCAAATTGTATGAGTGAAAGTGAATTTCAAAAAGACAATAGCGAGTGACGTATGCTTATTTACTTGTATTTTGATGTTTACATCAATTCCTTTCTTAACTTAGCTTACTTACAATTATACTCGACCTGTTTTGGTAGGCATGGCTCAAAAACCCATGGAAAAGATTGCGATAGACATTACCTTGACTGTGAGCCTCTGATAGGAAGTGGTAGATGACCATCTACTGGTTGTGGTCCATCCGAAAGTGGTTGAGCTATATCAGGAGATAAAGGATCATTACAAAAGTGAGACCATCATTTCTAGTGCAGGGCCGTCCAACCGAGGTTTCGACATTATTTCATCATCGTCGTCGCATTCTGATCATTCTGCTATTTCGTATCGAAATGGCACGTGCCCACTATTTCACCGACGTATGCATCACTATCCAATCACATTCCATCATCGCATTCTAATCATTTTTCTAGTTCATAAAGACATGGCACTCCATCGCCTACTATATCTGCTCCACATTCTATTGCTTCACCAACACAATCTCGTAGGTCTAGCGAGGCCATTAGAGATTCTTCTCGAGCGCCTCCAAAGCACAACCGATCTTCTTACGGCCTCCTTAATAGCTCCTCTCCAACTAGTTCCCTCAGCAGTACCTCAATGGGAGAAGGAGGAGGCACACCTTATATTGTTAAATTCCCCATTACTATTAAACGTCTCTGGTAAGTTATCATTTCATTGTGAATGACTAATTAATTATACATACCTTAACTAGAAGTAGAGAACGAAAAACATTTGACTAATTTATTCAAGTGGAAAATGAATTGGGAAAACCACTAGGTTTTACATCCTTCAGATGTTTGCGCTTGAAGGATGACCAAAATCATCAAGCAGGGGATAATTACAGAGAGGTACTATTGGAAGTCAGTACCCGATCATCTAAACGATACATATTGGGATAGATGGAAAGTACGTAAATTGACACCAAGCGATTGAATACATTATAAAATTAATTATTTCTTTGAAAAAAAAACTTAATTAACTATATTTATCCTTTTCAACCATACATTTGAAGGGATCCATTTATTGATGAGACGATCGTAAGAGCCGCCTACGTTGAAAAGGCGTGTGTTAGGTACAAGGCGTTGATGCATGAGCTCTGCGCCCATAGTGTAAGTCCAAAATTTTTGACTAACGTGGCATGGAATATATACATTCATTGTTGGTGAGTGGATATTCCATGGCCTAGTTTAAAAAGGCTTTGCAGAATAGAAAAAGCGAAAAGGACGACCCTGGTATAGGCTATTAGAAGCATACAGGTGGGTCACTGTCTTTTCAGACCCAAGGAGATATATTGGTAAGTGTCATGGTTATTTGATATTTCCTTAGATATTCATTGATAGCATATCGGCATTATTTCGGGCAGTTTCTTGACAATATAAAATTTATAATTTCTTATAAATAAATATTATGATGTACATATAATGAGATATCTTCCATCATGCTTAAATCGCGAGTTTAGCCTATTATGAATATTTGATTGCCTATGTTTAACAAACACTTTTGTTTGTTGTTTTATTCTTTTTATTTGTTTTGTAGACGCGTGAACCATGATTTGATTCCTTGTTTTGTGGACGTGTGAACCATGATATGATTCCTATGTTTAATAAGCACTTTGGTTTTCATAACATATAATGAGATATCTTCCATCATGCTTAGTTACTTACTGCTTATAAGGTGCATGTCCAGTTAGTATTTTGTGTCGTGTTGAGCCTCTACATATGTTGTTAAAGTTGCTAACTAACTATAAGCATATAGGCCGACAATAGCTAGCTTAACTGCTAACCAGGTGATCAAATTGGCCTTGTTTTAGAGCTTCGATTTCATAAACTTATTATATATAGTTCAAGTTGAATAATTTTATATTGTACAATTTTCAACTTTATTTCATTAGCTTTTTCGATTACAAGAAAATAGTGAATAACCTGACTTATTTGTTTGTTGACTAAATGAACACACACCCATTTAGTTTTGTAGACTAGCCAGTACACACGTTCCTCAAATAACACATAATAAAGTAAACAATACAAAAACTAGATAAAAAACAAAATTACATTCTAGATGTCACTCCTCATTGTTAGATAATTATATCCAATATAAATTTTTGAGACCAACAAAGTTAATTGCTAATTTTACAAATTTAACCTACTGTAATGCTAGCTAGCTAGCTATACATATATAGTGCTCCATATGATATTAATTGTCTCATTATTAGTAAATTTTTAAGCATTATATCATGAATGGCAAAAGATTCCTTTGTTACTTGAATGGACCTCTTTATATCTTTAACTATCTATTAATTACTTGCTTCTTTTCTTATATGATTTTTGCTATTTTGAAGCTCTATAAATGATTTTCGATTATTTAATTTTCTTATTCATTTTTTTAATGATTTCTTTTCTTTTTTTGTTTTTTTTTTTTCAATTTTTGCTTTCGTTGAAAACTTTGTGTTCGTGCAAGCATTGCTTGTAAAGAGGGGTGAGGAGCACATTCAAGCTACTCCGTACCAGTCGATAAATAAGTAAAACTTATACTACAATGTAATGGGGGACTGCCAAAAGGGGCATGTATATGGGCTCTGGTCACATGGCAGGAGGAAAAGCAAATATGGAGATCCTGGTGCTACAACGTCTAGGGAGTTGATGGTGCAACGTTCGGAATAGGATGCAGTCATTCTGAGGCTTGCCAAGTTCAAGGTTTTCATGCAGAGCCAGTTGAAAATGCTCATGGACTTTCGAGTGAGCACCTCTCATGCAAAACCACTACTACGTCCACCAACTCATGAGCATCACTAGCAAGTTAGGATGGATTTGGCTCATTTGCTAGAGCAGCAGCACGACAATGATGATCGAGACATACTGGATTGGGTGCATGAGGAGCACCTTGGTGATGAGAGTTTGGTATTTTAGTTGGTTTGTACAACTATTTGGTTTGAAAACAAATCTCAAAAAATGTTTTATGCATGTTGAGATAGAATTCTTTATTTTTAGGTTCCAGTTACTATAATTTATGGTATTACATTTGTGTGAATGAATGGTAAGAGATTTTCTTTCGGAGTATGTTATAACACCTCCCAAATAGTCGTAGTAGGGGTGCAGGGCATTGGAGAAGAACAATAATTGGTTTTACGTTTAGATGAATGTTGTTGGATCAAAATGTGATGAAAAATAAATTTTGGTCATACAAGCGGATTAGAAATGGAATAGCAATGATATTCAAGTATTTCGTTGCTAATATGTTTCTAATTATAAATGAAATCCAAACAGTTGATAAATTTTTTGGTTTATGAGTTGATGTCCATTACTATTCCATTGCAACTTCGTAATGGAAAAGCAATGGAATGCGAGTATACCGTTGCTATTCCGTTACTAATTAGCAACAATATAGAAATGGAAAGCAATGATGTCCATTGCTATTTTGTTAGTAAATAGCAACTGAATAGCAACAGATCGCTGTGGATTTCGTTGCTATTCTGTTGCAAATTAACAACAAAATAGCAATTGAAAGCTGTATTTTGTTTTTATTCCATTTCTAATTTGCTATTCTGTCTCTTATTCTATTTCCTCTGGTATTCCATTGCTAATTCAATTATATTTGGTAGCTATTCCCTTTTTAATCAATTGCTAAATCACTATTTTTTTGTAGTCTATATAGTATTCCAAGTGATAAATATCCCAGTCGAACTGAAGTTTCTTGTAATCCCAAATTCTTGAAACCGACTCCAGCCAATTGTCACAAAATCCTCTATAAAACTTGATTTGATGGACAAATCGGTAGGACTTTATCTTTGTCCTTCATCGATTCGTCTGGTGAATCCTCTATAAAAATTGATTCACTACTAAATGGTGGCTTTTTTTTCTTCCCTTTTTCTTTCATTTCTTAACAAAATCTAACTTTAACCTAAAATCACTAAACAAGATAAAACCCAGTGTAATATAGCCTTTTACATCTAAAATCACCCTAAATTATACAATAAAATATTTTCTATTTATTGACTTGTCAAATACACTTTGTTGTCCTGGGTGAAGGAATACTCTCAAATATATTCTCTTTTCATTCCTTATTCTAATATCATATTTACTAACTCTTTAACTTAAAAAGAAATGATCATTAATAGGAACGATTTATCTTCATAAAAATAAAAATTATGATAATTAGAAAGATTAAAAAAAAGAAATTTATATTTGAGAACTCAACCTCTTAGTTGTGAATACACCTTAGAATTCAAAGTTCAATTAAATTCCAAGGTTAAGTCGTTAAATAGGTTTTCTTAATCTCCATTGACAAGCATGAAGTTTATTATAACTAACTTAGAATTTAAAGATACAAAAATCGCTAAATCAATCTCATTTTCAAAAAATATTTAAAAATGCTATCACAATCAAAGTCGATAATAATTTTTAATCATGAATAATTAAAATGTTCATTTATTGGAATGCTAGAAAAAGAAGATGCTTCACTAAAATCTAGCTAAATCTTTTTATTTGAAGTGTTTTTAATTAACATCCTTCCATTTTTTTGTATCACTTTTTCTTTTTCATTATTCTTCTTTCTTTCTTATATTTTTCTCCGTAATTTCCAATGCTTCCCTACTCCGTTTCTTTTTGATACCATTATTATTTTTATAGGAATTCATTCTCACATTTTTCCCCCACTAAAGTCCACGTTCCATGTTTTTTTAGAATCAGTGGGTCTCTCTATTATTTTTATTTCAAAACTCTTATCAGCTCTCAT
This sequence comes from Stephania yunnanensis, assembly GCA_039657365.1. Lineage (NCBI taxonomy): Eukaryota > Viridiplantae > Streptophyta > Magnoliopsida > Ranunculales > Menispermaceae > Stephania > Stephania yunnanensis. Next base: position 42,861,587 of record CM077582.1, read on the forward strand.
CACTCTCACACTAGTCATTGAAATATTTTTTTCAACAAAGTCAAGTTTATTGGCTAATTTCCTACTTCTTCCCTTATTATCGCATCAATTATGTTCAATTTGCATATATAAATAAAATACTTAATCAATAATCTATTTATAAAATAATTCTTAAATATCTATCTTGTTTATCTTGCACATTAGTTTCGATCTTCTACCGATTATAATGTCTAACACAAAGTAATCAATATCTCTAAACTCCTCTAATGTATACACAATCCATGTTTAGACAAAATGGGTATAACAATTCCTTTCTATTATAAAATTTTTAATTTCATGGGTTGTAAAAATATCGATTCTCTTTAAATCCAAATTACATTTCACTCATATTCTTAACTAAATAATGTAGAAATATTACATGTATGTTCAAATATTTTATGAAATTATAGTCAACTTTGAACATTGAATAAACATATATTACCTCTCGAATCATCCATACTTCACTTCTTTATACTTCACTACACTACACCTAACTACCCTGCATCTCATTTTAAAAATTAAGTCAAGTTTCAAACAAAACAAATATAGCTCGTGAAGCATAAACGAATAAATTACTTGCAAAATATAGATAAACAAAGAATTCATAAATAATAATAAAACCGTAATGGGATTTATCATTCACTTCTCATTAATAACCAAAAACAAAGTTCATAAATATTTCTTTCAAGCAACCGTTTGGAAGATTACAAATTATGTTGTTTGGAAGTAAACTCATTATTAGCATAATCACCCCCCTCTTCATTCCTCTCTACAGTGGTTTGTGAAACTTAACTATTGGCGAGGTTATAAACTCCTGATGGAAGGTGCAACTGTAATGGGAAGATATCAATGCTCCTTCTTGGATCGTGATTATATTCATCAAATGTCCTTACTGTAGTGGAATGGTGATGTGCGAAAGTTCTTTTATTCTTTTCTTGCATTCCTTAATTCTTCAAAATCTGCTTTTCAGTACGCATAAATGCTAAAAATAAGGATTGGGAAAAACTCATTTATTTTAGCTCTTATTTGAGATGTAGAACTGTCTTTCATCCTTAGAACATTCACTCGAGCCATTATACTTGCCACTTATCTTGCATCATCAAATGTCATGTTCTGTACTTCCTTTCTACTACTCATTTCTTCAACTCTTGATCTTCTGGTTCAATTAAGTTATTTTCTATCCTCCGAATCACTGTACTCATTTACCTCGTTATACGTGTTTAGAATAAGTATTATTCATTTCATCCTTATTTGTGATTTCAAAGTTAATTAAAAAAATTTATCATTTCAATATTATCAGCGGAAGACTTAATAAACTAGCACAAGCATTATCAAAACACCTACTATGGAAACTGGATAAAATAGATGATCACATGAAATCAAAAAAAGTAATGCATGCATCAGTTTGGAAGACTAGTCTCTCACCCCAATATAAAACTAAAAATCATGCAAAAAGACGTAGGTAATAAATACACTAGATGAACACCTACAAAGTAGCATAAACCACTCACCGAAGGCTTCTAAGTAGTCATCGATCTTCTTTTTCCCTGGTCTGCTACTTAATATATTGCCATTAACTGTCATAAAGAGGACAGTGAGTACAATTAAGTAGAATATAAAACATGAAGTCTATTCATCCACATTTCCAAGATATATAAAGATTAGTAACTAAAAGGATATAATAGCTATGAATAAGAAGAAGCTGAAAGCAAAGTATGTAAACACTTACCAAGCTTCTACAAGGAATGATTGAAAGAATGATCATGCCAATCCAGGTTTGGTCAGCCGACATCCACAGGGACTCTAACCTCATGTGTCATGGTGATAACATCTGCTACGTGGAGTGCCAATATCCCCTGGCAATCTAACCTCATGAGCCATGCTACTCTTGAACTAAATAAAACATTAGTTGTTTGGAGTGTCGACATCTCCAGGAACTCTAACCTAGTGAGTCGCGCTACTATTGAATTAATTTAAATATCAGATGTGTGGAATTACGACATTTTTAGGGACTCTAACCTAGGTATCGTTCAACTCGTAAAGTTATGTCACCTACAAAAGCGGGCTCCTCAAGTCATGCCTAACGAAGAGTTCAAGTTGTAGATTGTATAAATAAGTGTCACACAAAAAATATGACAATATAGGTGTGTAGATACACCAATAAGATAGTAGAACAAATCATAGCATGTTATTTAGAAAATAGTTTAATCGCTCAGAGATCAACAACATTAAAGGAATCCATTCATAGAATGAAGTCTAAACAAGGAATGACATGCGACAAGCTATTACATGACGGTTATAGCCAATGAATTCATAGACATGAATATAAGATCAATATTAAAATAGTCCAAATAATTGTATATTAACTCAATAATGGAATGAGATTTTGAGAATTGACTCAACAAGTTACTTACATCAAATGCATGCAATTTGAAGCCTATACCGACTCTCGACTACTTCAAACTTGTGTTCCATACCCCGTAAGTCCTCTCTAACATCCCGAGGTGTGCTAATAAATTTAATTTTACTTGTTTTAGGTTCATTAAATAGTTTTAAATTCTAAAGGTTTACAATCAGCCTCCTTTTGGCCTGTTCGCTTTATGGTCTTAGGTCAGATTAGCCTCACTGGACTGGCTAATCCGGTGTTTGCTTCGCATATTAACTAGTCCACGGGACTATCTAATACCAAATACATGTGACAAAAGTAAACCATCATTTTATGTAGCACTAATTAGTACCAATGATTAGGCTTCAAACATTACCAAACTACCCTTCACCTTCTTAAACCAAACCTTGGTTGTGAGAAATGAAATCGATCTTGATGGTGTGCTGGGGGAGACTAACCCTAACCGAGGAAGGAGGAGGTTTTCATGAGAATTTACATTCGTCTTCGAAAGATAGTTGACTAAAGATCATCTCCATTCATATTCAGAATTGATTTGCACAGTTGTATTTGCGAGCATCATCGATTCGTTCGCTTCAATCTCTTCAATCTTGCCAAAACCTTCTTCGCTTCATTTTTGATTTGCACCAGTTGTAAGTATTTCTTAGGTTCTTCATATTGAATCATATATTATCTTCAGTGTTCCTCCATTGTAGAGTGAAATGTTTAGAAAAATAACTAAAGACCTGAAGATCAATTTGTTTAGTGTAGGTATTTTCTGAACCTGCCTGAACTGCAGATTTTGTTGAAGATGTTAATTACTTGGGATTGTCTAACATTGTCTATGGATTTTTCATGCTACTGAACTTTCATGCTTGGAGAAATCTCAATAAATAGAGCTATTGAACTTTCATGCTTGTGAAATGGGGATATTAACTTAAGGGCATGTTGGTGAACCAATCGGGAATTAAAAATCTAATAAGTGAACCAATCGGGACTAATCACTTAGCCCAAGCCACAATCCGATATATAACTTAATCCCATACACACGAGACTACTATATTTACCAAGCAAACGTGCCATTAATACTTTGCTTATGTTAAAATTCACTATAATAAATGAAGACATTTTTGGTGCAACAACTTATTAATGGTTTTCATTTACATAAACATTGAAATTATATAATGTAGTGCAAAAAGAAGTTTTTAGGGCTATGTCTTAGCCTTCCCGAACTATAAGGTTTGTTCAATTTCGATACAAATTGAAGGAGATATAGAAGTTTTACCACAATGACTCAAAAGAGTCTTAGATTCCGACCAGCAACTTTATAAATTTTACGTCTCCTAAACAATAGCTCAAAACTCATGATCTTTTCTTACTGAAGCCTAAAAACATATCCTAGAACAACATACTAAACGATGAGCTCAATCCAATAGAAATGAGGTAGTTTTGCTTAAAACAACACGACCTTAGCAATACTGTGAACTCAAGATTTGTGATTCATAATGTAATTTGTAGAGGGTTTTTAGACAAGAAAACATCAATAATTTTAAAATGTTTTAGTAGGCAAAAGTTGTTCCCAACAGAGTTAGCTTTCAAATTCCACTAGAATGAGTGCATTTCTACATAAAATAAGGAAGATATGACTAAATTACAGAGGCTGGTTCATAAGAACAACATGCATAATTTTCAATTTTGTTTTTACAACTTCTTGGAAATGCATACTTAATGAAAACAAATCCAAATCAAGAACTCTTTTTAGTAGAACTTCTAGAATTTTATAAGGAATCCAAATATGGAATTAGTTTGGAAAAAAAGTTATTTGCCTAATAAAATTGCTAAAAACTAGAACTGGAAAAGAACTTACAATTCGACAAATTTAACAAAGTAGTAGTGTTGATAGGTTAACCTAGTTGTCTGACTTCGTTAACAAGATGATCACCTTCCAAAATCTTTGAGTTTTCATCAATTAAATGTTGATAACCTCCCCAGATCTCTCCCTTTCTCTATTACATGCAAACGAGAATAGTATTGCATGAGTTTTCCACTAAGTGGAGTTTATGTAATGGGACAACCATTTATGGTCGTTGATCTTATGTGTATACACATTCCTAGAACAATTTAACATACACAAATCCCAAGGCGTATCAATACTTGTGGTTTATTTTGCTTACTTATGCCTTATTTACATGCATTCAACTGTAGGCATATTAAATTATCAATTTTAATTCACATTAACTAATTTAAGGCTTACCATATCACAGTCTACCACAGTCCCATGCCGACATGCATCTTGAGACGTGTCTCTAGTTCTACATCGAACTTGAAAATAATCAAAGTACATAAAAAATCCAGGTATTGCATACACACATACATCATACTAGGCATTTATTACACAAAAAAAAATTACTTATTAGGACATTGTACCTGCTCTCAGGATACGTCACAGGTTAATAACTGCAATTAGGGACTAATTTATTATTAGTATGTTTTGGGCCATTACAATCTTCCTAAATAATAGAAATTTCGTCATTGAAATTTAAATTCGACTTAGTCTATATGTTTAATCTCATCATTCAGTCCGGGATTCATTCGACAGTGGACTCTTAGTTTTTCAACATTTAAAGAATATGAGATAATTTATTTCAATTTCATTCTACCCTAGCTAAATTTTCAAATTAGACTAGCTCCAAAGCCTTTACTTCCCAGTTACCGTAGGTCGATCCATTGACCATTTAACCTGGGTTCAAATATTACGTTGGGCAAGTTCATGCTCAGCTACCATAAACATATTATTATAATATACGGCACTATGGTCATAGTACTCAAGAGAAATCTTACTAGGCATGATTTTCTTTTTAAAGTACTAAGTGTCCTTATTTGGCAACACTACTTCAATTATCCCGATAATCCAGCTCATGAAACATGGATTATGTTAGTTCGCTCTTGACCGTTTAATCATTAACTCTCCCACATATCATCTTGTGCATAATATAGAAATATATAGAAGTTTACCCCCGTTATGGTCTCGTGTCATTTTGGATCCTGCTCTACCACTACATGGGTTATAGCTAGCTTATGGTTGTATAGTAAAATGTTCTAAGCTTAGGAGTTGTAGACATTTTCTGACCTTATATCTAGTTTTTCCATACTTGTAACAAGTTTGCTGGTCTACTTAGTGCTATTAAGATCGCTCGACTATGCGTCAACCTCTGCCTTTTGGGACACCTATATTTCTTAGATTTCTCTCCATCCCTATGGACTGATGTTGTTGCCTCCAAGTATGCTCTCCTTGATTGAATGTTATCTACAGGCTGTGTACACTGCAGACTAATGTGTCTATTTTGAAAACATCTTAAATAAGTTGTTTGCCTCCATTGTATTATAACTATAGTCTAGCTTTGTATTAGGCTATGCCTTGGTTCTAGCGCATCTCGGCCTCTTTCCCTTAGTTTTTGTCAAATCTACAACAAATATTGTTAATGTATTATTAGAGTTGGCAAGGAAGACCTATTTACCAACTTTGGCTAGCTGCATATGTTATGTCCCTTTTGATCATCTTTGACATATGATGCATGCCTTCTTTACTTTGTCATGGTTGTCGGTATCGCCAATCAGGATCCCCTGGATCCAATATTTATTATATTCCATCACTTGCATGTCATTCTCTTCTTATTGTTCTTGTCAGCGCTGGTGAAACCAAGTATGCTCTTATCATCATGAAGAGTTTCGTCAACTACTATCCCTGAGTAGTAACTGCATTAGCCCAATATTTCATGTCAATAGTGTAGCAATAATATAAGTCTCAAGCATTAGAAGTACTGCATTGGAAGTAGTAGTGGTCGTAGTAGCTTGTGTAAAAGAGGTAATGCGTTCTATCATAGAAGACATGAAATCAGTTAGATGCTAACCCTATGTCGCAACTTTATCGAATAGAGCCTCTAAAAATCTTTAATGGATATCGTCTATTGGATACTATTAGTGCTACCATCTCCCTTGCGCTGATCTGCCATCTTAGTCTAAATGTTGATAATGATCGTGACATTAACTACTTTTTAAATATCCCATATATATATACAACAAAACATAACATATATACACAGAAATTCCTAACTCATTTTTGCTTATATCCCAACTAATAGTTTAAAGGCAAAGACCGTTTGGTTTCCACATCTAAGATTTATGTTTTATTAAATTTTCATTTTTTACATATAGAGAACATGGATTCTACTATCAACTATGATGTTAGTATCACTTTATAAAATAAACTTTACTCTATTGTCTATAGTTTACATACCTAGGCTCTGATACCAACTATGACGTTGGTATCACTATTTTGGACAACTTCATAATATGTCCCTAAAGTTTGAGTACCTATGATCCGACACCAACTATGACAACCCGTTTCCCAAAATGAGGTACAACTCGACCTAATCCCATCATTAATCCCTAATCAACACCAAATAGAACTAAATAACATATTAGTCAGCTTTCTGTCTGGTTTTGAACACGTTCTTTGATTAAAACCGATTGATCTCATGGTTTCAAAAGAGGTGTTCTTTAATGTTTTAATAAGATTTGGAACTTTGGGGATCAGCGTGTGTCATTAAGAAATTTGAAGTTTGGATGCGAAATCGAAAATCTCAAACGTGAACCTATAACAATGTAAACACGAAGAGAACTACATAGAAACTTCTTAGCAAGGATGGATAGGATAGTAGTACTTTGAGGTAAGTGAGGTTTGTTTACCTTCAATCATGCCATGCTATTAGTTATGCTAGAATACATGATAGTGAATGGTTGATATCTAGATGGAATCAAGTTGAATATATCCTATCTTTCCATTTCATTTTGCCCTTTAAACTCTCAGTTTATGGGTGCCTATGGAACTAGTATACTGGTATTGATAAATGCATGCTTAAACTTTGTGTTGGATGGACGACGGCCATTAGTACCTTCTTCCATAGTGGATACAAAATCTTGATGTGTGTATCTATTTTGATTTCATAAGTGTAGCCTTGATGTCCTCGTTAAGGGACTCCTCTTGATGTGCTATATAGGTGTTTGGCTCACGGTTATTCTCTAGTTCTATTCTGTTGAATCTACGACATTCATGTTATCATTGTTATTTTGTTGACTATCATGTTCAGGATTATTTTGTTGAATCTTATATTGTACAATATGCTTGTGTATGTTATTTTTTCATGCTCGGAACGATAGTAGGAATTAATGAATAACCTTGTTCATACTAGTTATTCCACATTCGGTTATTACTTGAATGATTGAGGGTAAAGTAGGCTTCTACTTTACAAAGCCCATTGAAATATTGCTCACTTATTATTTTACCCCTTCTAGGTACCTCAGCTATTGTTCAGGATAAAGGAAAGGGCAAGGTCGTGGCATATATCTCTTTTCTTGTTTGCAAAGTTTTTTTATATATATTTTACTGATTTTGAGACATTATGTAAATAAAAAAGGATTTTACCATGGCTAGTCTTTGTGAAACCCATAGGTTAGTTGTCAAACCTTTGTAAGACTTTCTGCTTTATTTCTGCATATGATAGACTTAGAAGACTTTTATTCCACACTATTTATACATCTTAGTAGTCTTTGGTAGATTATCTTATGTTAGTTTTTCAGGTTAAGGCTTACAGAGCATCGCCCAACTTGTTTGGCTATCTCGAGGGGTTTGGCGATGGTTTAGACTGGGCGGTCGTTGTTATAGGAATTAGGGTCGTCATAGTTAGTATTAAAGAGTGAGCTAGATGAACCTAGAAACAAAGTAGGTAATGACTACAGTTAGTATCTAGGCTAGGCATCAGTTCTTAGGAAAGATCACAATTGATATCATAAAATTAGGTAATGGAGCGTAGAGGGAAAAGTGTAGTCCAATCATAAAATTAGAAATAATACTTGGTTGAGAAGTCAAACTAGTATCTAATTTAAGTCACGTTAAGGATGAGTAAGTCGTAGATCTTAGGAAACGTTGGTCATTGTTATATAATGAAATCATTTGCAAAGGCTTATGGTTTGCATTGACTTAATATGCACAAGTGACAAAACTTAAGGTGGGAAAGGTAATTAAAAATTAATAAGTATATTTTATGATGTTATTATCTTATGTATATAATATCTATATCGTTAGATAAGTTGTTCATGTATCTTGTCTCCTATTTGAGGTTTTGGAACTAACTTCGTTATACTGCTCACAGTGCATAATGAGTACTCGAGGTGGAAGTTCCTATGGCTTGAGGAGCGCCAGGGGTGTACAAGGACTAATGATTTACAGTGGCAAGTTCAGATGGAACACCACATGGTTGAGATGGCTAAGAGTCATCGCAGAGCATTTAAGGATAGCTTTACAACTTAGGAACGTGGGGTCACTAAAGGAAATCGTAGGGCGTTGGATGAGCTAGCTACAACATATGATGATGTATAGCGGAGTTGATGGATGCCATCAGAGGACGGAGAGCACTAGTGGCACTACTGCGGATGCCACCGTCGCCTTAGTCGTAGGTAGTCCCATATATGTAACCACCAATTACGGGAGCTTTTTTAGGAGTCATTTAAAAGGCTAGAAATAAGGACGATGATGTGGCTCAATCAAAGGTTATGATAGATGAGAATCTCTTAGCACCAATAGTATTACCACAAGCATTACCAGCAGACGCAAAAACACTTAGGATGCTTAAGATTCAGAAAGAGTTTATGAAGTACACCATACCACATTTCTATGGGGACGGAGAGGTGAACGAGGCTTAGCAATGATCATATATATGGAGAAAAGGCAAGAAGTACTGAAGATCGATAGGTTCACTACGATTTTCTTTTCTTCTTATCTCTTAGATGAGAAGGCTTATTAAGTGGTGGAAATCAACGAAGAGGACTACAAGACTGGTTAACACTTAGTAAAGGTTTAAGACTTTTTTTTATGAGCAATATTCCCAAAGGTGGTACAATATGTTAAAAGACACCAGTTTATGAACTTAGTGCAAGGAGTTAAACCAGTACGGGACTATGAATTAGAATACCATGAGATGTCACATTTTGCTCTAGACTATGTGGCTACCATGGAGAAGAGGGTCACTAGATTCATTCATGGACTAGATGAGCACCTCGAGATACGCGTGGCACCCTCTATATCGGAGACTTATACAAGGGCAATTGCTAGGGCATTGCATAGCAAGGCAACATATCAGATCAGTAGGGATAAGGAGGCTATGCCACCACCACGAGTGATTAGTAGGGATGACTATTGGGGAGTTAGTAAAAGCAGGTCTAGATATAGTTATCAAATATGTTACCAAAAAAAAAGCAAGAACATAGGGCATTCCAATAGTTTCGCTCATTCCAGTGCGGCACCGAGGGTACCACACAGTTCAGAGGGGACTACTCACACCCCTGTACCTTTAGCTTCATATGGTAAAGGGAACACACCAACACCATCGAAATCCAAGCAAACCTAAGGCAAATGGTTGGCAAGTTCAAAGGCAGAAAATTCTAGAGCACCGTCATCTACGGCATATAAGAGGCTTAGAGGAACATGTTTTTCCTACAAAGAGCTAGGGCATCATAGGCAGAGTGCCCCAATAGGCCTGAAGTTTTAGTAGTCTGTGTAGCCCAACTAGTAAGGGGAAGAGTTCATGCTATTGCAGAAGCCGGTGCGGGGGCCACTCGACAATTGGTGGTAGGTACGGTTTACATATATGATAAAGGCATGCATACCTTACTTGATTCTAGTTCTACTATTTCATTTTTTATCAGGTAAGATGGTTGATGAGCTAGGAATGAAATTTTTTAGAGCTAGTACAGTTTTGATCTTGAGTACGGCCACTAGTGAGAAAGTATATCCTAACATAGTGCGATGGTTGTATTATTAAAATTGGGAATCATGTCTTACCACATGATTTGTGGGTGCTAGATTACTTGGGGTATGATGCCTTGTTAAGGATGGATTAGTTAGCAACTCATCATGCTAGTATTGATTGTTTTCGCAAGACAGTTACCGTTCGGATCCCTGGTTTACTACTATTCAGATATAGAGGTCATGCACCAAGCTAAGTTTCCACCCATGGGAAGTTAGTAACTGATAGTGAGTTGGAAACTCTTATGAGTTTGACCGCCATAGGGGAAGATGGTCATGAAGTCAAACTTTACCAAATTTCGGTGGTTAAAGAATTCCCAAAAATCTTTCCCTTAGACTTGCCTTGATTCCTTCCACCTTGGGATATAAACTTTATTATTGACCTTATTCCTTATATGAAATTCATTTCTATACCACCATATAGGATGGCACCTAAAGAGTTAGAAGAGTGGAAGATTCAGATGGAGGAATTGTTGGAGAAAGGTTTTATTCACCCAAGCATGTCGCTTTAGGGAGCACCGATGTTATTTCTGAAAAAAATGGATGATAGTTTGAGGATGTGCGTAGTATATTGATAGTTAAATCCGGTGCCCATTAGGAACAAATATCCACTCCCTTGGATCAATGAACTATTTAACCAGTTGCAGGAGCGAGGTTCTTTATGAAGATAGACTTGAGATCAGTATATCATCAGTTGAGAATACGGGAGGAATACATTAAGAAAACTACTTTCAAGAAATGATATGGATATTTTGAGTTCATGGTGATGTCATTATGACTTACCAATGCACCTACAATGTTCATGGATCTCATGCACTGAGCTTTCCAAGCCTTATCTTTATAAGCTCATTAGTGTCTTCATTGATGACATCATGATTTATTCTAAGACTAAAAAAGAACATGAGAAACATCTCAAATAACCTTGCACACTTTGAAGGATCACCGGTTGTATGCCAAGTTTATCAAGTACGAGTTTTGTGTCTCGGAGGTGTAATTTCTAGTTCATATGGGGAATATGTATGAAAGGAATTTATGTAGATCCAGCTAAAGTTGATGTCATCAAGAAATGGCTATAACCCATCATAGCGACGAAGATAAAATGTTTTATGGGATTAGCAAGTTATCGCTAAAGGTGTGTAAACGACTTCTCAAAGATTGTAGCACCAATAATAAGGCTAACCCAAGGGAATGTAGATTTTAAGTAGACGAAAGAATGCAAATGTACTTTCAAGGAACTACAAGACAGGCTGACTTGAGCACCTATATTACTAATTCTAAAAGTGGGAATGGAAATGCTTCTTTACACTAATGCCTCAAAGATTGATTAAGGATGTGTCTTGATGCAAGAATGAAGAGTGATTGCCTATGCTTCAAGATAGTTAAAAGTACATGAGAAGAACTACCCAACTCATTATTTGAAGTTAGCACCAGTTGTGTTTGCTTTGAAGTTATGGAAGCATTACTTATATGGCAAGATGTTTACAGTGTTTTCTAATCACAAGATTTTAAAGTACATGTTTACCCAGAGTGAGTTGAACATGGGGCAATGGTGTTGGCTCGAGTTCTTGAAAGACTTCAACTTCACATTTCAATATCATCCTAGAAAAGTGAATCTTGTAGCAGATGTTTTGAGTCGTTTAAGGAAGGAAATAGAGGATGTGGGTATGATGATGACTAAGGAGTATAGATTGCTCGATGAGGTCTCGGTGATGTGCGTACATGAGTTACCTATGGGAGAGTCTAATGTTTCAGGTTCCTCGATACGAGTTGAGGTAAGAGCATAGCCAAAAGCTATTTCTAAAGTTACAGACTATCGGAGAGCTAATGTAGAGTATGGAAAGTGTAGATCACAGGCTAACAGTGAGGCTTTCGGTAGATGGAGCATTTTGATTCAAGGATAGGCTATGGATACCGTCACATGCACAGTTGCCAAAGGATTTATTTCTAGATGCTCATTGATCATGCTATACTATTCATCTAAGGAGCACCAAGATGTACCATGGCGTGATCCATGGAACATTGTGTTTAACTAAGTCTACGCATTTCATTTTAATTTCAATTGGAGATCCAGTGGACAAGTTGAGCAGGAAATATCTTTATGAGATCTTGAAGCTACATGGTGTCCCGGTGTCTATTGTTTCATATCAAGATCTACAATTTATTTCCAAGTTTTGGAAGGGTTTACAGACACAAACAAGAACCAGGCTTAATCTCAGCACTGCATTTCATCCTAAGTCAAGTGGCCAAACTAAAAAACTTATCCAAATTCTTAAGGATATGTTTAGGGCTTTTGTATTGGATTTCTTTAATAGTTGGGATGAGTACTTTCCACTATACGAGTTTGCTTACAACAACAATTTTCAAGCAATCCTTTGTATGGCGCCATTTTAGGCACTTTATGGAAAACCTTGCAGGTCTCTGTTATGTTGGGCAGAGGTTGGTGACACGGTGTTGATAGGGCCAGAGATTATGCAAGATCACAACGAGATGATTAAGTAGATTAAGCAACAACTACAAACGGCACAAAACAAACAAAAGAAGTATGCTGAAAAGGATTATCGGGATGTTGACATCAAGAAGAATGATTATGTATAGCTTAAGGTTTCACTAATGAAGGGACATTATAAATTTTGGCAGAAAGGGAAGCTTTCTCCTAGGTACATTGGACCCTTTACAGTGACTGAATAAATTGGTCTGGTTGCCTACATGTTAGATTTGCTACCTCAACTAGCGTGAGTTCACTCTGTTTTTCATGTATCTATATTGTAAAATATGCCGACTAAGCATACAACACTTATTGGTTGGAGTCAGGTTGACTAGAGGGAAAACATTCAATATGACGAGTAGCTAAGTCTTATTTTTAGCATGAAGGTTAAAAGCTCTGCAATAAAGAGATCCCACTATTGAAGATGCAGTGGCGATTCCATGGATATGAGGAGCTAACTTGGGAATAAGAAGATTATATGGTAGTGCACTTTCCAAATCTTTTTGAATCTTAAGGTACTGCTTACTTTTAGTTTTTAGGATGAAACTTTCTAAAATTAGGAATATTGTAACATATTAAGTTATTTTTCGATAAATTGTCCCGACATCGAGGTTATTTTCGGAAATAAGCATGATATTTATGAAATGGAGTGATTACACTTATGTATAATACAATACTACTTAACTTAGGTGAGAAACTTAGCCTAAGTGAAGTATAACAAACTTAAATGACTTGTTAGATGGTGAAATAAAGTATAATGGCAAAGATTGTAAATATACATAAAGGTGTTTTTGTGAAACGAAAGGAAAGATAGATCTATGGTGGGCTCTGAAAGCATTTTAGTCCTCAAACCCATCAAAATGAGATGTAGGGTTATGATTGGTCAACATAACCCTAATTGTGTTAACTTAGTATTTAAACTAAATTATAGCTTAAAGCCATTTTTGGTTTGAAACACTACGTAGAGGAATTGAGGAGGAAACCAAGAACACTTACTTGGTATATTTAGTGGAGGAGGGGAAACCATCATCAAGATCTCACAGGCTACGTAAATAAACTAATCTCATATTCTCTAATTTCTCTTATTGTTTTGACATGGAAGATGAACCCTTAAGCTTTGATTCTGGTATAAGACATCTCCATCTACATCTTCTTGGTTTATTCAATTGGAGTTCTAAGATCTATATGTTAATGTTGTATTTGGTTTTAAATACATTCTTTGATGAAAATGGTTTGATCATATGGTTTTAAAGGAGTTCATTTTTACTGTTTTGATTGGATTTAAAACTTTGGGGTCGTCGTGTGTTGTTGGGGAATTTGGAGTTTGTATTCGCAACTGAATATCTCGAATTTGTGCCAACATCGCGTTAGCGCCTCGCCTATAGGCGATATTGCGCTGGCCACGGCACTGCCTAGGAAATATTTGAAGTCGACACAGTGATTCTTACATTGTGATGTGTAACATACAACGCTGAGAATTTGTTGGGGCTAAATTATAGTTTTCATTGTAAAGTCCTGCAATTTCATCCCAGCGCCCTGTGGGTAACCCCACGATATTGGAAGGAACCTGGACACTTTTTTTCAAAATTAAAATAGAAGGTTATGTTTTCAAAAATTACTGAATTTAATCACGATATAATGCAGAGATAAGGGTCGTGGCTATTGTATTTAACCCCTAAAAACTTTGTCGCCATAGTGATGTCGCGATAAAGGCGTAACATTGATTCGAAAAGGCGTTTACATTATTTTCAAGATATTAATATAAATTTGAGTAAACTTACATCAAACAAGCGTACTTATAACATGAACGTGAACTTATAACAATGTAGATACAGAGAGAACTAGATAGGAACTACTTAGCCAGGATTAGATAGGATAGCAACGCTTCAAAGTAAATGGGGTTTGATTTATCTTCAATCATGTCATGCTATTAGGTTTGATAGAATTCATGATAGCGAATGGTTGATATCTTGTTGGAATCCAATTGAATATATCTTCTCTTTTGAGCTCTCTATTTTTGGATGCATGTGGACCTAGTATACTGGTATTAATAAATGTATGCTTACACCTTATGTTAGAGGGCTGGCAACCACTGCTACTTTCTTTTATAGTGTTATGAAATCTTGATGTGTATATATATTCAGATTTAAGTGTAGCCTTGATGTCATTATTAGCTGTTTAGGGTCTCCCCTTGATGTGTTATGTAGGTGTTCGACTCACAGTTATTAAATTCCCTAGTTTGCACTTCACTGACTCTATGGAATTCATGTTATCATTTTTATCTTGTTTACTATCTTGTTCGGGCTTTATTTTGTTGAATCTTGCATTATATAGTATGTTTGTTTATGTTATCCTTTCATGCCCTGAATAATAGTAGGAAATAATGAATAACCTTGTTCATGCTAGTTATCACGCATTGGGTATTACTTGGATGATTGAAGGTAAAGCAGGCTTAAGCTTTACTGAGCCCGTTGAAATATTGCTCACCCTACTACTTTCCCCTCCAAGTACCACAATTGTTGTTTAGGAAAAGGAAAAGGCAAGGTCGTAGCGTAGAGCTCTTTTCTTATTTGTGAGGTTCTTTTATTTATATTTTATTGATTTTGAGACATTACGTAATAAATGTGGTTTTACTATTGGTACACTTTGTGAAAACCATAGATCAGATGTTAAACCTTTATAAGACTTTCTACTTTATATTAGCACTTGATAGACTTAGAAGACTTTTGATCCTCACTATTTATATGTCCTAGTAGTCCATACATTGTCTTATATTATTTTTACAGGTTCATTCTTACTAGATCATTGCTCAACTCGTTAGGTTATCTCAAAGGGTTTAGCGATGGTTTAAACCGAGTGGCCCTAGATATAGGAATAGGGGTTGTCAAAATGATTTAGTCAATTATTCTTATAGACATTCGGGTAATGATATGTCTACAGATGGGGATAGAGATAATGTTTACACAGATAGTGTTAGAGGCTCAAAGAGTCGACATCTTGTACTTGAGATTTAGTGAGTTAGCATAGAGTACAAATTATAATGATTGGACAGAGACGACGGATCAGCATCTGAGATTTAGAGGTAGATTCTAGATACCATCAGTGGTAGAACTGAGAGATAAGATTCTTCCATATTCATACTATTCCTGGTTCACTGCTCATCCAAGTAGAACCAACATGTACCATGACATGAGGAAACATTTTCGGTAACCTGGGATGAAAGCATACATATTGGAGTTCATTATGAACCGTGAGATTTGCTAGCAGGTGAAGGCTCAACATCATAGACCTGGAAGGTTGTTACGGTTGTTTCCCATTCCACAATGGAATTAGGAAGACTTTTTCTTAAGACGACTAAAACTAAGTTATATATATTTGAATGAACAATGTCTATGAAATTTGAAGATAAAATTGTTAACTTTAAAATTAACAACGTACACAACTATGATACCTATGAAAAATATGATGATTATTTGATAATGAAATTGATGATATTGATTTTCTAAACTTAAACTATTATGATAACTTTAATTCTGAAATTTACGCAATTAATGGAGTAACACTGGAAACTACAAAAGAGATTCCAAAGAAAGAACAAGTTGAACACACTTCAAAAGAAAAGAAAGTAACTCAAGAATGGAGAATTAAGCAACCGAATAATGGAAAAAGCATTAACGAGTCGAGATCCAAGAGTAGTAAGAAAAAGAAAAAATCCGGATTTAAGCCCTATAAAGCTATTGATCCAGGAGGTATATGTTTGCGCATTAAAATTAAATGGGCTTAGCACTTGAGAGCTTAGTGCGATACGAGTTCTAATGCAAATGTCATGCCGATACAATTTTTTCTATATACTCAATTAGAGTCGAATTCACTTGCTTTTGAACGAGTTTTTTTTACCAAATGGTACTTCAATTCAACCAATAGGAGTGGTCACGGATGTGCCGATTCAAGTGAACAACTACATCATACCCATATAATTTTTTGTCATGCCACACTTTATTAATGAAGATTTTTTTTTTAATTTTAGGACGGCCTTTCTTAGTCACTACTGAAGCTATTTTGGATATTCTGAACAAAACCATCACTCTAACGATTAATAGTCGAGCATTCAATTTCTGGAGTAGCATTAGAGTGGACAATCCTAAATTCAAGTTTAGAGATTTAACCTAATTCTAAAAGTGTTAAGTCGAACCAATGATGATAAAGAAAAACACTCTATGGGAGGCAGTTCATATTCTATGATTATTTTCATTTTATTAGGAATTTAGTTTAATTTAGCTTAATTTAGTTTAGTATGTTTTTATTCTCTCACTTTTTAACTCTTGTACTAGAAATATTCTCAAAATCTAAACACAACAATAATTTTAATTAAGGGGGAGTGATCGAGTTATTTTTGCTTATATGGATTTTTTGCAAGTTGCATTATTCACTTGCTTATTTATATATTTTTTAATTACTTAATTAATAAAACTATTTAGTTAATTATATATCCTATTCAAACTTTCAAAATTTCTGTCAATTGTACCTTAACATAAGTTCTTATGAATGATATATAAGTTAATATTGGAATAAATTGCAAAAATAGTAACTTAAGACTAGTAATTCCTCGGCGAATTGGAATTACACTAGGAGTCCCTGGCAAAATCTGTAGCAATAAATATCAAATTAAGTGAAATTTGGAGTCTAGCGAACCCCATCAATTTGCTTTTATAAAGGAATCACTGCTCAGATAAGTAGGTCACTACACTTCACAACCCACCGATTCTTTAGCGATTTCTCAACAATTCAATTTAACACAGGAATCGCTAGACATTATTTTTTATTTTTAAAACAAAAAACCCAAGTCGCCTAAAATACTAACTCATTCACATACCAAATCGTTGCAAACCTTCACTAAAATCGCAATTTCTTGTCTAGATTCAACCATCCTAAAACTTAATCTTATATTATTTAAGTGATTCTCATCTTAACCTAATTCCATTCAACCCAGAAGTTTCTATTTTGGAAATGCTAATCCAAACGAGGATTTTATGGAATTCGGCCAAGAGCTTAAATCTTGATAGATTCATTCTCAATAAGGTAATTACTTCAACCCTAGCACTTTACTTTAACAAATATTTTATTTGAAGAATTTTTTAAAAAAATTTCAATGTTTTTTGAAAAAAAAATTATCTTAATTTATTCATTTATCTTGAACAAATGGTTTCATTGATTCCAATCGACTAGGCATGGTAATTACATTGACTATTGGTTTACAAATTCAATAATTTCAAAATTTTGATATTTACACGCATTTGCAAATGGTTTGAAAATTGATTTTAAAATGAGTTTCGGGGTTTGGTTATAGTTTTGGTTTAATTTGCTTTTCTTTGTTTTTGAAAATACTAAGCTTTATCACACAATTGTTTTATAATATTTAGAAAACCGATTTTAAAGTTTACAGTTGAGTTAACCCTTTGGTGCCAATTTTATATAAAGTTTTTCAATGAATTTCAAGTTAGCTTTTCAAATGGATTTCTACTTTTAAAATAGTCTTGAATTTTACCGAATTATTTTTCAACAAACTTTGGTTTTATGATTTATTGGTTCATTTACTTTTCAGACTTGTAAGTTTTTGAATTAAGGTAATAGCCGGAGGAGGTAGAGGTAGAAAATCACGAGAGGAGAAGGGGAAGGCACCATTATTTGAGAAACCCAAATGAAAATCCAAACTTCCACCCGCACATATTAGTCCAATATGGATTTTGATAAATAACCCACGAACAAGAGCACCAAGAGAACCTTCTCGACCTTTAGATTTTATCGATAAATTCAATGGAGAGGATGAGATTAAGAATTTGTCAGAAAATGAGAATTCGGACTAAATTAGTTTTACTAACTTAAAGAAATGATGAGACTTTGTGATCAAGTTTTAATTAAGTAAATTAATCTTAGTCTGGGTTTTGATGTTGAGAATCTACGATGTTGTTTCCAATAAAAATTAGAAATGGTTACATTGATAAATGACTTGATTTGTTTAATTAAATAAAAGTGATTGAGTCCTCCATTATTCGGTTTATTAAGGGAATATGTGGTGTGATGGTTTGGATAATAAAAGAGATGATGTAATGAAAGAATTCCTTTGTTGGTATGTGAAATGAGTGACATTAGGATGCATCGAGCTTCTCTATCAAATTTAGGAAATAAGATAGCTTGAAATTGTTAATTGAGTTAAAAAATTAATTTGGGAATGCATAACCACGTTGATTGGTCATTGTGTAGCTAAATAGGTAGTAAAAACATATTCTATAGTCCAATTGGTGATTTAGGACTCTAACAGGAATTCAAAAACATTAAGAAGAAGTGTGAAAAGGCTTCCAGCGACCTTCAAATAGTTTTGAAGTTTGCTATGAGACTAGAGTTTAATTGTAAATGGAAATACGAATCTTAAAGTATTGAAATAGAATCATAATTATAAAATAATGAATTTTATGGTTTAATAGGACACATTGAAGTACGTGAAGGTTAGTATTTGAATGTGAGGCTTCATTACCAACTTTGAGTTGGTTAGACGATAAGTAAATATACAGTGATCTTTACTAATTATGAAATTCATCTTTAAATATGCATTAGTGTTTAGTCTGCATTGCATTTCGCATCATTGTTGATCATGCATTTGTTGGGTTTAGGGTTCATAAGCAACAAAAAATCCAAAATAAATTTTAAAAAACCCCGATAGGATTGACAATAAGTTCCATTAAACAAGACCTACAAAATTTAACTAGACATTAATTCGTGATTTCCTTACTTGATTGTTCGATTTCCAAGATGTTAAAGTGCGTGTCCTTTATCAGAATTCCGTGCATGAATGATAACCGCAATTTGGAGTGCCAGCACTCCAAAAGAGATTGAAAACATTTTTCCTTCTCTCCTAAAATCTAGAGAAATCAAAATTAGTAAAAATGAAAACCTTATTTCATTTTAGAGTTTCAACCTCTATTTATTTATGTAGATATGATCTCTTAAAAAACATATTCATGATATAACTATTGTAATTAGACAATTCAAGCAAATTACACCTGTGCCCCTATTAATAAGTTATCATATAACAAATTATAAGGGCTTTTATGTAATGAATTTCATCATAAAAGAATCATTATTATTGACCAATTAAAATTGTGCAAAGCCATTCTTTATGTGCAGCCCAATAGGTTCAAGGGACGTTGGCAGTGAACCAAACCATTTTTGGTACATAAGTGATAAGCAGTCTCTACCTAGACATTATGACTACTTAACTAGCATGAATATCAAAATCAATACAACCTTATGAATAACATATATCTTATCTTTTTGTCGGGCAATATCCTTTGATTAAATATAAGACATGAATAGTCAACCTTAATATTCAATCGTACTAGTCTCGATATTTAAGTAGACTAGAAAAATGCAAATAACATTGATCATATCAATCCACTTGGACTTGACCATTCAACTGTCTAACATATCAAGGGATCCATTTATATCTCTCTATACGAGAGGGACAAATTCTACTTGATCACACACCTTCACATATTATTCACATGGTAACTAACCACAATCTTTATAATTTTTTGGTTAAAGACAATGTTTGATTGTGTCAAATTATCATGCTCCTGATATTGAAGTCTATAATAATATCAAGTCTATAGTACTTTGTTCCTTAACAAGTACTCATGATCTTGATTTGTATCCCTATATGTATGATCATCACATGAACATCAATTAAGATTTACGCTAGTCTTAATTCATTCTAGTTCCCACCATAACGATTGATCACAAGTCGTGCGTGCCAAATATAACCCATAATCGTTTTACCAACCACAAAGGATGTAGTAGTGGTAAATACTAGGTCGAATCCACTGGACTTGAGTTTTACCCTAAGTCAACTAAAAATGGGGGTATTTTAAAGATTTTGAAAAAATAATTAATTAAAACTAGTAAGAATGAAAAATTGCAAAAATAATGATATCAATGAAAGAAAACACCTAGGTCTACAGTTCCACAAGCTAGAATAAAGAGTTAATGGCATATCATGGTCTTCAATCTTTCCCTAAAAATTATTAATTCAAATTCTCCTAAATTCGGTATTGAAAATCGACATCTGCCAAAAATTCTTAATTCCCCTAATCTCGATAGTTAAGACGTTCGCCACTAACCACTTCTCTAATTAATGCATAACCCTAGACATCCGCCAATAGGGTGTAACACACTAACCGCAATAATAAACATCCGTAGGAATACTAATCCTAGATAACCCGATCACATCCGCCTCCGATTTAACCTATATTCAATTGTTGCACACGCAAGAACCGAAAGGTTTTGATGGCAATCGGGTGAGTTTTTGTCATTTTTATTGGTCCAAAAGTACAATTACGGATACAATTGGTCCAATTGACTGTAGATTATCCACCTAAAAGCATGCAATGGCCATATACATACTAGATTTAAACTATATTCATGAAAATCAACAATAATGAAATAGAAGAAATTAAATTAAATCAAATAATAAAATAATAGATCTCACAAGTTATTCCATGAATAAGAATTATGACTTGTTTCCCCTCCGACCTAGGCAAGAGTTTGTTTAGCCAGACATGGTCTTCACAATCACTAAAGAAAAAGATAAAAAATTGAGCGACTTTGGCCTCCAAACAATAAAATTTAATGTTTCTCAAAATACCCTAAAGTCCTAATATAAAAAAAAACATTCAAAATCGGTGTCTGAAAGCGAGAGAAACTAATTTTTGCGGTTGGTCTCATGACGCGCGCGCCAAGGAGAATTCGAGAGCTACTGAGCATTCATTATAGGCTTCCGGACACATGTCATAAACTGATTCATTCGTTTGTTGCTGCATATGACATGGCAACGTCCTATTGGTTGAAACTGCTGTAATGACGTGCAGTATTGCTAGAAACGTGACATGTGGCGAGCCGGAAGGCATGAGGAACAATTGCACGGGTTGGCGAATATGTGGGAGGTGGTGCATAACTTCATCTCAAGGAAACTCTGATGGATGTTGAAACGAGGAGAAAAACATTGATGAGTTGGCCGAGGTAGACGCACATGGACATGCCGGACGAATCGAGAGCTGACGTGTGGAATCGGCTAATGTGATGAAGAGACGCATGAGTGAGACCAAATTCATCAATAGCTGCTGATGCGTGAGTGGCTTAACTATGTCACTACCCTGCTTTACTTGGTCTGCTAGTTACCTACTAATAACTTTTGCAATACGTAACTCGAGGCAAATCCTCTGATAGCAAAAACACTGCATATAAATATACTATTTTGCGTATTTTTTACCTCAGATTCAACTGCGCACTCCATTTCATCTGAAAATGACAAATAAATATAGTTAAATTTATATATTTTAGAGACTTTACATATTAAATACATTAAAATATACTACTAAAACCTTATAAATATTGACTTATCAAATACCCCCACACTTAAGACTTTGCATGCCTTGAGCAAATGTGTAAAGGACAACTGAAACTAAACTAGACTCATATACACGATCAAAAACTCATGGAGTTCCTTTAATTTACATGGTCGCCAAGCTAACAAGCCGCTCAAAAATTTCAGAGTTATGATATGTCAAGACTGACACCCCAAACACAATTAAGATCACACTTTAAAGACATAGATTCAGTTAAGAAAAAGGCCATAAACTACTCACGAGTTTTCTTGGTCTATACATTCAATTGCGCAAGTTTAAAATCTCACTTAATCTAGTGAAAGCGCTCGAGCTAAATCTTTTTATTTGAGGAGTTTTCACAACTTCCGCCTTTAATTTTTTATTCTCTATTGTTTTCTCCATATTGTTTTTCAAGTAATACGGTCTTTGCTACATTTCCTGTGAACCGCTTTTCTCAAATTTTCCTACCTCAAGATTCCCTTCTCCATTTCTTACGGAACCTGTGTGACTCTCTATATTAAGAAAACTCCTGATAGCCCTTCTCACTTTCACTATGATTAAGCAAATTTCCCAATGTGGATTAAAATATTATCACTTGCATAATTTTAACCGTCTACTCCCTTTGGTATCTAGCATAAGGCTTAACCATCAACTAAGTCCCTAATCATGAAATTAAAAAAATGATGTGCTACGGGCTTGAGTGATTGTTTCTCCTAGTTTTCCCTAAGTTTTATGTCAAAAAGGCAACCATAGTTTACTCATCCATAACCAAAATCATGAAGCAAAGTTTCGTGTGACTTTAAATGTAACACATGCAACATATGACACTATGTAAGGCCTAAAAGCAAGAACAAACATATGACATAATAAAAAACTATACTAAATGCATGCATGTAAATGTATCATATCCTATTGAAATGAAAGATAAAAGTATCAATGAAAAGGAAAGATAAGAGAATGAGAATAACACCACCATTACCATCCTTTAACCGAAAAATTTAAAAACTTAACGATGATACCTGCAATATTTAGCAAGAAAATCCACCCAACACAATCCACAATCCCTAAAATACCCCCAAACTTACTCTGAACCTTGCCCTCAAGGCTCGAAACAAGTTAAGAGGTTCACACATAGAAAATAATCAAAATGGTGAAAGAACACGATAGATATAGGAAGAAGGAAATGAAACGAGTTCCTGTAAAAAAAAAAAAATACTAAAATGAATAGAAAATAATAATTATCAAAATTTGGGCTTCCTCCCAATAGCGCTTATGTTTAAAGTCTTTGGCTCGACTTGGTTTGAGTCTATCAATCAGGTAATGGCTTCAGCTCTAATATGGGATTTTTAACCAAGGAGGAAGAAAGTTTGGAGTCATAGTAGGAAACTCCAAATAACAGACATTAGGTGGCAGGAGTTGGAATGAACCCAACTCTGAAACAACATCCTTGACATTAGTATCGAGGGTTAGAACACTCTGTTGGATATAAGTTGCATACAAATGATTCTCTAAAACTACTTTCACCTCATCATCTCCACTCGTGAGCAAAGCATACTCAATGAATAGATCCATACAGTCCATTGTACATACCACAAAGACAATTCACTAGGGTATGGCATCGTATGATAGATGTTAAAATAGATGACTTCATCGTTAAACTCCATGGTAAGAGATCAATCATCAAAATTTATTGATAAGTCGGTATTTATGTAATTTTAGTAGTTTATTTTAATATATTTAACATGAAAAGTCTCTAAAATATATATTTAATTGTAATTATTGATCATTTTCTGGTGAAACAGAGTGCGCAATTGAATCGGAGGCAAAAAAATGCGTAGAATAGAGTATTTACTCGCAGTGATAAGATGTCGGACAATTTGCCTCGAGTTACGTGTTGCAAGGTGGGTAAAATATAAGACATCATATTTCCCAATGGCCTGCTGCCATGTCAGTGCCTCCATTGGTTCTCCTCCAATGAGCAAGTGCCACCTCACCCTCACCATGCCTCAAGCACGTCAACATTTCATGTCTCTGCAGCTATTCATTCACTACCAATCCACGTGTCGGCCCCTCAACCCCTCAAGAAAGTCACCAACCTCCATCACCCAATAGCATAACCGCCACCTCACCATGGACAACACATATGAGCAGCTTCATCTCGCCTCATCAGCTATTCGATCTCCTCGGGATCGGTGCTTGCACAACCTCCCACTAATTTGCACAAACCCACGCGATTCTGACCAACGCCTTGCAGTTGACATGTGTCGCGCTATCTCTAATTTACGGGGTTTTTCCTAAAGTAAGGGGGATTTACAATTTATTTCACAAAATAGGGTGGTGTACTTTAAAATATCAAAAGTAGGCAATAACGCCTTTTCAAAAGGCGTTATTGGTTTTGAAGGTGGTTAGGTCGAGGTGAGGTGGCGGTGACGTGGCGGCGATTTGTATAGATAGTGCCTTTTGAAAAGGCGCTATCTATACATTTTGCCATCCATGTCATTGCCACCTTACCGCCACCTCACAAGTTCTAATAACGCCTTTTGAAAAGGCGTTATTGGTTTAATTTGATGTTGGTGAGGTGGCAGTGAGGTGGCGGTGAGGTGGCGGGGCACATATAGATAGAGCCTTTTGAATATGCATAGGAGGACTTTATTTTTGTAATAAAATTAAAAAACCAATTTTGAATATATATATATATATATATATATATATATATATATATTCGTTCCAACCTTCAACTCTCTTTTCTAAACTAACTAAACTTAACTAACATTAACTAACCAAACTAAACTAAACTAACTAACCTTAACTAACCTAACCATACCAAACTAAACTAACTAACTAACTAACCTTAACTAAAAACTAACTAACTAACTAACTAACTTAACTAACTAACTAACTAACTAACTAACCAAATTAAACTAAACTAATTAACCTTAACTAACCTAACCTCACACAAACAACAAAAAATAAATTAACTTAATTGCAAACTAAAGATACTAACTAAATGGAACCAACCAAACTAAACTAACTAACCTTAACTAACCTAACTAACCTTAACTAACCTAACCACCTAAACAATACAAACTAAGTAAACTAAAATAACTAACTTAACTAACTACAAACAACCAAAAAAATGATGAACTAAACTAACCTACACAAACTAAGCAAACAACCAAGTGGCTCGAGAGTTACTTGTTAACAACCTAACCTAACGTAACTATGTGAACTAAACTCGACTAACCTAACCTAACCTAACTATGTAAACTAAATTAACTAAACTACACTAAGGAACATACCCTAACTCAACTACACTAAACTAAACTAACCTCAACACCTAAACTAAACTAACTTAACTAACTAAGCTAATTAACCTAACCAAACTAAACTAATATAACCTAACCACCTACACCTAACTAACTAAGCTAACCACTTAAGTTAAATTAAACATATAACCTAAACTAACTTAACAAACTAAACTAACTATTGAAGAGTAATCACAGATACGACATTATAATAATATGGAAAACATGACAAATAAGTTTACTCAATGAGAAGGTTGTACCCAAATCATTAGCTATCTACAAATCACCATGACATGAAGAAAAGTCATCATGCAGGTCTATTCAGGCGGTTACGTTGACGTTGTTGATCGGTGATGCAAACCGAACGTACTCTTTGTCTAGTTGGACGATGTGTTTGTACATCCGGTTGAGGTTGTTGAGGTAGCTGGTCTTGCATTGAATCACGTCGAGCAGATTGATGCATTTCCTCTGGTGCTTCACTCGACTCACCTCTGCTACCGATGCTCCCAAAAATAGGAGGCGGAACCATCCCAAAATACCGGCTTCCTGTATAGGGTTGGGGGAAAGGAACATGAGGCTGCGGCATGGTCAACAAGTTCATGAATGAGGGATTTCCACTATATGGCATATTATAATTATAAGGAGTATGAGTATATGGACTAGGCATGTATTGAGGCAGTGACGACTACATTTGAGGATGAGGCATTCCATGGTCCACATATGAAGACGACGGCCCAGGTGCGTAAGGATCAAAATGGTATCCAGGAAGATTCACGCTCGGCGGCCTGGGTACAAACATTTGAGGTTCTAGCTGGGGTGTGGACGATCGTTGGCTACTCTCGCCAACAGTCTCTATTCTACTCGCTCTCGAACGAGATGAATGTGCTGGAGGAGAACGTCTGCTACTCTCTGCAACAATCTCAGTCCGAGTAGATGGACGTGGTGGACGAGGACGTCTGGTGCGTTCTCGCACAGTCTCTAGTCGTGTTCGTCTTCTTCTCACCTCTATGATTGGTTCGGCCAGATCGTCTTCTTCATCTTCCTGTTCATTATCCTCATTTATGTCTTGATCGACTTCGATTCCGTCATGCGAAAGAGTAGACCTTTGCCTTTCATCTTCGTCTAAAATTTGAATCCCCTCATCAAACGCAGCAAGACCTTGCTCGTACCCATCCTCAATAAACACTTCGCCTCGGTCGATGCACCAAGTTACGCTGATATACAAAAAATAAGAGCTCAAAGCACGCAATATAAGATATTAGATGTTCGAGGAAATATAAGTGTTAAAAGCTTACCGAGTAGTCACGTAACGCCCCGTCGTATACAATGAATCTCCTAGTGACCGAGCGACACGACGTCATGTAGTCGTGATGAACATGCCCTTCATTAAGTGTTGTTGTCGCAATGGTTTCCCCGCGATTTTCCCACATGTGTATGTAGCTTGCGTGAAAAGTCACCCAATTTTCATGATGATGTCTACGCAATTCGAGGCGGTGAAGTTGTGCGTCGTAAGCACAATTTGGTGGCACTTCTTGTACCATACCAAACTGTCTTGTAACGGCCCGAAAATTTGACTTGTGTCATGTGTCAAGTCAAAGTCGTATGTGGGACCCACTCGTCGAAATACGTATATCCGAATTCAATTGGAGATGATAATGCTAACTATGCGAGGAATTTGGTGAGCCGAAACATGAACGAGGACGCGCCTCGAGTCGCGTGCCGACGTGGGATCGAGATAGTGTAAAATGTACATTGGATGCGCCTCGGGATGCGTGTGGCACGAATTCCGAGAATGTGAAATGAAGTGGTAGTGATGTGAAGATTCATGGTGCCTCGAGATGTGTGATGCACAACTTGTTAGGAAATTATTAAATAAAAATGTTTTAAATTTGCCTCGAGTTCCACTCCGCGCGAATCTCGAGGTCACATTTGATTATAAAAAAAAAAAAAGACCGGATAAGAAATGAGAGGCAGAAAGAAAGAAAGAGAAGGAAGGAGAGAGATAGAAAAGAAAAGAAAATGAGAGGGAGAGAGAGAAACAACAGAGAGAGAAAAAGAGGCGGTGAGAGAGAGAACGAAGAGAAAGAGAAGGGGGACGGAAGAAGGCGATGCAGCTGCGGAGGGCGGCAGCTCGCGGACGGAGTGGACTTGCAATGGCACGGTTGGCGCGCTGCAGTGGATGGCGCGGACAGCGGAGCTGGCCGGCTGCGATGCGCAGTACTACAGCGGCAGCAACGACGATCAACGCCGGCAGCGGTGCAGCACTGCAGCAGCAGCGTCGGCGTCGGCGACCAACGTAGTGATCTAGGTGAGTGAGTAGTTTATGTTTTAAATTTATGAAGAAATTGGAGTTTGATGATGTTGTTGGGTTGATGTTGATGTTGATGTTGTAGTTGTAGTTGTAGTTGTAGTTGTAGTTGTTGTGTTGCTATAAAAAAAAAAAAAAAAAAAAAAAAATCGAACCAGAGCACTTCGTGCTGTAGTGGGGAAGAAGACCCACCTGCGGGTCGGGTCGGGTCGGGTCGGGTCGGGTCGGACCGACCCGGACCCGAGTGGGCCGGGTTTGGGCCGGGCCGACCCTGACCCAGGTGGGTCGGGCCGGGTCAAACCGACCCGGGTCCGCTTGGACCGGGTCGGGTCAACCCGGACCCACCCCAATAAAATATACTATTTTATTATTAAATGAAATTAAACAGTTTTATTTTTAATATAATATATAATAAAATCCTGAAAAATAGATAAAAATATGGAAAAATTAAGGAAAATTCCAGAAAAATAGGAAAAAAATATATTTGTGACCCAAATCAATAAAACATCAATATTCTCATAAAAAGTGAAGAATTCGGGAGTCGGTCGAGGCGTTATACCGAGGTTTTACCTCGAAAAACGTGAAATCGGCAAATTGTTGTCGAACTCAATTTTGACAGATATCGACAAAATTCGAGATGTTAAATCATTAAACTGGAAATCTAAATTGATACATTTTCAACTGTTAGGATCCTAGATGAGCTATTATGGTGTTGAGTGCGTAAATCGAGACGCGAGACATTTTGAGATTCGCGAATTTCGAGGTAAGTAAACCAGTTAGGAATTTATACAGTATTTCATGTTTCTCCATTGACTATTGTTTATTGTTGTGACAGCTTTATTGTTGTTCACTACTTGTGACGATAGCTATCGTTTAACTATTGTCGATTGAGGGGGTCCATTGGCAAGCGAGTCATGGTTACTGTTTGTCTACGAATATGAGCTCTTATCCGTACGCCATTGATATCTCCCAATTGAGTGTACGTTGGGGGCACTTATCCGGGTCCGTAGATATTTCATAGTCGGCAGGGGTTAGGGTTGGGAGGCAAGGGGGCTTGCCCTAACCCGAATCTGCTGGCTTTTGCCGCAACTCAACGACTTTTTTGGTCGGGACTCCTTGTTATTTGGCATCGCTCATCGATGGATTGTTTACAGTCTGGTATATTCATGCGTTCGTTATTCCTTTCGATATATTTGCATGAATTCGACTGCTTTGGATATCGTGAACTGTTGTTTTGGATATTGTGAAATGTTATGTATATGTCCTACTGGATTTACTTACCTGGACTCGTAATTTTATTTTTGACTGAGTGCAGAGCCGCAGACGCGTAGCAGAGGGAAAGCTTCATAGCTAGGTGAACTTTTGTATATTTTATAATTACTCACCTCTGATGATATTGACTGGGTTCCACAATTAGGTTGCCTAACTCCCTTATCTTTTTGTTGAGTTATTTAATACATTAGTTGCTTCCGCTAAAATTGTAAAACTCGAAAAATATTAATAACTCAACTTAAAAAAAATGGTGAATGTACGTATAATGATGGATTGGAAGGCTGACTAGGCCTGCGTTGACCTTGCGAGACTGGCTCGGGGGTCCACGTAGGTTTAGGCCGGGCGGGGCCCAATTCGTGAAAAATTGGGGCCGTCACAGTTGGTATCAGAGCGTGAATTTTTGAGAATTTCATGGCTTAAAACATTGTGATACCAACGTCACAGTTGGTATCAGAGCCGACGTTTTAAGGAACTCGACTCTTGAAATTAAGACACAAAATAAGCGGAAGTTAGGAATAGTTGAACTTAGAGTGGAACCCTATGATCCTGACTTGAGTCTTTGTTGGGAAGTGAGGAGAGTTGGAAAAATGAAAAAATGGTAGAACACCTGGCAGATATGGAAAATGGAAAATGAGAAATGGCAAATGGAAAATGGGAAATGGAAAATGTTTATAACATTTTTTTCCTTATATATGATGTCGATAATGATTCGAGGAATCATGACTATGTAAATGATTAATTGATATTGATGTTCCATTTGCATACGTGATTTCATTTTTGGACGAATTGGTGAAAGTATTGGGGTTGCCTCGAGATTCGTGTTGCATGTATCTCGAGGACACATTTGATTTCTACTTGGGGAAGAAAACTTGTTGCGTACCTTAAGGAGTTAGATTCAAGTCACCCAAAACTCTTGAAAACACCCTGCACATATTTCTAAAGGATCCGCTCGAAATAATTAATGAAATTGGAATGTGGTACGGGAATCAAGTCCGTGGGAAAGGTGAATGGATTTCATGTAAATTTGGTATAGTACTGGAAGGACGCTTAAACTATATTTAAATGGTTTGGAGTAAATTTGAGCCGAGTTGGAGTTAAATTTGGTATAGTCCATGTTTTCATTTGAGCCGAGTTGGGGATCAATTACGAGCGACCAAATGATTTGTCAGAAATTTTCGATGGAATTCTTTGGTTTTATGTTCAATTTGGTTCGTAATAATCAGCATGAGTTTTGGTGGGGTAAATTGAAGGTACAAACCCAAAGAAGGAAAATGTTTAGGAGTTATATTTCAGGTCGTATCGCATTGCCTCCATGCACAGATCAGACGTGACAATGTTGGGGATTGTGGCGTATTTGGGAATAGTGGAGCTGCATGGATAAGTACTCGTGCCTTGAAAAAGCGGGAGTTGTTTAAATTTAATTCAGCTTCGCGGATTGGCTTAAGAATTAGTTAGTTCAATTGATCAATTGAGGTAAATAGCTTGGTTGGTTTGGTGAAGCCAATGGAGAACTTTGGTATTACGAATACTATGGTTTCCAATTGAAACTTAACAGGCCATGTAGGGCTCAAACAAACTTGTGAATTGATTTTCAAGCTATTTAGAGGAATTTTGATCTTATTTAGGACTCAAAAGAGTTCATTAAATTCATTTCAAGTTGTTCAGTTAGTACTGAAATTGAGGATTTTCTATAAGTAGTGAGACTCGAAATGGAAGTTTAAGTCTCTAAATGGTGTTGAATGTGATGTCGTTGGATAACATAAAATGTTAAGGAAAAAAAAAATTTAAATGGAAATAATTATGTTTTAATGTGTCTCGAGTTTCGAGCAGCACGAATCTCGAGGACACATTAGATTCGGATTAGGTAATGCGAGTTCGACACTTGGGAGGTGTCTTGAACTACGTAATTTGCGAGATTCGATACAATTTTGGTCACACATTGAGGTGATGCCTCGAGATTCGTGTTGCACGAATCTTGAGGACACATTTACTTTGAAAGTCAAAAAGTGAACGCATTGGCATAAACGTGTTGAACTCGTGCTTACATGAGGAGATGTTGAGCGCGCCTACAGATACGAGAATTAGAATGAAGACTCAGGCGAGGTAGTTTCACGAGTTTTAGCTGCATCACTCAGAAACGTTTCACGATGATACGAATTTCGGAGCAACAAATATTTATGACGTCTTGGCCACACCAAATCATATGAGATCGAGCATCATATCAGTTTCGTTGTTCGGCGAGGTAGATGACTGGTGGTGCACTACGGTGGCATCGATGTGGACGCTCTGGAGTACTATTGATGTTATGATGAGTGAGAGCGTGGGAACACACGAGAGCAACCTCGTAACGTATTGCGTTTCCGCTATATGAGGCGTATACGGCGCCAAAGTTAGTTGGTTCATCGTAGAGGTATGCTAGTGGATTACAACAGCTAGCACCGTCAGATCCTTAGCATAAGTACCATCAGAGGGTTGATGGCAGAGGCGGTGGCCAGAGATAGGGTCAGAGATCCAGTCGAGTGCACAGATAGGGACAACGATCTAGTCGTGCACATGGGAAAGGAAATGGACATGTTCTAGTTGAAGCGAGATTTCAATGTATCTGGATGGGCGTATGGACAGCCAGGTATAGCAGAGTAAGAAACATATGCATGCTATTGTCGCGTCATGTCCGACTACTATCCATCGTAACCTGATAGAGGGTACGAGTTGGGTTGAAACTCATTCGGGTAGTGAGACCGAGTACATTTATCGCAGGTATACTGCAGATATATGTATGTTAGTAACGGTGGATCGTGAAATTAAAATGTTCGTTGGTATTCCAATATATGTTGCGAGGGTTGCCCTGGCATATATTGATTGGAGGAGACGGATGGTGCGTTCTTTGCTTGGAGGTCGCGGAGGAGCCCAGCTAGTCACGGAGGAGCCCAGCTTGTCGCGGAGGAGCCCAGCCCTACAGAGTAAGATGGGGGTATGGCCTTGGGCGGGTATGGCCTTGGGTCTTCATACACCATGGTCATTTGAGATTTGTTTCAATTTCGAGGACGAAATTCTAATTCGTTGGGAAGTCTGTAACGACCCGAAAATTTGACTTGTGTCATGTGTCAAGTCAAGGTCGTATGTGGGACCCACTCGTCGAAATACGTATATCCGAATTCAATTGGAGATGATAATGCTAACTATGAGAGGAATTCGGTGAGCCGAAACATGAACGAGGACGCGCCTCGAGTCGCGTGCCGACGTGGGATCGAGATAGTGTAAAATGTACATTGGATGCGCCTCGGGATGCGTGTGGCACGAATTCCGAGAATGTGAAATGAAGTGGTAGTGATGTGAAGATTCATGGTGCCTCGAGATGTGTGATGCACAACTTGTTAGGAAATTACTAAATAAAAATGTTTTAAATCTGCCTCGAGTTTCGCTCCGCGCGAATCTCGAGGACACATTTGATTATAAAAAAAAAAAAAAAAAAAAAAAAAAACGACCGGATAAGAAATGAGAGGCGAGAAAGAAAGAGAGAGAAGGAAGGAGAGAGATAGAAAAGAAAAGAAAAGGAGAGGGAGAGAGAGAAACAAGAGAGAGAGAAAAAGAGGCGGTGAGAGAGAGAACGAAGAGAAAGAGAAGGGGACGGAAGAAGGCGATGCGGCTGTGGAGGGCGGCGGCTCGCGGACGGAGTGGACTTGCAATGGCACGGTTGGCGCGCTGCGGTGGATGGCGCGACACGCGGAGGCTGGCCTGCGATGCGTGATACTACACGCGAAGAACGACGATAAACGCCGTAGCGGTGGCAAAGATCAGAAAGAACGAGCGTCGGCGTCGGCGACCAACGTAGTGATCTAGGTGAGTGAGTAGTTTATGTTTTAAATTTATGAAGAAATTGGAGTTTGATGATGTTGTTGGGTTGATATTGATGTTGATGTTAATGTTGTAGTTGTAGTTGTAGTTGTTGTGTTGCTATAAAAAAAAAAAAAAAAAAAAAAAAAAAAAAAAAATCGAACCAGAGCACTTCGTGCTTTGGTGGGGAAGAAGACCCACCTGCGGGTCGGATCGGGTCGGGTCGGACCGACCTGGACCCGAGTGGGCCGGGTTTGGGCTGGGTCGGGTCAACCCGGACCCACCCCAATAAAATATACTATTTTATTACTAAATGAAATGAAACAGTTTTATTTTTAATATAATATATAATAAAATCCTGTAAAATAGATAAAAAGATGGAAAAATTCAGGAAAATTCTAGAAAAATAGGAAAAAATATATTTGTGACCCAAATCAATAAAACATTAATATTCTCATAAAAAGTGAAGAATTCGGGAGTCGGTCGAGGCGTTATACGAGGTTTTACCTCGAAAAACGTGAAATCGACAAATTGTTGTCGAACTCAATTTTGACCGATATCGACAAAATTCGAGATGTTAAATCATTAAACTGGAAATCTAAATTGATACATTTTCAACTGTTAGGATCCTAGATGAGCTATTACGGTGTCGAGTGCGCAAATCGAGACGCGAGACATTTTGAGATTCGCGAATTTCGAGGTAAGTAAACCAGTTAGGAATTTATACAGTATTTCATGTTTCTCCATTGACTATTGTTTATTGTTGTGATAGCTTCATTGTTGTTCATTGCTTGTGATGATAGCTATCGTTTAACTGTTGTCGATTGAGGGGGTCCATTGTCAAGCGAGTCATGGTTACTGTTTGTCTGCGAATATGAGCTCTTATCCGTACGCCGTTGATATCTGCCAATTGAGTGTACGTTGGGGGCACTTATCCGGGTCCGTAGATATCTCATAGTCGGCAGGGGTTAGGGTTGGGAGGCAAGGGGCTCGCCCTAACCCGAGTCCGTGGCTTTGCTTTGCGACTCAACGACTTTTTTGGTCGAGACTCCTTGTTATTTGGCATCACTCATCGATGGATTGTTTAGAGTCTGGTATATTCATGCGTTCGTTATTCCTTTCGATATATTTGCATGAATTCGACTTCTTTGGATATCGTGAACTGTTGTTTTGGATATTGTGAAATGTTGTGTATATGTCCTACTGGATTTACTTACCTGGGCTCGTCATTTTTATTTTGACTGAGTGCAGAGTCGCAGACGCGTAGCAGAGGGAAAGCTTCATAGCTAGGCGAACTTTTGTATATTTTATAATTACTCACCTTTGATGATATTGACTGGGTTCCACAATTAGGTTGCCTAACTCCCTTATCTTTTTGCTGAGTTATTTAATACATTAGTTGCTTCCGCTAAAATTGTAAAACTCGAAAAATATTAATAACTCAACTTAAAAAAATGGTGAATGTACGTATAATGATGGATTGGAAGGCTGAGTAGGCCTGCGTTGACATTGCGAGACTGGCTCGGGGGTCCACGTAGGTTTAGGCCGGGCGGGGCCCAATTCGTGAAAAATTGGGGCCGTCACATGTCTCATAACCCTTTCTGGTCGATGCCACTTGACTATGTTGAAACAAATAAGGGGACACGTCGAGAGCCAACTACCGTGGCCGTTAGTACAGTAATCGGGAAAAGACCCCATGAGTTCAGTATACGGTTGCCATACCACATCATCCTCATGCCTTTGCGAGTCGAGTGCATCACGGTTATCCGATATGACGTGCGTCGCACTTTGTGAAACAGAAAATGCATCGAGCCATCTGTGTATAAAACAATAAGTTAAGATAAATGAAATTGGACATGATTTTTTAGCAAAATAATGACAAATCGACTTTAATATCTGTGTCCCCGTGGAACGTCCATAAGCACATTTTGGCCATCCACCGTTCGCGGTTGAGCTCTAGAAACACGCAGGCGCCGTGGTGCTACGAATGGAAATTTGTCCCATGCCCACAGTTGTACAAGAATCGACGCGCCAGCAACCTCATGTGCCCAGCGTGAGATCCGCGACACAACTCCCTGTACAAATAGGCCAGACATTCACTCCCCCAACTATATTGTCCCGCTACTTGGAAATCCTCCAGCAATGGTAGGAACATGAAATGTACGAATCGATTGGACTTATCGGCGAAAAGGCAACCACCGATAAGTTGTAGTATGTATGATCGAACGTACCGTTGTACGGACTCCTCATCGCTATCATCATCTATTGCTGGTACGTTACGCTCAAGCCAATCGACCTTAAGTTTACACCCAACGACGTCATCTCCACCAGGAGTTCGTCCAAGTAGCCTATCGCAGACATCAGCATAGTCTGCGTCCGTTGTTCTAGTCACAGACATACCTTCGATAGGTAATCCAAGTTGTACCTCCACATCTTGGAGTGTAATTGTGCACTCCCCACAATGCATATGAAATGTATTCGTCCCAGGCCGCCATCTCTCTACGAACGCAGTAATCAAAGCCCAATCAAGGCTGAAAAATGCTACCCGGGAAATCTCATAGAACCCACTGGAACGAAGATATGGGATCATCCTAGAATGATACTGCATCGTTCGATCAACGACCCCACGTCTTCGACGTATATGCATCGTACACCTTACAATTGATAAGGTCTTAATGTATGGGTTTAACACTCTATTGATGTAAATTTGACATATGACATATTAAAACAGTTTACCTCGCCCCTCCAAGTTCGCGATGATCTGTGTGTAGATTGGAGTTGCAATAGTGATGGATCCGAAGGACCTGGATCCATTGCTGCACAACTACAAATGAATGTTAGAAAAACAAAATGAGTGTCGTACGAAACGAAACGATACGTATTGAATAAATATTCAAACAAAAACAATTGCGTACATGCTCAAAATCAACATATGTATGAACTTAAGTAACTTCACACATTATACAATTAAATAACTATAGGTTTTCATTTGATGGTTGAGGTTTGGTAGGACAATTGTTTTTGTTATATAGGAATGTCGCGCCAATTTGAAGCAAAGGCCTACAAAACTTGAAAGCATGTATTGAAGCTTCAAATGCAAAAAACACACGACGAAATTGAGGAGACGCAGTTCTTATTTCATCTGCATGCCATTGTCTGTGTGACCACTCGATCCTTGTCCCCGGACTCTCACTCCTCACAGCCGCCAACCATCTTGGTAATTGATCGTACGACTCATCCCAATCTCCAAAATCCCATGCAATTGCTTTCCTTTGGGCATCCCACATTCGCTTGTAGCTGACTTCGTTTTCGTATTTTTCCTTAATTATTTCTACTAATGCTTTGATCGTGATACCTTGATCGCTCATGACGATGCTTTGGATCTCTCGCGCAATCATGTTGGCGTCAAGTTAGGCATGGCCGCATTCTACGTCGGGATTAATACACGTGTGCGGTACATCTAACTGTGTTATCTCCCATAATAGTGTTTTCTTTCGCAAACAAGCGCGAAGAAGCCACATACACCCGTGTTTTGGAAATCTGCACTTAATCGCCCACGTAGTTGTAGTCGATTCCATCACATGGTATTGACAATGTCTATTAACATGCCACATTTTAACGGCATGTTGTAAGTCATTTTTATTGTCAAAACACATACCTATCTCCAAATCAAAGTTAGACGTGTTCCTCCAAGTTTGCTTTTGGAAATGTTGGGTCGCAGTTGAATTAGCCACCTCCCAATCGATTTCATTATATCCCGGTATTGGTTGGTGAACTTCATCGTCACTAGCTTCCTCCAACAAAATCTCTTCATCGATAGCAAATTGCTCATCATCTTCCACATTCTTCGCACCCGGAGGTTCATATCGTAGATCATCCGTGCAAACATTTACGTCATCCCAAACGACTGATGTTGGCGCATCTGCGTTGATCTGTATGTCCTCATCAGTTTCAATATTGGCCTCGTCGTTATCTTCATCGTCATCATCGGCATTAATATCTTCTGAGAATTGAGTAACGAACCCCTCTTCCACGACGTCACCCTGTGGGGATTGCATATGCAGCCTTTCCATCATGAATGATGCGTCTTGCGTGCCGTCATGTTCATCAACAACTTGCGAATGAATCGTACGATTGTGAAATGAGTCGACTGACTCAAATGTCAAATAGATATCAACCGTAGCAGTTATAGGTAAATTGGCCACCGTCTCCCACATCAGGTCGAAGTGTGTCGTATCATGCAACAACATAGGAACGAAATAATGTGAGCCTCTGGGGAGGATTATCATGTGCCGATAAGTCATCTGAACTATAGTCTCCGTAGATGAGATAGTGAACGCGTTACACACCGCATTCATTATTTCACGTCCACTCGACCTAAACTTAACCATCAACACTTGTGATGGGGGTGAGCTATACGCGATGCCATTTAACCCATTAACAATTTCACCGTTCGCATAGAATAGAAAATGGATGTTTCTTTGTGACACGACCTACATAAGTTTGCAACTTTGATGTAAAAGGAATGCACAGAAATGCAAGAATATATTAAATGCAATAGTTCATAAAGAGCACGTTATTCGATTACAAATTTATGCCAGAATTTATATTCTTCCATTCAGCACTTTAAACACAAATGTAACTTTCTGATGTAGAAGATCGCATCAATAGCGCAACCACAGAGCATACTCGTTCAATTGAGTTTGAGTTACTGAATGTTTGATGCTCTGCCCATACCATTAAATAAACATACCAACCATTTTGATAAACCACAACACCTATGTCACTAAATATCATGTAAAGCATAACAAACAATTATTAGAAATAATGGAAAAAACCAAATTCGTGAACTTACTATTTTTCTCCGCTTGTTGTCTTCAACGTAAGAATCCTGCAGTGACATTTTATTTTCGTTAGTCCCATGTCAACAAATGATATTCTGATAAAATTACACTTGAAGTACTAGTACTACAATAATGCTAACAAACATAAAAAGTAAACACTGCATTTGTCAAACAAAAGTGAAAATGGAAACTGGTTCGCGAAACTGTTCCATTGTTAATTTCAACTAAAATGCACTTCTAATGAAAATTAACGAAAAAATTATTTACATAACTAAGCAAGCGAAATAACCTAACCTAACATAACCTAACTATGTGAACTAAACTAACGAACCCATCCTAACTATGTGAACTAAACTAACGAACCCAACAAACCTAAATTATAGTTAACGCAAATTGTCAAACAACAAAACAAAAGTAATGTACTCACACATTAATAACCTAACTAACGAAATTAACTAAACAAATAAACTAAACTAAACTAACTAAACTAAACTAAACTAAACTAACCAAACTATACTAACTAACCTTAACTAACCTAAATACCTTTACTATACTAAACACTTACCGCAAATTGTCGAACAACAAAACAAAAGTAAAGTAATCTAACATTAATAACCTAACTAACGAAATTAACTAAAGAAACTAACTAAACTAAACTAACTAACTAAAGCAATCTAACCAAACTAAACTAACTAACCTTAACTAACCTAAATACCTATTCTAAACTAAATTAACTAAACTAAACAAACTTAACTAACTAAACAAACTACCTAAAAATGATTAACTACACTACTAAACGAAACTAAACTAACTTACCCGTCTTAATAAAGTAAACAAACTACTTTAACTATACTAACTAACCTAAATACCTATTATAAACTAAATTAACGAAATTAACTAAACAAACAAACTAAACTAAACTAACTAAACTAAACTAAACAAACCAAACTATACTAACTAACCTTAACTAACCTAAATACCTCTACTATACTAAACACTTACCGCAAATTGTCGAACAACAAAACAAAAGTAATCTAACATTAATAACCTAACTAGCGAAATTAACTAAAGAAACTAACTAAACTAAATTAACTAACTAAAGTAATCTAACCAAACTAAACTAACTAACATTAACTAACCTAAATACCTATTCTAAACTAAATTAACTAAACTAAACAAACTTAACTAACTAAACAAACTACCTAAAAATGATTAACTACACTACTAAACGAAACTAAACTAACTTACCCGTCCTAATAAAGTAAACAAACTACTTTAACTATACTAACTAACCTAAATACCAAATATAAAGTAACTTAATTGACTTAACTCACTCAACAAATTGTCTAAACTAATTGTCAAATTCGTTAGTGCATGAAGAGATGATATTTTTTTACTACAACATTTTGTTATGAAAAATTTTCAAAAGTACAAGTGTATTTATTGTAAAAAAAAATGGAAATTAGGGGAAATTTTATTTATTTATCACACTACGCAATAACGCCTAATCTAAAGGCGCTATCACAATGGACCACAAATTGTCACCGAACTAGCTATACTAACCTAAAATTGTTGAACAACAGAACTCAAGTAAACTAATCACAGTTAACTAACCTAAGTAACCGTACCAAACATTTACTCAAATAATGAGTCTTAACTAACTTAACTAACAACCTCAACTAATATAACCTACATTAACTTACTAAACTAACTACCTCAACTAATTCAACTACACTTACCCACTCCTTCCACTCCACTGCTGCGCTGGCCTACCTTGACCGTTGCCAGGACGCCTCATTCCTCCACTGCCGCCGCCGGAGATCCCTCCTCCGCTGCCTGTTTAAAGCTCTTCCTCCACGTACCACTACCACGCAAGTCGCCTCCATGTACCACTGCTGCTGCTGCTGCTGAGAGCCGCCACTCCTTGCTCTGATGCCCCCGCCGCAGGTCCTCTCCTCCGTCTCCGTCACACGTGTGCACCACCGCCTGCCTCTCCTGCACTAAATCGTCCCCTCCTTCTTCCTCCCTCCTCGGTCTCTCTCTCCACGAATCGCTCCCCCCCGACCCTCCTTAAATAACCGACCCCACTCGCCACATTGATCCCATGACCTACCACCCTTACCCCTACCCTCACATGAAAGCCGAAACCGATGCAGAGAATATTCTCTGCGTCGGTTTCGGGAAAACGAACATAGGGGCGCAGATAGCGCCTTCTCAAAAGGTGCTATCTGCGCCCCTATGTCACAGGTATTCCCGGTCCCCGTGGATCCACGTGGACCGGGAATTAATTATCACGGTCACGTGGCCATTGATAGCGCCTTCGCAGAAGGCGCTATCAATGAAATCGGTCCACGTGGCATCAAATACACGGATAGCGCCTTGCCCGGACACATGGATAACTCCTTTTGAAAAGGCGTTATCCATGTGTCCACATCAGATAAAAAAATTCCACGTAGATCATGCCTTCACAATAGGCGTTATTGCCTACTTCCCAGAAAAAAAAATTTCACCCCTATTTTCCTTTTCAAAAGTATAAACATGTGTACTTTAGCGATTTTTTCCTAGTTTACCACATCATGTAGTAGCTCTTCAACCAACTAGAACGTGCCACATTCCAACTCTCTTAACCAAATGGCAGCGGACACGTGGAGGACATCAGTTTTCAAGCCCAAAAAAGCCCTAGACCCTCTTCGGCGCACTTGTTACAAGACCAACCCATAAAATTAGTTTATCGCACTTCCAGGGACCAATTTTTAGTATTTTATTATATTAGGAACATCGACTATTTAATTTTTAACATTGACTTCTCTCGACGATTGCCTAGGTCGGAGAAGAGACAAGTCAGGATCATGGATACATGACATATTATGTGAGATCCTTTATTTTATTATTTAATTTAGTTTAATTTCGCTTATTTCATTGTTGTTGATTTTAAGGAATATGGTTTAGATCTAGGATATGTATATCGCCATTGCATCCTTTTAGATGGACGACCTATAGTTATTTGTACAGATAATGTCTATGTAATTATACTTTTGGACCATAAAGTAATTAACACTCTCCCATTTGTCGTAAAACCCTTTTGGTTCTTGAGTGCGCAACAATTGAATCTAGGTTAAATCGGAAGTAGATGTGATATGGAAGTGGATGCGGTCCAGTAATTTAACATTACTGTTCCGACTGATTTTTGTTACTGCGATTAATGTGTTAAACCCGATTGGTTGATGTCTAGGGTTATGCATAAATTAGGAAAGTAGTTAGTGGTAGACGTCTAGGCTATCGAGATTAGGGGAATGAGAAATTTTTGG
This sequence comes from Stephania yunnanensis, assembly GCA_039657365.1. NCBI lineage: Eukaryota > Viridiplantae > Streptophyta > Magnoliopsida > Ranunculales > Menispermaceae > Stephania > Stephania yunnanensis. Next base: position 42,902,645 of record CM077582.1, read on the forward strand.
CAGATTTCGATTTTCTATAGCTAATCTAGGATAATCCAAGTTAATAACTTTTTGGGAATGATTGTAGACCATGATGTGCCATTGAATCTTAATCCTGATTTGCGGAACCGTAGACCTAGTTGTTAGTTAGGTGTTCATTAATTGTTTTCAAAATTACTTTTGTTACTTTATTTATTTAGTTTATTTTAGTTTAGTTAGTGAAATTAATTTATCTTAAAACCACCGGTTTCCTTTTTTTGTTGTCTTAGACCATAAAAAGACTAGCAATCTCTGTGGGATCGACCTTTTGCCACTATTCTACAAAATAGTTAGTTTAATAATTTTATTTTATTGATGCATTTGGCACGCGTCAATTTTTGGCGCCTTTGTCGGGGAATGATTTTCTTTCTTTGGTATTTTCTATTATTTATTATGTATTTTATCATTAATATTATTTATATTTATTTATTTATTTATTTTAATAAATTGGAGCACCCCGTGATTTTTGTCAAGTTAGATTTTGGATTATATTTTTTTAGCATAATGTGAGCATTTTTTTTTGGAATTAACATCTTTATAGGATTTTAAGTGTTTAGAGACTTGGTTGGGATATAACCAACTTAAGTCACCACATTAATGGTGGGTTTTTTAGTATACCCAAAACCCTAGACTTCATTTCATCATCTTATTGATTTTACCCTTAGTTGAAAGACTTCGGGCTCGCAAGACTTGATTGGAATCTATTAAGTTAACTCCTATGTTTAACAGTTCATGCTTTTATTATGATTGTTCTTTCATAGTTTCCTTAGTTACCTACAAATGAGAGATTTTGTGCATTCATTAGTTTTTAGAGACTTGTTGGTATGCATGCATATGTATCATATTCTTATTTATTTATCCATGTTCTTTTTCACCACTATATTTTCTTGTTCCATGGAATTCCTTGACTTGTTTTGAACCTTGAGGAAAAGGTTCAGAATAAGTTTGAGAGTATTTTAAGGATTGTGGATTGTGCTCGATGGACTCCTTTGCAAAAGACCATAGGTGAGATCGTTTAATTTTTTATGCGGTTATATGCGGTTGTCGGATGGTAATCTTGGTGTTTTATATAATTTCTTCCATTTCTTTCATTTCTTGTACCTTCATATTTCTTTCTCATATCATTAGTAATTGATACACTTTACACATGTATTTAGTATAGTTTTTTATCCTTTTATTGTTTAGAGTCACCCGAAACTTTGTTTCATGCCTTTAGTTGTGGATGAGTACATTATGGTTGTCTTTTTTACTTGAAACTTAGGGAAAAGTAGGAGAAACGCTCAATCGAGTCTATAGCCCAGTATTTTTATAATTTCATGATTAGGAACTTAGTTGATGGTTAAATTTATGCTAAATAACGAAAATGAGTAGACAGACAAACTTGTGCAAGTGATATTTTTTTAACCGATATTAGGGAATTTGCTTGATTATATTGGAAGTGAGAAGGGCTAACAAGAGTTTTCTTAATATAGGGAGTCCCATAGGTTTTTACAGGAAATGGAGCAGGGAAACTTATGGTGTGGAAAAGTGAGAAAATATACCCATAGGAAATGGAGCAGGGACCGTATTTGTTGAAAAAAATAAGAAAAAAATAGAAAATAAAAAATTCGAATGAAGGCAAAAGTTCTGAAAACTCCTCAAATAAAGGATTTAGCTCTAGTTCTTTCACTAGATTAAGAGAGATTTTAGACTTGCGAGCTTGAATGTATAGACCAAAAAAACTCATTAGTAGTTGATGGTCTTTGTTTTAACTGAGCTTATGTCTTCAATGTAGTATCTTAGTTGTGTTTGGGTTGCAAGTCTTGACATTTATAACTCCGAAATTTCTTAAGTGGCTTATTAATTTGACGGCTATGTAAACCTAAGGAACTCCATGAATTTTGTGTCAGGTATAGAATATGATTAGTTTGGTCAGTGCATTGTTTATATTATGAGTCTAATTTAGTTTGTGTTGTCATCTATACCTTTGCTCGGGACGTGGAAAGTCTTAAGTTTGGGGGTATTTGATAAGTCGATATTTATATAATTTTAGTAGTTTCTTTTAGTATATTTGATGTGGAAAGTCTCTAAAATATTTATTTAATTATATTTATTGGTTGTTTTCAGGTGAAACAGAGTGCGCAATCGAATATTGGGCAAAAAAATGCATGGAATGCGGTATTTACTTGCAGCGATCAGATGCCAGAAAATTTGCCCCAAGTAATGTGTTGCATGGTGGGTAGAATATAAGAAATCATATTTCCCAATAGGATGCTGCCACGTCAGCGCTTCCATTGGTTCTCCTCCAATGAGCGAGCGCCACGTCACCCTCACAATGCCTTAAGCACGTCAACATTTCACGTCTCAGCAGCTATTCATTCTCCACCAATCCACGTGTCGGCCTCTCGACCCATTAAGAAAGTCACCAACCTCCATCAACCAATAGCATAACTGCCACCTCACCATGGATAAAACATATAAGTAGTTTCATATCGCCTCATCAGCTGTTCGATCTCCTCAAGATCTGTACTTGCACCACCTCCTACTAATTTGCGCAAACCAGTGTGATTCTCACCAATGCCTTGCAGCCGACATGTCGCCCTCTCTCTTGTTCACCACATCATGTAGTAGCTCTTCAACCAACCAAAAAGTGCCACGTCAGCATTTCCAACTCTGTCAACTAAACGACAACAAACACGTGGTGGACATCAATTTTCAAGCCCAAAATAGTCTTGGATCCTCCTCGGCGCACTTGTTAGAAGACCAACCCCTAAAATTAGTTTCTTTAACTTCCAAGGACCAATTTTTAGTAGTTTATTATATTAGGAACACCGACTATTATATTTTTAGCATCGACTTCTTTTGACGATTGCCTAGGTTGGAAGGAAAATAAGTCGAGATCATGAATTCATGGTATATTATGTGAGATCTTTTATTTTATTATTTAATTTAGTTTAAATTCTCCTATTTCATTATTATTGATTTTAAGGATTCTGGTTTAGATCTAGGGTATGTATATGGCCATTGCATGCTTTTAGGTGGACGACCTATAGTTATTTGGACTGATAGTGTCCGTGTTATTATACTTTTGGACCAATAAAGTGATGAACACTCACCTGCTTGCCGTAAAACCTTTTCTATTCTTGAGTGTGCAACAATTGAATCTAGGTTAAATCGGAAGTGGATACGATATGGAAGTGAATGTGATCCAGTAATTTAAGATTAGTGTTCCCACGGATCCTTATTACTGTGATTAGTGTGTTAAACCCAATTGACGGATATCTGGGGTTATGCATAAATTAGGGAAGTAGTTAGTGGCGGACGTCTTGGGTATCGAGATTAGGGGAATGAGGGATTTCTTGCAGATGTCGATTTTCTATAGCTAATCTAGAAGAGTCTAAATTAATAAATTTTGAGGAATGATTGAAGACCGTGATGTGCCATTGAATCTTAATCCTGATTTGTGGAACCGTACACCTAGTTGTTACTTAGGTGTTCATTAATTGTTTTCAAAATTAGTTTCATTACTTCATTTATTTAGTTTATTTTAGTTTAGTAAGTTAAATTAATATATCTTAAAACTCTTGGCTTCCCTTTTTGTTGTTTTTAACTATAGAAAGACTAATAATATATGTGGGATCGACCTGTTGCCACTATTCTACAAAATAGTTAGTTTAAGAATTTTATTTTATAGACGCATTCGGTGCGCGTCAATTTTTGGCGCCGTTGATGGGGGTTGATTTTCTTTTTTTGGTATTTTTATTTTGTTACTATTATTATTTATATTTATTTATTAATTTTCTTCATATGGTATTCGAAGATTTAGAAAAAACATACGATAGGGTCCCTAGAGATGTTCTTTGGTGGGTTCTAGAAAGAAAAAGAGTGCATGCTAGATACATAGACACTATTAAGGATAAGTATGATGGAGTAGTAACGAGTATAAAGATATTTGGAGGAGCTATAAAAGAATTTTCTATTACGATAGGACTACATCAAGGATCGGCTTTAAGCCCATATCTATTTACTTTAGTTATGGACGAACTAACTAGACATATTCAAGAGGATATACCATGGTGTATGCTATTTGCAGATGATATTGTCTTAGTGGATGAAACTAAAGATGGAGTGAATAGGAAATTAAAACTCTGAAGGAATACATTAGAATCTAAAGGCTTTATGTTGAGTAGGACGAAAACTGAATACATGCACTCTGAGTTTGGAAACACTAGACATCGAGATGACGGAGTGATAAAATTAGGGGAAGTAGAAGTTCCTAAGATAAACCATTTTAGATACCTAGGATCAATCATACAAAATGATGGTAACATTAAAAATGATGTCACACATAGAATTCAAGCTGGATGGAAAGTGCAACAGGGGTGATTTGTGATCGACATGTTCCTACTAAGTTAAAAGGAAAATTTTATAGGACCGCAATTAGGCCAGCTTTGCTCTATGGAAGTGAATGTTGGGCGGTAAAGCAACAACAATTACATAAAGTGAACGAATGAGGATGCTTAGGTGGATGTGTGGTAAAACTCGTAAAAATAGAATAAGAAATATAGAAATTCAAAGACAAGTAGGAGTAGCACCAATTGATACAAAGATTAGGGAAGGGCGGTTGCGATGGTTTGGTCACCTGCAAAGACGGCCTACAAATGCCCCAACTAGAAAACTTGACTCAATAGAAACTGTAGAAATTCGACGAGGTAGGGGCATACCAAAGTTAACATGGGATGCATTAATTAAAAGGGATTTGAATGGTTTGCAAAGCTCACCATCAATTGCACTTAAACGAGCGCAATGGAAAAGTTTGATCCATGTAGCCGACCACAGTTAATTTGGGACTGAGGCTATGTTGTTGTTGTATATTTATTTATTTATTTTAATAAATTGGAGCACCCCGTGAGTTTCGTTAAGTTTGACTATGGGTTATATTTTTTTTAGCATAATGTGAGCATTTTTTTTCGGAATTAACATTTTTATAGGATTATAAGTGTTTAGAGACTTGGTTGGGATATAGCCAACTCAAGTCACAACATTAATGGCGGGTTTTTGAGTAGACCCAAAACCCTAGACTTCATTCCATCATCTTATTGATTTCACCCTTAGTTGAAAGACTTCAGGCTCGCAAGACTTGATTGGAGTCTATTGAGTTAACTCCTATGTTTACTAGTTCATGCTTTTGTTCTGATTGTTCTTTCATAGTTTCCTTAGTCACTTACGCATGAGAGATTTAACGCGTTCATTAGTTTTTAAAGACTTTGTTCTGCATGGATTTATATCATCTTCTTATTTATTTATCCATTTTTTTTTTCACAGCAATATTTTCATGTTGCCTGAAATTCCTTGACTTGTTTTGAACCTTGAGGACAAGGTTGTACAAGGTTCGGAATAGGTTTGAGGGTATTTTAGGGACATGGGTTGTGTCAGATGGATTCCTTTGCTAAAGACCATAGGTGAGAGTGTTTAATTTTTTATGCGGTTATATGTGGTTGTTGAATGGTAATGGTGGTGTTTTATATCATTTATTCTATTTCTTTCATTTCTTGTCATTTCATATTTCTTTCTCATATCATTAGTAGTTGATACACTTTCATGCATGTATTTAGTATAATCTTTTTTTTTATTGCTTAGAGTCACCCGAAAATCTATTTCATGCCTTTAGTAGTGGATGAGTACATTATGGTTGCCTTTTTGACTTGAGACTTAAGGAAAAGTAGAAGAAACACTCAGTCGAGTCTGTAGCCCAGTATTTTTATGATTTCATGATTAGGAACTTAGTTGATGGTTAAACTTTGTGCTAAATAATGAAAATGAGCAGATGGTCAAACTTGTGTAAGTGATTTTATTGTAACTCATATTAGGGAATTTGATTGCTTATAATGGAAGTGAGAAGGGCTAACATGAGTTTTTTTCATATAAAGAGTCCCACGGGTTTCCACATGAAATGGAGCAGGGAAACTTGTAGTGGGAAAAAATGAGAAAGCGGTCTATGCGAAATGGAACAAGGACCGTATTTGTTGAAAAAAAAGAAGAAAAAATAGAGAATACAAAAATTTGAATAAAGGCGAAAGTTGTGAAAACTCCTCAAATAAAAGATTAAGCTTGAATGGTTTCACTAGATTAAGTGAGATTTTAAACTTGCGCGCTTGAATGTATAGACCAAGAAAACTCGTGAGTAGTCGATGGCCTTTATTTTAACTGAGTATATGTCTTCAAAGTGAGATCTTAATTGTGTTTGGGTTGCGAGTCTTGACATATCATAACTTCGAAATTTCTTGAGTGACTTGTTAATTTGACGGCTATGTGAACCAAAGGAACTCCATGAATTTTGATTCGGGTATCGTAGTGGATTAGTCCGAGTAGTGCATTATTTGTATTAGGAGTCTAGTTTAGTTTGTGTCGTCATCTACACCTTTGCTCGGGACGTGCAAAGTCTCAAGTTTAAGGGTATTTGAAAAGTCGATATTTAAATAATTTTAGTAGTTTATTTTATTAAATTTATTGTGGAAAGCCTCTAAAATATAAATTTAATTATAATTATTGGTCATTTTTCAAGTTAAGCAGAGTGGGTAATTGAATCCGAGGCAAAAAACTGCGTAGAATAGAGTATTTACTTGCAGTGATTAGATGGCAGACATTTTGTCTCGAGTTACGTGCTAAGCGGTGGATAGAATAGGAGAGACATTTCCTAATGGGCTGCTGCCACGTCAGCGCCTCCATTGGTTCTCCTCCAATGAGCGAACACCACCTCACCTTCACATGCCTCAAGCACGTCAACATATCACGTCTCAGCAGCAATTCATTCTCCACCAATCCACGTGTCGTCCTCTCAACCCCTCAAGCAAGTCACCAACGACCATCACCCAATAACATATGGCCACCTCACCATGGACAACACATATGAGCAGCTTCATCTCACCTCATCAGGTGCTCGATCCCCTCAGGATCTGTGCTTGCACCACCTCCCATTAATTCGCATAAACCCGTGCGATTCTCACCAACGCCTTGCAACCGACACGTGTCGCACTCTCTCTTGTCCACCACATCATGTAGCAACTCTTCTACCAACCAAAACGTGCCCTGTCTGCGTTTCCAACTCTCTTAACCAATCGGTAGCGGACACATGGGGAATATCAGTTTTCAAGCCCAAAAAAGCCCTAGATCCTCCTCGGCGCATGTGTTAAGAGACGAACCATAACATTAGTTTCTCTTATTTCCAGGGACCAATTTTTAGTATTTTATTATATTAGGAACACCGACTAATATATTATTAGCATCGACTTCTCTCGACGATTGCCTAGGTCCGAGGAGAAATAATCGGGTTCATGGATTCATGACATATTATGTGAGATCTTTTATTTTATTATTTAATTTAGTTTAAATTCTCCTATATCATTGTTGTTGATTTTAAGAAATGTGGTTTAGATCTAGGTTATGTCTATGGCCATTGCATGCTTTTAGGTGGATGACCTATAGTTATTTGGGCTAATAGTATCCGTGTAATTGTACTTTTTAGAACGATAAAGTGACGAACACTCACCCGTTCGTAGTAAAAACCTTTCGGTTCTTGAGTTTGCAACAATTAAATCTAGGTTAAATCGGAAGCGGATGCAATCAGTTTATTTTGGATTAATGTTCCAACAGATCCTTATTACTTTGGTTAGTGTGTTAAACCCGATTGGCGGATGTCTAGGGTTATGCATTAATTAGGGAAGTAGTTAGTGGTAGACGTCCTAGCTTTGGAGAATAAGGGAACGAGGAATTTCTAGCATACGTCGATTTTCTATAGCAAATCTAGGAGAATCTAAATTAATAACTTTTTGGGAACGATTGAAGACCATGATGTGCCATTGAATCTTGATCCTAATTTGTTAAATGGTGACCTAGGTGTTACTTAGGTGTTCATTAATTGTTTTCAAAATTAGTTTTGTTACTTTACTTATTTAGTTTATTTTAGTTTACTTAGCTAAATTAATTTATCTTAAAACCCCTGATTTCCTTTTTTTGTTGTTTTTAACCATAGAAAGACTACCAATCTCTGTGGAATTGACCTTTTGCCACTATTCTACAAAATAGCGGGTTTAAGAATTTTATTTTATTGACGCGTTCGACCCGCATCATCTATCTTCTTCTTCGCCTTCTTCAAGATCAGACATCCAAATAACACTAACGAAGCATTGGGGAGTGGTTCCTCCTTCGTATCTACTACGTAGAGGTCAGTAGGAAACGCAAACTCATTCAATCAGACTAGAACATCCTCAAGAACACAAATGTGTCTGATAACTAAATGGTCTGTAAAGTGAATGACTATACTAGTCTCCTCTAGTGGGCTTGCATTTAATGTCTCATAAATAGACAATGACATGACATTAATGGATGTGCAAAGGTCGTACATAGCCCTGATGTATTGCTTACATTACTTATAACATAAGGCACTAAGAACATCCCAGGATCCTTACATTTAGGAGGCAACTATTTTTGTATGTTAGTCGTGATGATTTCTCCAATTTGGACTTTTTCGTTGGCTTTTAGTTTCCCTTTGTTAGTGCATAGTTATTTAAGAAACTTTGTATACCTCAGGAGTTGCTTCAAAGCGTCGAGGAGTGGAATATTGATTTCCACTAGCCGAAAGGTCTCGAGAATTTCTTTCTCTTCCTCTTTTTCTTATCTATGTTGAGTCGTTATGGAAAATGATGTTTGACCTTGAATGTAGGCGGTGCTTCCTTTTAATTAGTTACCATCATTTTAGGGACAAACAGAGTCACTACTAACTCGTGCTCTTCCTCATTTTCCTGGTCTTTGGCATTAGATGACCCATTATTCATTTTTGGTCCCTCCAACTCTTTTCCACTTCTGAGTGTAATTGCGTTAGCACGCACGTTAGGATTTGGGTAAGGTTGCGTAGGCAACTTTCCTTTATCTTCAAGACGTACTAATTGCTATGACATTTGGTCCATTTTAACATGAAGGTTTCGGATCGTCTAATTGGTATCACCGATGGATTTCTAAGTGGTAGCCTTTAATTGAGCAACCTCTCTCGTAAATTGGCTCTCTTGAGCCATAAGAGCTTTGATCATATCCTCAAGTGAAGAGGAATTATTAGAGGGTGTAGGCAATGGTTGACCTTTCGGGACAAAGGTCTAGTAGTTCTGATTTTGAGGCCCGTAACTGAAGTTCGCGTTGTTCCTCGTCGTTGTGTGATTGTATGTATTCCCAAATGGGACTCTAGAAAATCCCTGTAATTGATTACCCATGGCATTGGCTTGTCGATTGTCTTTAAAGGGACTAGTACATTCATTTATGGCATGATTTGTGGTAGTAAAAATGCCATAAACCTTGACTTGCACTTTGCTAGAGGAGAGGAGACTCTCCATTATGGAGATAAGTTTGTCTATTTTCTGGTCAATAAAACTCGAGACACCCCCACAGTCGAATTCGATATGCAGTATTATCAAGATCACCATAAAAGTGTGACTACTGTGCGCTCTCCTCATATAGATGCTTCATTTAGGCCAAAACTTTATTTCTAATGTGACCCCCACACGAATTATCAATCATAAATGTTTCTATAGGTGACATGAAAACATATAAGAAATGGGCTATGACCTTATCTGACTTGCCATGATGCGGGAAACTAGCAATCAATCTCTTATAGCGATCTCGACATGCACTATGAGCTGAGCAACTTTATCCTCAGGGAAATATTCATTTAAAAAAATAGTTCTCATCTCATTCTAGGAGTTAATGCAATTAGGCGGAAGGTAGAAAAACCATTCCTTGGTTTTGTCTTTAAAGGAAAATGGAAAAACTCTAAGCTTAATCGTGTCTTCATCCGCATTAGAGGGTTTCGTTAACTTATAGTTAGTCTGAAACTCCTTTAAAAAAGTAATGAGGTCTTCATTCTAGCAACTATGAAAGGACGGTTGGAGATGAATACACCAGACCTTAACTCAAAATGTCCAGTATTGAAAGGATAGATAATACAGAGGGGTTGTTGTGCAAAAAGAGCATGAAGCTCTTGATTGACATGCTCCATAGTGACTTGGAAATTTTTTAGCCATTTTAGAGGATTTTGGCCTTGTTGTTGCCTGTCTCTCTATTCCACCTATGAAATGTTCTCTCTGGTTTAGGATCGAAAGGTAACAGTGAACTAGCTGATTTTGAACAAGTGAGTCGTGGAAGCATAAAACTAAGAAAAAAGAAAAAAAACTAAACTCAGAGTAAGGACTAAGTCCCCAGCAACGGTGCCAAAATTAGATCACATGTCGCGCGTGCCAAATATGACCCGTAATCGAGTTACCAACCACAATGGTATATTAGTGGTAAATACGGGGTCGAGTCTATAGGACTTGAGATTTACTCTAAGTTAAGTAAAAATGGGGGGAGGGGGGGTTGAAGATACAATTATTTAAAACTAGTAAGAATGAAAAATAGCAAAAAAAATGATATCAAGGAAAGAAAACACTTAGGTCTGCAGTTCCACAAGCTAGAATTAAGACTCAATGGCATATCATGGTCTTCAATGTTTCCCTAAAAGTTATTAATTAAATTCTCTTAGATTAGCTATGGAAAATTGACATATGCAAGAAACTCCTAATTCCCATAATCTCGATAGCTAGGACGTCTGCCATTAACCACTTCCCTAATTAATGCATAACCTTAGACATTCGCCAATAGGGTTTAACACATTAACCACAATAATAAACATTAGTGGGACCTTAGATAACCGTATCACATCAGCTTCCAGTTTAACCAAGGTTTAATTGTTGCACACTCAAGAACCGAAAGGCTTTGACGGCAATAAGGTGAATGTTTGTCACTTTTATTGGTCTAAAAGTACAATTACGGATACAATTAGTCCAATTGACTATAGATTGTCCACCTAAAAGAATGCAATTGCCATATACATACCATAAATTTAAACCATATTCATAAAAATCAACAATAATGAAATAGAAGAAATTTAATTAACTTAAATAATAAATAGTAGATCTCACAATTTACGCCATGAATCAAGAATTTCGACTTGTTTCCCCTCCGACTTAGGCAAGGGTTTGCTTAATTAGAATTGGTCTTCACAATCACCAAAGAAAAAGATAAAAAGTTGAGTGACTATGGTCTCTAAACAATAAACGTTGATGTTCCTCAAAATACCCTAAAGTTATAATATATAAAACCTTTCAAAATCGGTCTCTAAAAGTTAGAGAAACTAGTTTTAGGGGTAAGTCTCGTGATATGTGTGCTAAGGAGCATCCGAAAGTTGTTGGGCATTCATTTTAGGCTTCTTGACACGTGTCGCAAGCTGATTTGTTCGTTTGCTATAGCATATGACATGGCAAAATCTGATTGGTTGAAATTGATACCAATGACGTGCTACGTGGCGGGCTTGAAGGCTTGAGGAAGAATCGTATAGGTTGCGCGAATATGTGGGAGGTGGTTATGTTGGTGGTAGGGGTGGGCAAACCGCGGTTTGGTGGTGAAAACCACCAAACCGCGACCAAACCGAATGGCTGCGGTTTAGTGATTTACCAAACCGCAACCAAACCGCGAACCACCAAAACCGCAACCAAACCGAACCGCGGTTTGCGCGGTTTGATCGGTTTGGTTGCGGTTTTGGTGTGAGGCAGCGGCGAAGCAGCGGGGCGAGGCGGGGGTGAACGTTCGCGCGGTGGAAGGCGGCGACGATGGCGGCGGCTGTGAGCGTAGAGAGGAGGTGACGGCGGCGCAGGCGAGGCGCAGTCGGGATCGAAGAGCGTCGGCCGTGAGCGGGAAGTGATGGCGGCGGTTGTGAGCGGGAGGTGATGGCGGCGAGAGTGAGGAGGTGACGGCGAGAGTGAGGGAGGTGGCGGCGGCGGGAGTGAGAGGGAGAGGGAGAGGGTTGTGCGGGGCGTGGGAGAGGGAGAGGGAGAGGGAGAGGGAGAGGGTTGTGCGGAGAGGGAGAGGGCGGCGGAGAGGAGAGATGGTCGTGCGGGTCAGCGGAGAGGGTTGCTTGCGGAGGGTTGTGCGGCGGCGGAGAGAGAGAGGTGAAGAAGATTTGGTTTTATAGTTAACTTTTAGGGTTTTTGGTTTATATTACCAAAATGCCCTCGGTTTGGTTAAACCGCGGTTTTCTCAAACGAAAACCGCGACCAAACCGCGGAATCGCAGTTTGGTCATTTTCCAAACCGCGACCAAACCGCGAGTTTTAAAAACCAAACCAAACCGCGCGGTTTGGTCGGTTTGGGCGGTTTGGGCGGTTTTTCGAAAACCGCTGCCCACCCCTAGTTGGTGGTGGTGCGTAACTACATCTTGAGGAAAATCTGATGGATGCTGAAGCTAGGAGAAAAACATTGATGAGTTGGCCAAGCTGGACGTACATGGCAGGCTGGACAATTGAGAGCGGACATGTGGAATCGATAGGTAGGATGAGGAGATGAACAAGCGAGACCGAATTCATAGGAGACACAACCACAAGCATCTTGACGATTCATTAATAGCTGCTGATGCGTGACTGGCTTAACTATGTCACTTTACTGCGTTAGTTGGTATGCTAGTCACCTACTAATAACCTCTGCAATGTGTAACTCGAGGCAGATCCTCTTCTAGCCGAAACACTATATTTAAATACACTATTTGACGTATTTTCTCGCTCTAGATTCAACTGCGCACTCTGATTCACCTAAAAATAACAAATAAATATAATTAAATATATATTTTAGAGAATTTACATATTAAAAACATTAAAATAGACTACTAAAACCTTATAAGATAAACATACAATCATTTATAATAAAATAGCAAAAGAAAACTTATGTTTTATTAACTAAAATTACGATAACGTGACCATCATGTTTCGCTTGTGGAAGAGCCTTCGTCAAAGGATTTGCACCATTATCTTTTGTAGGAACTTTGCAAATTTTCACATCTCCCCTCTCAATGATTTCTCAAATGAGATGAAAACAACTAATTATATGCTTGGATCAGTGGTTTGATCTTAGTTCCTTGACTGGTGCTAACGCCCTATCGTTGTCGTAATACAAGCAAATAGGGTTTGCTATATTAGTAACAACACCAAGTTTAGAGATGAGATTTTATATCCAAACTGCCTCCTTAGCTGCATCAGATGCTGCAGTATACTCAGCTTCTATTGTAGAATCTGCATAGTTTCTTACTTTGAACTTTTCTAGCTTACTGCACCTCCATTGAAAATAAACACTTATACAGATTGAGATTTAAAGTCATTTATATCAATTTGAAAACTTGCATATGTGTAACCATTTACAACAAGTTCATCTTCCAAAATTTCATATACGAAGAACCACTTATTTAGTTCTTTTTAAGTACTTAAGAATATTCTTTACTGCTATCTAATGAATCTCACCGGGATCAAACTGATATATGCTTGTTGCGCTCAAAACATATGATACTTCATGTCAACTGCATAACATGGTATACATAATAGACCCAATAGCTGATGCATATAGAATCATATTCATGCAATCTCGCTCATCATTAGTCTTCAAATATTGAGTATTTTAACGACTTATACCATGAGATATTGGCGACCACCCTCTTTTAGAGTCTTACATATTGAATATATTTACTACCTTGTCTATATAAGCACTCTGACTAAGATCGATTAGCCTTGGATCTATTCCTTTAGATCTTAACCCCAAGTATGTAGCCTGCATCTCCTAAGTCTTTCATTAAGAAACACTTCCTTAACCAAGACTTGACACTCTCCAGGGTAGGTATGTTATTTCTAATGAGTAATATATCATTAACATATAATACCAAAAAAATAACAACGTTCTTACTAACCTTCTTGTACACATAAGGCTTATCTTAATTTTTAATGAAACCAAATTCTTTAATTTCTTCATAATTTTTTTTTAACTCAGAGAAGCTTGCTTTACTCCATAAATAGATCTTTGAAGCTTGCACACATTCTTAGAACTTTTATGATGAATAAACCTTTCGGGTTGTATCATATACACGTCCTCTAGTAACTTTACATTTAGAAAATCTGTTTCGACATCCATTTGCAATATCTCATAGTCATAATATGCAGCTATGACAATTAGAATTTTGATGGATTTAAGTATGGCTACATGAGAAAAAGTCTAATCATAATCAACACCTTGAGTTTGTCTAAAACTTTTTGCTACTAGCTGTGCTTTATGAGTATGTACATTGCCATCCATGTCAATTTTCTTCTTGAAAACCCATTTACATCCAATTGTCTTACCACCTTTATGTAAATCAACCAGGTTCCAAACTTGATTATTTGCATCTCACAATTCATGGCACTAAGCCATTCATCTATCTCAGAGCTAGACACAACCTCCTGATAAGTAGTAGGCTCATTTTGATTCATAAGAAACACCTCAGTACTATCAGTAATAAGAAATCAAAATCTCTCAAGCTGATGTCTTACCCTATCAAACCTACGTGGGCCTTATGATACCTATGGAGGTTTAACTAGTTCAAGACTTTGTTGATCTCCCATTGGCATTAATGTTTATTTGTAGTTATTGAACTTTATCAAGACATATTTTATTTTCATTGATGTCTTTTGAAATAAACTCTTTTTCTATAAAGACACCATCCCGAGCAACAAACACTTTGTTCTTAGTGGGATTATAAAAGTAATATCCTATAGATTCTTTACTATAACCAATAAATATACATTTGATAGATTTGGCTGATAAGTTTTTTGAGATTTTCTTCGTACGAAAACCTCACAGCCCCAAATCTTAAGGAAATACAAACTTGATCTTTTCTCAAACCACATCTCATATGATGTCTTATCAACCACTTTAAAACGAACTCAATATAGTGTAAAAGCAGCAGTTTCTAAGGCATAGCCCTAAAAGGAAATATGAAGATCTGTATGAATCATCATAGATCAAACCATATCTAATAAAGTCCAATTTCTTATCTCGGAAAAACCATTCTATTGTTGAGTTGCTAAGGAGTTAACTATAAGACAATCACAAAGTTTCTAACATGATTATAAGACTCCTAGCTCAAATATTCAACACCTCAATCTGATCGAAGTGCTTTAATAATTCTACCAAGTTGATTTCATACTTCATTTTGAAATGTTCAAAACATCTAAAAAAACTCACCTTTATGTTTCATGAGATACATGTAATCATCTACTGAAATCATCGGTGAAAGTAATAAAGTATTGATAACCACTTCTAGCTAATGTGTTTATATGATCACATAAATCAGTATGTATTAGACCTAATAATCACTTTCCCTTTAATTATGACTAGTAAAGGAACTCTTTTTCATCTTGCCTAGTAAACAAGATACACATATTTCACATAATTTAAAATCAAATGAATCTAAAAGTCTATCTTTATGGAGTTTAGAGATGGGTTTCTTATTAATGTGACCAATACAATAATGCCAAAGGTAGGTTTGACTTAATCATTTGACTTGAATCTCTTTGTATTTAAGTTAAGAATATGAGTATTTGTTGACCTTTTCATGTTTAGAATATAAAGACCATCACACATATTAACATTCACATAGAAAATGACTTAATTAGAAATGTAACATATATTATTCACAATTAATGAAATTAAAACTATATAAATCCAAACATGAAAAGGAAATGATGTTTCTGCTCAAGGCATGGACATAATAACAATTATTTAAAACTAAAACAACTCCACTAGGTAAAATTAACTCATAACATCCTACAGCCAATGCAATAACCTTTGCTCTATTTCCAACTCGTTAGATGACTTCTCCTTTCCTTAACTTTCTATTTTTGATGAGACCTTGCATACAAATTTGAGATCCATATCCAGTATCCAATACCCATAAATCACTAGAAGAAAAGTTAACTTCAATAACGCAAATACTCGAATTAGTAGTCGCATTACTTTTTTTTTTTCTTAGATCTTCAAAATAAATCTTGAAATTTCTGAACGAATGCTCAGGTGCATGGCAACAATGGTAATTTCCTTTCTTTTTCTTTTACTTATGGGACTATAAAGTACAACTAGCCTTATGCTTAACGTGTTCCACAGGCTCTGTGATAGTCATAACAGCTTTGGCAAGTTTAGCCTTTCATTTGGCTTTTTTCTTCATAGCCTTTCCTTTCTGAACCATCAACACATTAACAATAGGCTTCTTGACATTCTGCTCAGCAGTTGTAAGCATCAAATGCAAATTTGAGATAGAATTCTCAATATTATTCATGTTATAGTTCATCAAAAATTGTGAATAACTATCAGATAATGAATTCAAGATCAAATCTGTAGCCAACTCTTGGCTTATTAGAAATCAAAGTCTGTCAAGATGGTCAATATAGCCCTTCATCTTCAGAACATGAGGACTAACTGACGTACCCCAACTATTTTGTGAGAACGAAGGTTCTTAACTGTCTCGAACCTTTCTTGCCAAGCCTGTTATTGAAACATTTCATTCAGCATTGTAGCCATGTTGTAAGCTTCCATGTGTTTCATGTCCTTATGAAGTTCGAGAACCATAGTTGCTTACATAATGCATGTAACATCTATTGAGTCGTTGACATGCTTAATATATGCATCTAGGGCTGGCAATAGTTGCCCGGTCCCGTTTGTCCGGTTGTGTCCGGACCCATTTTAAACGGGATCGGGCAAAATTTTTGTAAAAAACATACGGGACTGGACACTTTTTTTTGTCCGTTTTAAAATACGGGACCGGGTTTGGGCAAAAATTTCAAAAAAATGGGTACCCGTTTGTGATTAATTTGAAGGGCATATTAGTAATTTCACTGTAAAAAAAGGGTACCCTAAACCTAATTTCACTCACTGCCTCACTCGACTTACTCACACAGCGCACTCAAATCTGACCTCTCACTCTCACTCACGCTCACGCTCTCTCTCAGTCTCAGACTCTCACGTTCTCTCTCTCTCTCAGTCTCAGACTCTCACGCTCTCTCTCTCTCTCTCACATCGCGGCTCTTCCTCCACTGCTTCGGCTCCCATTTCTCCCAGACTCCCACCGGCTCGACGGCGCCAAGCAATTCCTCGGAAACGCCCTCCTCTCCGACTTTCCTCGGCAGCGGCGCCACCGCCACCACTCCTTCGCCTCCTTGTCCTCCACCTCGCCAACGCCCAGATGCGCCTCCAGACCCCTCCCGACCCCATCGACTCGCTCAACCCCTCCATTCGCGATTCTCGATTGCGCGTCTAGGGTTTGCGTTTTCGCTATTTGGGAGGCTTGCGAGCGATGGACGGTCCGATCAATGGAGGAATGTTGTACTATGAGGTTCAGGAGTTGAAGCTCTGCGCGGTCCATTGCGTCAACACTATGTTGCAGGGTCCGTTCTTCTCCGTGTTTGATTTTGCGGCTCTTGCTTCTGATCTCGATCGGACGGAGCGCCAGATGATGATCCAGAGCTCCGGCGATTTCTCGCGGTTTGGCGGTGCCGCGGACGAGTCGCACAATGTCTCCATGGGCGGTGATTCGATATATCAGTCTGCGATTTATTTGATGTTCTTGGATTTGGTTATATGCTGCTGCTGATGATGTTTTTGATTGCGTTTGAATTCGCGAAGGTTGTTGATGTAGATTTTTAACAATAAAAAGCGGACAAAACGGGTCCCGTATGTTTGTAAAACATACGGGACTGGACAAAAAAAATTGCCCGTTTAAAAAACGGGACCGGGTCTGGGCACCAAATTTAATAATTTTAGAAATGGGTGTCCAGTCCCGTTTATGTCCGTTCCCGGATTTTTGCCAGCCCTATATGCATCCTTCACACTTCTTACAGCATTGGGTGGTGGTTCCTCAGGAATAGGATCATCCGGGACATTCAACTTGCTTTCATGTTAAGAGCAATTCTTGAGTTTGTCCCAGAAAAAGTATCATTCTCAATGATGGCTCGCGGTTCCAAGGGATTAGAGTGATTTGAAGAGGCCATAGATCTATAATAAAGATTATGCAAAAATCCATTTAAGTATAGATGAATAAACTACCACTAAATTAGCAACCCTCCTTAAAAAATCCTATGTTAATTTAAGGGACTAAATTCCATGTTTCACCTAATTCCAAGACAGTTAAGACATGAAACTTTGAGTTAGGTTATTTAGGTAGGTACCTATTACCAATTACATCATATGTTACTTTTAGTTATTTTGTATGAGATTATGACATATTATGTCTTACCATGTTTTATGTCATCTTGTGTCTAAAGCCCCAAACAATTTTGATAACTTTATCAAGTCTAACCATTTCAAATAATATAGTAACCATTACTCGGCTTGCCTCACTAAGATAACACAGTATACTCTGCAGAGGCAGACCCATATTAATATGATCGAAGCCTTAACAAGTGTTCGAGAATGGATGACACTTGACATAAATTTTGGAAGAGGGATTTTATTTATTTTAGTGATAATATTTTAGTCAATCGAAATGACCAAAATCGCCCCTTATTTTAATAGCAAAGATTGAGAATCGCCTAAAATATAAGGGTTCAAGGTGCAGTGCCCCTATTTTTTTAACAACAAATTCCAGTTCTAAAAATTGAGAATCGCTTAAAATTTCTCATTATTTTACTCAATCCAATTGACCAAAACTAACTCTTATTTTAATACTAAAAATATTAAATAAATTTTTTAATTAACTTGGGCCCACATGTAACTTAATATCTTATCCTAATCGAATTAGAATTTAAGATACTTTGAATACTTATCCTATACGAATTTGTTATATATTTCACCTATCTTATAAGATTTGTAATTATTATCTGATTATAAGTTTATCTCCTATCTAATAGGAATATACTAACGGATAACCACAATGAGATATATGATCAAAACCAATTTTGATTCTTATTCATATTAAATTAATCATATTAACCTAATCATGATTTTTATCATGGAGACAAACAATTATTGAACAAAAACGAAATATGTATTCATCACTAGAATCACATTAAATTAATCATTTTAACCTAATCATGATTCCCATCATGGAGACATACATAATTATTGAACAAAAATAAAATATGTATTTAATAATAGAATCATAATAACTTAAACATGACTTTTACCATGAACATAGGAAATTCGCATCGTTCAATATTAAAAATATAGGTTAATCAAAATATTCTAAACATAAATTTCATTATTAAATCAAATCATGTGTATGCATAAAATACATGAATTAACAATATGCTCTAAAACCAATTCTTGATAACAATTATCATAGAACCTATATGTACATCATATAAACATTAATCAATATCATGTTTTCATATATATATCATATATACATTAGAGAAAACATGCAAACATTTAATAAAACCGAGCCTAATGCTATGATACCACTGCTGGGTTTTAGGGTTCATAAGCAGTAGAAAATCCAAATATTTTTTTGAAAAACCACAATAGGATCGAAAATAAGTTCCATTAAACTAGATTAATAAAAGTAAACCATGCCTTAATACATGATTTCCTTCTCGTGTTGTTCAATTTCCAAGACTTTCAAGTGTACGTCCTCTTTTAAAAAACCACACACGAATGGTGACCATAATTTGGAGTGCTTGCCCTAAGAGATAATGAAAACATTTTTCTTTCTCTCCCCAAATTCGGAGAACTCATAAATAGAAAAAAATAAAAATCTTATTTCATTTTAGGTTTCAACTTCTATTTATTATGTGTAGATATACTCTCTTAAGAAACCTATTTGTAATATAACTATTGCATTTAGGCAATTCAAGCAAATATCACACACGCACGTATTAATAAGTTATCATATCACACTCGCCCACATTAATAAGTTATCATATAAAAAATCATTAGGGCTTTATGTCATAAATTTTATCATATAAAATTCACTATTCTGGACTAATTGAAATTGCACAAGACCATTCTTTATGTGTGACCCAATAGGTTCATGCGACATTGGCAGTGAACCAAAGCCATTTTGACATACAAGTCATAAGCGGTCTCTAGCAAGACATTATCACTATCCAAATAGCACGAATATGAAAAACAATATAACCTAATGAAGAACATATATCATATCCTTTTGTCGTACGATATCTTTTGATTAAACAAAAGGCTTGGAAAGTCACCCTTAATGTTCAATCATACTAGTATCGATCTTAAGGTAGACTGAAAACATCCAAATGATATTGATCATATCAATTAACTTGGACTTGTCCATTTACATTCTAACATATCAAGGGATCCACTAATATCTCTTTATACGAGAGAGACAAATTCTATCTTGATTACACACCTTCAAATATAATTCAAATGGTAACCAATCACAATCTTTATAAATGTATGGTTAAAGACAATGTTTGATTGTGTCAAATTACCATGCTCCTAATATTGAAGTCTACGGTACTCTCAAGTCGAAGGACTAAATGATATAACTATTATGAGTAACACCTATAACTTAATCCATGTGGTGTTTTCATAGCGGGTCTATCCAATACCTAGTTCCCTAACAAGTATTCATGATCTCAATTTATAGCTCTATACGTATGATCATTAAATGACCATCAATTAAAACTCACACTCATCTTAATTCATTATAGTTCCTAATATAATAACTGATTAAGGAGATTTAGGATATTTCAACAAATACCTATGGATCTTATTATAAAGTAAATGTGCAATCACTTATAATAAAAACAAAAACCTCTATTTTATTAATTATAAGATAAAAATGTTTGTAGATTGACCTAAGGCACATTTCCAAGCATTCATTTAATCCCAAACGATGGCTTGTTAGTTTCAAAAATAAGCTAAGAAGGTTTATGTTTCAATTTTGGTCTATTAGGGGTTTGTAAAGTTGTAAGGTATATGGGACTTTAAATTTGTATAAATGATTTAAATTAATATATATTGTAAACTTTGGGGAGTTGTGAGTCCCTTTAGGCTTTTCCCCATTCTGCCATTAATTATATGAATTTCTCAGCGGACCACTTTTAGTGGAGGTGCTACCGAAATATTTAAAAAAATACGAAGAATAATACGTATGACTTCCCAATTTGCTCCGATGAAACAAATCATGAATTGAGTTTCATTGAGGATATAAATTTAGTTTTGGAGCATTATTAAGGATTGAAATAAAATTTATTTTGACATTAGATTTAATTGTTTAAATAAGGTACCTAATTAAGGGAGTTAGGCTAAGTCAGGACTTAGTGAGACAAGCCTTGGTAAACTTGGCATTAGAGACTAGATTTGGCTCAATGGAGGATAAAATTTGGTTGAGAACCTAAAGGTAACTGAGCGCGATTAGTTGTGAAGTGATTGTGAGTTAAGGATACTC
The DNA here is from genome assembly GCA_039657365.1 of Stephania yunnanensis. Taxonomy (NCBI): domain Eukaryota; kingdom Viridiplantae; phylum Streptophyta; class Magnoliopsida; order Ranunculales; family Menispermaceae; genus Stephania; species Stephania yunnanensis. Next base: position 42,923,930 of record CM077582.1, read on the forward strand.
TGTTATTGTGATATATTTGTTATAAGATATTATATTATCGCTAGATATGTGATAGAAACCGCATTCTTTATGTCTGTTCAATAATTAACTCATGAGATGTGAGGAATTAAAAAATGAACAAATAATTACGGAGAAAATATACTTATGAAACGAATTTGATTATAAATGGATGTGAATAAACTTGGGAAACCAAAATTCACAAGGGTGTTGTAAGTAGTTCATTACCAATATAACTAAGGAAAGTTGTTAGTTATAAAACCAATAGGTAATTGTTTAAGAAAGAAGCCCAAAAGATTCAGGAACGTAACTATAGAACATGAACTCCTTTAAAAATGAAAGTATCAACTATTAAAACTTTGAAGCACTTAGGAAAATGTCAAAATAGACTTAAATAGTGTTTCAAAAGATTAAAAATCGTTTAGGTAAATATGAAAATGAAATTAAGACTTGTGAGAAGCATAGGATATAAATATCTTGAATTTTAGAATGAGGATAGTACAATTGAACTAGTAACTTGGTAAGACCTATTATATGAAATATAGGTTTAATTGATAACAAATTGTGAGCTGCTTTCGAAAATAGTCTCAATGAAATAAATAGAGACAAGAGTTTTTGAAAATAAAAATTGATTAAACAAACTAAATTCGACTCGAAAATCACAATGGGATTGCGATATGATTAATTAATTTGTCTAAATTAGTTACTACGATAGTAAAATACTTTGAAATAAAATATTGTCTTTTTGTAAAATAAAACATAAAGTGAAATATGCAACATAACTATGGTTTAAAATAATCCAACGACTTCTAAAAAGAAGTATGAAATCTTTTCGATTGTTTATTACTCATGTTACTTATTCATAAGTGACATTGAGTATAATGGTTATATAAGTCAAATGAGGAAATGATAATGAATGAAAATACATGAGTTAGAAGTAATCTTCGGTAACATTGGATTAAATGTTGTTATAAAATAAAGACCGATGAGTTTTCTAACTTGAAGAATGAAAGGTTTAGTGATAAGATCAACGTGTTGGAAGTTGACATTAGGGAAAATGTCGTGAAAATAACTAGGATTAACTATTAAATAAAACACAAGTAGTTGTGTCTTGAAATTTTGAGTACCAATAGTCTATTCTAAGCAAATTAAAGTTAATGTCGATCACCACAACTTATAATATAACCAAAGAAGAGATAGACGTACTGATTGAGTCTTAATAAGTAATTTGTATAGGACGTTAGTATGAGCTCCTATATTGTGAGAATTTCTATTTATGGGACTTAAAGTTTTGAAATAACATTCTTTAAAAATCTTGACTAGTCCTTAAGTTAATAAAAAGATTTGGAAATTTTAATTCATCTATCTCTTCCATCGAACAACAATGGACAAGTGACATCATTAAAAGGTTTATAGATAAATAGTAAAATATCAGATATCTTACATAGTCTCTTGAAAAGTATCAAATTTCTTTTTGAGTAAAAGAAAAATTAGGAAATTTGAGTCTAATGGAAACAATAAAGGTCCTAACAAATAATAGAATTGTTTGGTTCGCAAAACTTCACTGCATCGAACAAAGATTAATTAAGGAAGACTTCAATTGATTTAAATAATCATAAAAATTTTAACATCCTTAGTTAAGTTTTTGAAAAGGGAAAAAGATAGTAATTGCCTATCTAAGTTGAGATAAAGGAGCTTCAAATGGTTTATGTATTGATTGAAACTCATGATAAGTTTTAAAAAAGCCAATAAATGAGATCGATGTAATAATAGCTAAGATTGACAAAAACTAAATGGAATAAACTCTGTGTATAAAATAAAATGAGATGTTGAGATGACTTGTGACAGTTGGAAGTGACACGAACAAAATCCCTTTTTCAAGGTGAGGCACTTGAGTAGTTGTGCATGACCAAAAATTTAAGTAACTTCGTTTCATAATCACGATTCATTCATAGCATAGAATACTAGTTTGTGGCACCCACTTGTTTATGAATAATCGAATGAATTGATGATAGTCAGAATAAAAGAGTCTATGAGAGTTTCGTTGAAGTCAATTCGAAGCTCAAGTATAAGCAAATAAATGGTCAATAAAATCTCACATAAGTATAGAGAATTTCAGGTGAACAAATCCCGATAAACTTAGAATATCAAACTATGAGTTAGATAAAACATATTGTATCTTCACTAGGATCTTACAAGGAATCAAAACACTAAAAGCTGAGAATTTTGAAGCAAAGTAATAAATAACTGATATTAGTGAATATGTTGTATATTAGTTCAAATGTTGTGTTACACCATGTAATCTTTCAGTAAGGAAGTTTAAAGTACTAGGTTGTTTTAAATTGGAGTTGATGTAAGATACATGTATAATAGTGAAGATACAAGTAAAATTGAAAAAAAAAACGCACAACTTATAGCTTAGCTAGTGAGTATTATCCCTGTTGGGTGAAATTACAGAATAGAGGATGATGCAATTGATTTGATATGTTTAAAGAATTGAATATTCTTCCATTAAAATAGATTAGAGCCAAAAATACATATTGAGTAGATATGGTAAAAAGTGATAACATATTTGTAACTTGTATGGGATACCAGTTAAAGTTTATACTGTAAGAGTATAATCAAGGAATATGTTGATCTCTGTTTAAATGCGTTTATCTACTTAAGTAAAAGAAATTAATTGTCTCTATTTTGGTAGAAAGAAGTCTGGTGAACAGTAATTGATTGAGTTCTAAGATGATTTGAAATCTCAATAATTGGAGAAATAGTGAAAATCGAAGTAGAGATCAAGGCAATCTAGAAAAGATTGGAGGTTAAATGAAATAAGGTTCATTATGAACTCATGAATAGATAATGGTTTGATGAAGTCAAAAAAGCCATTAATTTTCTAACTAGTCAAAGAAAAAGTTAAGTGAATTGGCTAACGAGTTGGAATTGGTAATTTCTTTCTAGTCCAAAAGAATGAGTGCGCATTGCCTAATGAGTTAGGTTTCTATTTGTGATCAAATTGAAATTTGAGATCTCTTGTCATGGTATGATATATATAATTAAGGCTCTATAGTCACGGGATGACTTGTGTAATTCTAGGTTTCTGTTGAGAAACGCTAGAATGATAATGGATCATATAGACAAGCGACTCTACTAAGTAACCAATGTTAAACTCATAAATTATTTGCACTACTACATAATTTTACATTAATGATAGTATAAGAATTGATTGACCAAAAGTCATAATGAAAAAATAATTAGTGATGAGAAAGTAAATTGGGATGTGTGTACAAGAGTATGGTGGATAGGGAAAGAATTATCAACAATTTATGGAAGAGTTGTTGAGTTAAGAAGGAAAATTGTTATTGAAAAGCAAGATAGGCTAGATATTTCTAACTATTGATGCTTGAATGAGATCAAAGGCATGAAACATGAAGGGAACTAAGGTAATTTAATATAACATAAATTTGATCGTTTAACTCGTAAAAATTTACAAAATGCCAGGATTGGCAAAGTAACGAGGATAGCTATTCATTAAACTAAGAAGTTGGAAATAAAATGTTGAAGTGTTTATGATCTGTACCACCAAGTTGTATACAATGAAGGTGATTGAATCCACTTAACAGTTTCACCTTTAAATTGTTTTAACTGATTTGGACTAAAAAAGTTGTATATGAATGATCATATTCTCATATTTTTTTTAGTTCAGTAACCTGTAAATTTAAATTTCGCTGACAAATTTTTTAACTAGTTTTGAAGAATTATGAAATTCAAGAATTTCATAAACTTAATTAGGAGGTTAATTAAGAATTTTCATATTTTAATTGGAAATTGGATATCCAAGGTGGTTGATCGTGCTCGCAATTATGACAGCTCGATTGTAGTAATAACGTGATAAACTGTTGTTGATTATAGATATCGTCTTCAAGAAATTTTTATATGGACATTGTTCACTTAGTTAAGTTCACTCATTGCTCAGAAAATCCGTTTTGAATTGATTTTTAACTAAACTATTCTTTTCTAACAAGACAATTTAAATACTTATAATCTTATATGAAGAAGATCTTAATTCACAACTTCACCAAGGTAATGGATAACTATGCTTTTCAACTCACTTCCTTCATCTTCATTATGTATGTGCACTTCTCAATAAGAATATTCATACTTCTTTCAAATCCACTTTACCTATAAGTGTGAATAACATCAGTTCCACATTGCTTTAAGTTTCTAATATTTAGATTCATAATCACTTAAGTTTACTATACGTGCCTCCCTAATCAATAACTATCTATGAATGTTATATATTTTATGGTTGTATCATCTATATCTAGCTTAACAGCTCTAATGGACATGGTAACTCCTAAAACCTTTAATCAATAAACACACGATCAAGATGTTTGTAGCGTTACTACTAGAAACAATAAAAATTCTAACCATTAGACTTGTTAAGTTTATAATCCATTCACAAATACTTTAGCATAACACTAATATCATAAAATCTATTGATCTCTGAGATTAATAAATTACTCACACATCATTGAAATAAACATACACGTCATGGTATTAATTGTAATCAAAGATTGAATTAAACAACTTCAACTAAATCAAGAAAACAATATCAAATAACCACACATGATGTCTTCAATATCTTCTCCTCCAAAACTCTTCTTAATACACAAGAACAAAGTAAAACTATAATAAATATGTTAATTTGTTGCTCTTAATGAGACTTGGTAAATTGGGGAGTTTAACACATTCTAATACCTATTTATACCCCTAAGACACTTTAGAACACAACTAGAAACCCTAATAGACAATTCCAAATGAATTAGAACTCTAAACTTTCTATTTTCTACAGTTCGGTGCTATCCGTAAGTGATCCATCCATGTCTTTGTATAGCCATAGTGCCACCAAAGGTTCGGCCTCTTTGTGTGCATTTCCCTCACTTAGTATGCTCGGTGCCCTGCTTAAGCCATCCTAACGCCATCCCTATATACCCACCGCGCCGCCACTGCTGCGATTTCATTCTCCATGCCTTGCTCATGCTGTGTATATTCTTCCTACGACTTCAAACCCACTAGCCATGGCGTTAAACATAGTTTCATGCATTTTCACCTCATTTCATCATGAAATCACTCATTTGTCTCTTTTATACCTTGTATACCTGAAAACACATAAATAGCGCTAATTAGAGCTCATTTCTAGATATTTACACTAAATATACTACTAAATTATTCCTATATTTAAGTATAAATAATCTCTTTTCAAATACCCCCAAACATAGGATTTTGCACGTCCCGTGCAAATGTGTACTCTACTAAGTATTTTTACTACTACTATTTAAGTCCATATTCATTCATATCGTTCATGAAGTATCTTTTAATTCAAATAAGTTCAAGTTAATAATCCACTCAAGAATTTTTTTTGCGAAAACTTATATTTTCAAAAATATATAGCTTTAACAACACTTATAATTCATTTTGAAACTCCAAAGTAGTTCACAACCACAACCATCATTACTCACAAGTTTATTTAACCTCGACACTTAAACAGAAGTCTACATATTTCTCATTAAGCTCAAGAACTTCACAATTTACCAAGTAGTTCACAACCACAACCATCATTACTCACAAGTTTATTTAACCTCGACACTTAAACAGAAGTCTACATATTTCTCATTAAGTGTCTACTCAAATTTTATTTTAACTTCAGCCTTTTTGTCTTTATTTTCATATCTTTTTCTTCTTTTTATTTTTCCTTTCTCCTCATATATTCTAGTTTCACGGTCCCTGCTTCTTTTCCTATAGATTCCCTTTTTTCTTTTTTTTTCCAACCTTCAAGTTCTCTGCTCCTTTTCCTATAGAACTTGTTGAACTCTATATTTTCTTTATGTTTAATACTCTTGTTAGCACTAATCATTTTTACTTTATCATGCAAGTTTTACCTTCGACTTTTTCATTAAACATCACACTTATCTTTTCCAGTATTAGTACTAAGTCTTTATTTGCCTTATACTCAAGTAATTAAGACTCATGCTTATTATAAAATTTCTTAAAGATCTAAATTTTTCCACAAGAAATGTTCTAGCATTCTCCTTGCTTTTGTCTTAAGTTCATGGTCTTCCCTTACTCTAAATCTTTAATCATGAAATAATACTGTTGTTGCTATATTTCTTATTTTCTTCAAAAATTGATAACATTTTATTGAGTTTCATAAGAAAAATACACTTGTATTTTTATTCATCCTCAATTAAAGGCATGAAATTTGCAAATAAATTATTTATTCATTACATATTACTATATATAACCTAATCTATACTACCTAAACACATTCAAGTAATAAGTAAATGAAAAAGATACAATACTATGCTTTCCTCATTAACCGCTTCAAAAATAAAATTTTAAGATCATACATGTGTTGTTTATCCTTATTTCATCTTTTCTTACCACTTCCTATAGTGTAGTATTGATTCCCCAAACTTAAACTAAACCATGTCCTCAAGGTTTTAAAAATAAGCTTGAAACATGAAAAACACTAACATACAAACATAATAATAACACAACAAAATAATGTAAGAACATAAAATTGAAACAACTAATAAAGTGAATTAATATACCAAATATAAAATATGATTAGTATAAATGTATCACTCATCTCTCCAAGGTCTAAAGAAATCCAAAAACTCAGACTCTAGAACTGCGCTATTGGGTTTTTGTGGTTCATACGAAGTGAAAAATTCAAAACAAATTTTGAAAAACCCCAACAGTATCGAAAATAAGTTCCATTAAACTTATACGCATGATCATCATATGACAATCAATCAAGATTCACACTATTCTTAATTCATTATAGTTCTCAATATAATGACCGACTAGGGACATTTATGATATTTCAACAAATACCCATGGATCTTACTATAAGGTAAACATGCAATCACTTATAATAAAACAACAAATAAAACCTCTGTTTTATTAACTAAAATTATTAGATAAACAATATTTGTAGATTGACCTAGGGCACATGCCCTAACATCTGCATTATCATCATCATCAGCGTCATCATTATCATCATCCGCTCCAGGAAAAGATGGTGTTAAAAGATACTCTACTTGTGTGCTCTGCACTATGTCAGGATTAAACATGTAATTCAGTGCTACTGGAAAGCGAATGGACTTATCATTAGGTCTCATTTGTCTGCTCCTATCATATCTAGCTACATCCCTTTGATGATATGCAAAGAACATGAAATATCATTGTCCATTCATGTCACGGCCACAATCTCTAACCCCGTTTTAATTCCTTAATCAGGATCACCGACCCTTGACGTGGGACCTACACTGTGATACGTACACCGACCGATGCACGTGGCCGAGGAATATGGTATTTTTGTATTGATGTGTGCCTAGCGTTATGTATTGTGTAGACTTGATAAGTCATTTTGTATGGTTATAGGCATCGAGACGAGAGCGGCACACGCCTCGAGTAGTGTGCGAGCCGGGGAATCAGGTGGTTAAGATTTTGGTAAATCTTATTTAATACTAATATGAAATAAGGAAATACTTATAGGCCTATAGTTGAGTAAAAATGAAATATATATAGTGACTAGCGACTCGGCGGTATGCAAATTTCACGGTTTGGACGAGAAATCGGGCGTCGAAATGCCCGAAACACAGACAAGTATCTTAGTGGTGTCACAGTTAGGTATCACTTGTTTACACACACGACAACACACTCGTCCAAAAGTACACTACACCTGTCCACAACATCACCACGTGTCCACCGCCCACTCCCACCTACACCAACACACTACACACACACAACACACACACACACAGACGATAATGCGAAAGAGGAAGAAAAACCGAGAGAGGAAGTAGAAGAAAATGAGAGGATGAGGAGAAGAAGGGACAAGCCGGGAAGGAGAGACCGGATCACAATCGCGCTGAGTCCTCGTTGTTGTTGTAGATTCGGTGGTTAGTAGTGGGGTAGCCGTGAGTGGGATTCGGCCATGGAGGCCGAACCCCTTGGCCGAAAGACGTCGAGGTGGTATTCCACCGGGGTTTGGGGTAGAGAGCAACCCCAACCCCATCACCAAAATTTAAAAAACAAAAACAAAAAATTTCCTTCTTCCCATCGAACCAGTCGATCGTGAGGAAGGTGGTGCACACGTACGCGCGCTTGTGCACCCCCTTATTGGGCCAGGCCCAGAACGGGCTAGGCTCGACCCGAAGGCCGAGCTTGGGCCTGTTCTGGTCTAGGCCGGGTCGGGTTTGACCCGTTTTGGTTGACCCGACCCAAACGGAAATAAAAAAAGAACATATGTGGGAATGTCGGTGATGTTTAAATTGAGCTTAAACCTATTATATTTGAACTAATGAGACACCAAACTCAGGAACCTAGGAAAAAGGGTACGGGAGAGCGAATACAAGATTTGGAGTTACAAGAGGCCAGTAAAGCTATGACTTTACTTTGTTGTTGTGAGTATACCCCATGAAAATTTTACTTGGCATTTCATTCTTATTAATTGTTGTCCTTCCATAGTCCTTTTGACTATTTTGCCTTTGTACTCTTATATCATGTGTTCTTTGTGTCTATGCTCACTTGATGAGTCTAGTTTGCATGATATCCATTCATTTGATTTAATTCATTGATTCTATCCCATGCTATGTCTATTCTTGTTCTTTTAAATGTGAATTGAATGATAAATAACATGCTATTAGGCTAATGAATATCTTATAAATGTTTAAGAGGACTTGTATTTCTTATTTGTTAGGTGTGTAGATGTGCCTGTGCATTGAAAATCTATACTTGGTATTTCTTGAAATTTAAAAAGTAGTTTTTGCATTTAGGTCTCGTACTCGATCGAGGTGTGCGCGACTCAAGGGGTTAGAGTCCATGGGGATGTCGGCATATGTTACTTGACACTGTATGACACTCGGGGTTAGAGTCCCTGAGGTGGTATACACACCGGGGTTAGAGTCCCTTGTAACACTTGGGTTAGAGTCCCTTGTGCTATATGATGATGGAGTCGGAGTGACACGTTTCACTGCCGACTGGACCTAAATCACTACTACTTAGCTTAGTGTCAGTATCACTTGTTTAACTCTGGTATTTACTCGCATATGGTTTATTCTCCAGTTTTCCATTTATATGCATTTAAATACCATTTGAATATTTGGAAATGCAACTTAAACTTGTCATCGGGGATTATTGTTTTATTTTTGTAATCATCGTCCTTTTTATGATGGTGGGTGCAGAGCTGTCTACCAGCAGGCCGGGCAAAGTAAAGATCGATGATTATTCTTTAGCCCGCGGCGCGTCACTACATCGATTGTAGGTCTTGTTTTGATATTTTGATTGTATACGTTATATACGTCTTTCGGATACTATTTGGGTTTGTATATTGGGTTGAGCATTAGTTCCCCGACTTGACTTAGATTGACTTTATATATGTGATGTCATTTCGTGGTTTTCCACACTTAGGATTTTATAAATGGTTTCCGCATAAGTTACTCATTGCTTCCGCATAATCAATAAGACTTCTGCTAATTAATTAATTTAATAAAAAGTCTTAATTAACTTTAAATTTTATAAATTGGTAGGACTAGTGTATTATTTATCATGAATACGAGAAAAGAGGCGTTTAGGTTGTAAAGGCTGACTAATACATAGTTAAGTCCTACATGGATTTGATTAGGGCTTGATTACGGGATTAGGCCGGGCGGTGCCCTAGATTTGGAGAGGGGTCGTCATAGTTGGTATCACAGACGAGTTAGGTTTTAAACGACATTGTGATAACAATGTCATAGTTGGTATCAGAGCTTAGGTTCAGTGGAACCTAGGGAAAAGTTTAATGGCTTAAGACATTGTGATACCAACGTCACAATTGGTATCAGAGCCTAGTTATTAGAACCTTAGGGATAAATATGAAAAACACGAACTCGTATAAAACAAAAACCTTAGAAGTGGAAACCAGATAATCCTTGCCTAGTAACTATTTTGTTGGGAATTGAGTGAAGGTGAGATGGGAATTTCTTATATGTCCGTGTTAGTTTCTATATGTATATATGCGTTATGCCACGTAGTAGCTGATTCGCGTTCTCTATCCATTAGAAGACACTAATGGGGGATTCGCGCAAGGCCGGAGACACCAGAGCTAACTGCAATCAGCCTCCCACCGTATCAATTGACAATTTTTAGAGAATGTCTGAGCAGATGATGGCTCAGAGCGACAGATCGCTGAGTTCATCGCCTACATGTTGGCACAGGTGACTGCACTAGTTTCGACCGCCCCCGTCACCACAGCTACTACTATAGCACCCTCGACCACAGAGACTCCTACTGCACCAGCCACTACTACTATTGTAGAGGCACGAGCACCAGTACCACCCGTAGAGCCAGCGGCACCGCGTTCACTAGCACTACCGGTCGTCACAATACCGATAATAGAAGCAGTAGTAGACATGCCCACACCCGCTATATTTGAGATCACTAGCTTGTCGAGGGACGCCAAGCTAGTGAAGGAGTTCATTAGACTCAGGCCGTCGTATTTTTCGGGAGAGAGGGACCACGACAAGATTGAGAAGTGGATCCTATCGCAGGAGAAGCTGCATCTACTTCTTAGTATTGAGGACACGTGAGGATCATGAGCAGCACCTCAGAGAGACGTTGCAGACATTGAGGGAACACCGACTTTCCGCTAAGCTTAACAAGTATGAATTCTGGCTTGCGGAGGTCAAGTTCTTGGGGCACGTTGTTAGAGCAGCAGGGATTGCGGTAGATCCGGCCAAGATTCAGATGATCACGGATTGGCCGGCATCAACATCACTACCGGAGATCAGGAGTTTCCTAGGGTTAGCAGGATATTACCGTAGATTTGCGAAGGATTTCTGGAAGATCACTTCACCGATGACGAGGCTGACGTAGAAGGATATTGCTTATGAGTGGACTGAGAAGTGCGAGGCTGCATTTACTCAATTGAAGAGGTCATTAACTACCGCGCCAGTGTTACTATTGCCAGAGGCTGGACATGGATTTCTAGGGTACATAGATGCTTCTCATATGGGTCTATGTTGTGTATTGATAGAGGGTAGCAGTGTCGTGGCATACGCATCGAGACAATTAAAGATATATGAGAAGAACTACCCCACGTACGATCTAGAGTTGGGAGCGATTGTATTTGCGATGAAGACTTGGAGACACCTTCTGCATGGAGAGAGATTCACACTTTTCACTGATCACAAGAGTCTGAAATATCTCTTCACATAGAAAGAGCTGAACATGAGACAACGTAGATGGTTGAAGTTCTTGAAAGACTACGACTTTTCCTTAGAGTATCACCAAGGAAAAGCAAACGTAGTCGCAGATGCGCTGAGTAGGAGACCGAGTAGAAATGCTGAGGTGGTCAGATGTCACATGATGCATGAGTATGGATTACTCGAGGTAGCAGCGACAGCATGTCAAACAGAGATTCCTACCGATACTCAAGTGATGATTTACTCATAGATGGGACTACGGATTATGTCTACACAACGCGTGTCAAAGGGTCAGAGGACCACCCGATTGTACTGGAGATTCAGCGAGTTAGCGCATAGTGCAGAGTGTACAGATTGGTAGAGACGACGGATAAGTGTCTGAGATACCAGGGCAATTTTTGGATACCAGAGGTACCGAAGTTGAGAGATGACATTCTTCAGGAGTCACACCGTTCCTGATTTACCGTACATCCAGGCAGGACTAAGATGCACCATGACATGAGGAGACATTTTTGGTGGCCTGGGATGAAGGTAGACGTGTCTAGATTCATCAGGAATTTTAGTATATGTCAGCAAGTGAAGTCCGAGCATCGCAGAACCAGGGGATCACTATAGCCGCTTCCTATTCCTCGATGGAAATGGGAAGACATCTCTATGGATTTTGTCAAAGGACTGCCGAGGATCGCGAGGAGATATGACTCAATCTGGGTGATAGTTGACAGACTGACGAAGTCTACTCATTTCCTGCCAGTGGCATCGCATTACACGTTCGATCAGCTAAGCGTAATGTTTAGAGAGAGAGATTATCAAGCTGCACGGGGTGCCATTAACGATCACGTCAGATCGAGATGCTACGTATACGTCCAGGATGGGGTGGAGTATGCAAGATCAGTACGGTACGCGACTACAATTCAGTATGGCTTTCCACCCTTAGATCGACGGGCAGACTGATAGATTGATTCATGTCTTCGAGGACACGTTGCGGGCATGCTTGTTGAAGTTTGGCGGATCTTGGGCGGAGTACCTATCATTATGTGGGTTTTCTTATAGCAACAATTATCAGGCTAGCTTTGAGATGGTGCCATTTGAGGCTTTGTATGGCAGACCATGTTGCTCGCCATCGTGTTGGGCTGAGCCAGAGGACCGGGAAATAGTGGGGCCTGAAATTATTGTTGACCACACGAAAAAGGTCAAACTGATCCGTCAGAGACTCATAGGGGCACAGGAGAGACAAAAAAGATATGCAGATAAGTATCACAGTGAGCTCGTGTATTCCAAGGGAGCCTTTGCCTATTTAAAGGCTTCCCCTCGGAAAGGTCTTCAAAGATTTGGGGTGAAAGGTAAGCTTGCACTGAGGTACACCGGGCCTTTCATGATTAAGAAACGGGTCGGGAAAGTGGCATACAAGCTTGAATTGCCTCCAATGATGTCAGGGGTCCATCCAGTGTTCCGCATTTCGATGTTTCGACTAGCCAAGTCGAAGGCAGGCGTGCGACCGACAATTGACTTGAGTTGGATCGATCTGAGCGAGGACATCTCTTACGAGAAATAGCCCATTCAGATCCTAGATCGGAAGGTACAAAAGTTGAGGAGCAAGTCCATCCCGAAGGTACTTGTCAAGTGGTAGTTCCACGATGACACGGAACTCACTTGGGAGCGGGAGGACTACATGCGAGATAGATTCCCGTACCTATTCGAGTCGGGTAGAACCGTAACTTAAACTTAATTTCGAGGGCAAAATTTTCATTTGTTTTTATTATTTTTCACGGCCCAAATCTCTAACCCCATTTTAATTCCTTAATCAGGATCACCGACCCTTGACGTGGGACCTACACTGTGATACGTACACCGATCGAGGCACATGGCCGAGGAATATGATATTTTTGTATTGATGTATGCCTAGTGTTATGTATTGTGTAGACTTACTAAGTCATTTTTTTACGGTTGTTGGCGTCGAGACGAGAGCGGAGACACGCCTCGAGTAGCGTGCGAGCCGGGGAATCGGGTGGTTAGCATTTTGTAAGTCTTATTTAATATTAATATGAAATAAGGAATTACTTATAGGCCTATAGTTGAGTAAAAATGGAATATATATTGAGTGACTAGAGACGCGACGGTACGCGGATATCATGGTTCAGACGCGAAATCGGGCGTCGAAATGCCCGAAAACACAGGCAAGTGTCTTAGTGGTGTCACAGTTAGGTGTCACTTGTACATACACACAACAACACACTCGTCCAAAAATACACCACACCTGTCCACAACATCAACACGTGTCCACCACCCACTCCCACCTACACCAACACACCACACAAACACAACACACACACAAACGATCGGACCGAAAGTGGAAGAAAAATCGAGAGAGGAAGAAGAAGAAAATGAGAGGAGGAGGAGAAAAAGGGACGCATCGGGAAAGAGAGACTGGCTCACAATCGCGGTGAGTCCTCGTTGTTGTTGTAGATCCGGTGGTTGGTAGCGGGGTAGCCGTGAGTGGGGTTCGGCCATGGAGGCCGAACCCCATGGCCGAACGACGTCGAGGTGGTATTCCACCGGGGTTGGGGTGGAAAGCAACCCCAACCCCATCACCAAAATTTAAAAAACAAAAACAAAAAATTTCCTTCTTCCCATCGAACCAGTCGATCGGGAGGAAGGTGGTGCACATGTACGCGCGCTTGTGCACCCCCTTATTGGGCCAGGCCCAGAACGGGATAGGCTCGGCCCAAAGGCCTAGCCTAGGCCTGTTCTGGTCCAGGCTGGGTCGGGTTCGACCCGTTTTGGTCGACCCGACCCAAATAGAAATAAAAAAGAACATATGTGGGAATGTCGGTGATGTTTAAATTGAGCTTAAACCCACTATATTTGAACTAATGAGACACGGAACTCAGGAACCTAGGAAAAAAGGTACGGGAGAGAGAATACAAGATTTGGAGTTACGGGAGGCCAGTAAAGCTATGACTTTACTTTGTTGTTGTGAGCATACCCAATGAAAATTTCACTTGGCATTTCATTCTTATTAATTGTTGTCCTTCCATAGTCCTATTGACTATTTTGCCTTTGTACTCTTATATCATGTGTTCTTTGTGTCTATGCTCACTTGATGAGTCTAGTTTGCATGATATCCATTAATTTGATTTAATTCATTGATTCTATCCCATGCTTTGTCTATTCTTGTTGTTTTAATGTGAATTGAATGATAAATAACATGCTATTAGGCTAGTGAATATCTTATAAATGTTTAAGAGGACTTGTATTCCTTATTTGTTAGGTGTGTAGATGTGCCTATGCCTTGAAAATCTATACTTGGTATTTCTTGAAATTTAAAAAGTAGTTTTTGCATTTATGTCCCGTACTCGATCGAGGTGTGCGCGACTCACGGGGTTAGAGTCCCTGGGGATGTCGGCACATGTTACTTGACACTGTATGACACTCGGGGTTAGAGTCCCTGGGTTGGTATACACAATGGGGTTAGAGACCCTTGTAACACTTGGGTTAGAGCCCCTTGTGCTATATGATGATGGAGTCGGAGTGACACGTTTCACTGCCGACCGGACCTAAATCACTACTACTTAGCCTAGTGTCAGTATCACTTGTTTAACTCTGGTATTTACTCGCATATGGTTTATTCTCCAGTTTTCCATTTAAATGCTTTTAAATACCATTTGAATATTTGGAAATGCAACTTAAACTTGTCATCGGGGATTACTGTTTTATTCTTGTAGTCACCGTCCTTTTTATGATGGTGGGTGCAGAGCTGTCTACTAGTAGGCCGGGCAAAGTAAAGATCGGCGATTATTTCCGAGCCATCGGTGCGTCACTACATTGATTGTAGGTCTTATTTTGATATTTTGATTGTATACGTTATATACGTCTTTCAGATACTATTTGGGGTTGTATATTGGGTTGAGCGTTAGTTCCCCCGACTTGACTTAGACTAACTTTATATATGTGATGTCATTTCGTGATTTTCCACACTTTGGATTTTATAAATGGCTTCCGTATAAGTTACTCATTGCTTCCGCATAATCAATAAGACTTCCGCTAATTGATTAATTTAATAAAAAGTTTTAATTAACTTTAAATTTTATAAACTAGTAGGACTAGTGTATTACTTATCATGAACACGAGAAAAGAGGTGTCTAGGTTGTAAAGGCTGACTAATACGTAGTTAAGTCCTACATGGATTTGATTAGGGCTTAATTACGGGATTAGGCTGGGCGGTGCCTTAGATTTGGAGAGGGGCCGTCACAATTCAACAGCTATTGCTCATATCTCATTAAGGCTTCATGATACTGAGCCATGTCCTCTCTATATTGTCTCCTCATCTTAGCAATCCACAGCCTCTACTACCATAGAGTCAAGTCCTTAGGTGGTGGTAATAGTGCCTATGGTGGTAGAGGTGGTGGAAACACCTGAAAACCATCCAAGTCCCACTCTTATATAAGTGGATTTACAAACTTGTAACCCTTAGCAAATCCCTGCTGGTAATCCTCCTCCTTTCCATATCAGTCATTTTGCAATTTCTGGGCGAACTCTACTGTTGATGCTATTTTGCTTGATCTTTTTTCTCCTTGGCTAATAACTTAGCCTCAACTCTGTCCTTTTCGACTCTCTCTCTCTCTCTCATCCTCAGAGTATAGGTAACTAGTCAGTGATTTCAATGTTAGCATAAACTCCTCATCTATTGTTGGTTGGGCCTCAATAACAAATTCTTCATTATAAATCAATTGCATTTCGTCCTTCAAGCACATCTGGGTGATTATGATTAGAAACAACAATTTATTGTCTCCCTCAGACATAATAGACTCCCTCAAGTTCTTGTGATGATCTCACCTACATTGATCCTTCTGTTCTTAATAATCTCATACAAACAAATCGCTTTAGGATTATTAATTTTGCTTGCTAAGTAGTTGGGTATAATGAAGCAACTAGAAAGTGTTGCCACATTATAAAATCTTTCCTCACGTTCCCCTTCTTAATGTGCTTTGGCACATTCCTAACTCCTATCTCCCGTATATATTGTCCTTGAATAACCAAGATTCTCTCAATAACTTTAAATGGGTATAAGGTTTCTCATACAAATCATCTGGTAAGTTTTCTAATTCTCCAACCATACACAAGTGCTCTAAACCATATTTGTTATTTATGTATTGCTCACTAATGGGGAGTATTACCCCTCTCACCTTCACTGTGTCACCTTTCTTGGTAAACCTTTAATTACCATAAATTCATAAACAATTTCACCCACTCCCTTAACCATGTTCTCTCTATAATCTTAAGTTAATTGCTCCTAACCTTGTTGCCTAATGAAATTTTTTACTCTCTTGTCATACTTAGCCAATAAGTTTAAACCTCTTTCACAAATAAATTCCCTATTTTCAACGACCTCATATGTCTCTTTGGCCTCTCTAGTAATGTGGTACTTAAATTTAAAAGGTATTGGTTTATTCTCATTTAGATCTCTTGAAGATGATGCCTCATAATCATAATCATTTAGATCTCTTAAAGATAATGCCAAATAATGCATTATTTTGCATTATTTGGTTTTTTCTCAACAATTCAAACAACAAAACAATGCACAACATGGGTATTCAAATCACCTAAAATCACAAGCTTCATTCACATGCCAAATTATGCAAAATATATAAAATAATTTACCATAAGTGACATTGATGCTCTAAATCCATAAAACATAAAATCCCTATCCAATAACCTCATTTTCACAATTCATGCATATTCATCAAGAATTTCCAAAAATCTCACAGCATAACTAATGAAATTGTAAATTTATATCAATGTCGGATTACTTTTTGTTTTAGATTGCTTCTCAAAGCCTTTATCAATGAAAGCCTTCTAATCTTTTCTCCAAATTGATGCCCTAGATCTCCTCCTTATGCAAATCCACAACACACTCTCTCTTTTCACTCTTGATCACTAAGAACACTCTTTTCTCTCTTAGAGATGTTCAATCTTGGGTTTTAGAGGGTTGTCTGCTTGGTTGGTGGTGTATGGAATAGGCTTCAAGTATAGAAAATATGGATTCAAAGGGGTTAAAACCCATATCTCGACATTGACGCCATTCCTTATAAGGCATGACGCTGCCGCATCATAGCCACGACATCGAGACTACTGTGAGCTTTTTTGCTCACGGCTTGATGCCTCGCTGGTGCCATCCTTTTGCAACTATTACATCGCGTGTGTACACACATGACATCTACTAGTTTGTCTCCATAATTTTGCAAAATTTTCATTAACTCCTTATTTTTGCTCTCCCGGCTCTGTGTGTTACTACACAAGGTATCGTGACATTGTAAAATACCCTATATGTAAATTCCATAAAACTTACATTTGATTTTTCAATGTACCCAAACTTTACCAGTTTAACTCCTTTCCTCATGTATACTCTTTACTAAGTTAGTTGAGAATTTTCCATTCCGATGAAATGCCACCCTGCAAATGGTCTTTCTTGCATAATTAGCACAAAGACTTCGAAATTTAGAAATTACTAAAACTTTTGGATTAGTCTTACTGAGCTTACTAAATAACTGAAATTTAAAAATTTAAATTTTAAAACCCCTATCGCAACTCAGTAACACTACATTTAACATGACTAGGTCGTCATTTTTTTGCTCACTTTGTACGAGTCTAAATCGAGATACTCCAATTATAGGTCAGAGATTACAATATCTCTCCCACTTGGATGTACTTCTTGCCCTTCAATTAAGACAATCTTCTCAGCATCAACTTCCTCCTTTATACTTATAGTGATCATTTTCTTTCTAGTGTGCCAGACTATATAGATAGTTTTCAAGAATGGCGTCCCTAGTATAATAGACATATCATCATCCATATCATGATCCATAGTCTTAAAGTCAGTGATAAATGTGAATCTACCAACTTTCAGCCATTTAAATTAAAGTTAGGCATTAAGGAGCTTAATCGTAGTTTGTGTATGCAAGTTGACTATCTAATACTCTATTGCTCGGGATGAGCAATCATCTATGTTTTGGGGTATTTTATAAGTCTTCAGACATGTTATGATTTTCCGCACTTTTATCGTGAATTATGAAACTTTTATCATTATTTATATTGATAAGTCCTTGTTTGGTGTTTTTAGGAAAATGGGGTATTTGATTAGTAGTTTATTAATTTAAACAAACCCTACACATGTATATACTTTGGATTGCTATGTAGTTATAATTAAAAAATCGTGAATTTAATGCTTTAGATCTATTCATACACAACGATCACAATTTTAATAAGTTGTTTTTGCATATTATAACTAATGAAGATTGATATTGAATGCATGTTTGCAAATTTGTACTGTGGTATTGTGATTTTGAATCTATGTCTACAATTATTGACAACTATTATAGAAGTAGTAATTATGATAAATCTATAGGGCAATATTTCCCAAGTAGTTATTCTAGGTGATTGTATTCTAAGTTATTTATTAATTAGCATATTATGATTAATAATTGATTTAGATTAGGCATGATTTTCATTGCATGTTAATGATATCTTTTTTGATTTTATTGCGTTTTCTCCAATATGTAGATCTAAAATGATAAGAATATGGCTTATTTTCCATTGAATTTAGGAAAATCGATGGTTTTCTAATGGTCAACTTATTATAAATTAGGATTTAATGATTCCAAGATTCCATGTGATATGATTATAACTAGGTTATGTAGTGATGTTATGTTCTAGTAGTTAAATGCAACCCAAGTATATTAAATTGTTTAGTGGGGGTTTGTTTAAATATTTACATTATATTGAATTCGAATTTTGATTAGTTAAGTTTGCATTAAACTATTTGAATTAGTTTAGTTAGTTTGGTTAATTAAATTAGTAGTTATACTTTTAGTTATTTGATATTTTAATTACCATTTAATTAGATTAACTAAATTAAGGAAAAAAAAGAAAAATACTTTCCTTCGAAGTTTACGAAATCCATGTGGAGACGATATGTAACAGCTGGTTACCTTAAGCTGGTTATTAGTGTCAATCAAAATTGTAATCAACCCGAGTTAGGCTCGTGGTAAAGTCTAGCGTACCTCGATTAGTGTGTGCGTAGGTTTGTGTGATGGTTTTATTTGTTTGGGATGTTCATTAAATTTTATAGGTTGTAGTATAAAAGAGAATTTATATACTAGCCTATAATCAAGAAATACATAATTAAATAATAAATAATCGATACGCCAAGCCCAATAAGGTGATCATGAAATGAATGCGCATGCCCAGGAAAACTCCTAGGCATGTCTAATAAATTTATTGGTGAGAAAATACATGAAGTATATATATTTATATATTTGACATAAAAATATATATATTAAAACTATAAGTTTGGTTTGAGATATATGGATTGTTGCATAGCCTCAAAATGAGCGTAAGTGTTGATGGTGTCAAAATGCATTTCACTTTAAAAGGTATCATTTTAACACATCTATAACTTGATCAACCTCAAGATAGCATGATGCCTATTTTGAGGAAAATCCGTATATATAAATCTTAAAGCTTTAAGTTTATCCTCACAGTTCATCGATCGGTCAAGAGAAAGTGTGAGAGAGCATCTAAGGGTTTGATTATAAAGAATGGATCAGAAGAGGATTCACCACTTAAGTTGAGGAAATCAAAACACAACTAGATCAGAGATCATCATCTTGGTTAGTGAAGTTTTGTGTTTAAAGTTGAATTCATAGGTAGGTGATGATTTCTCAATGGATTTTTGTTATCGATTATTCAAAATAAGTTTATACCTCACTTGAGGTCCTCCCTAATGTTTCAGTAGAGTGATTGAGGTTGTTGTGATGATTTGGTAATGGAACAGTGGCTACTGCCTTGTTCACTGTCAAGATAGTGCAAGGTGGAGCACGCTCCATTTAGCATAGGAGCGCACTCTCTTCATAAATTGGGACAAACCCAGTTGGTGGAATGTGCTCCACTAATTATGGGAGCGCGCTCCCACATAAAAAAATAGCAACTCTAATATAATTTGGTTGCAATTTCCTGAGGTCTTAGGGACGGATTTAGAGGTTCTAAACATAAGGTATTAGACCTATATTGATCACAAATGGCTTGTGATTAGTGTTGGATCAACGGGAAAGTGTGAGTGACCTAAAAAGTTAGTGAATCTCGTACCAGAAACCTAAACCGAGGTAAGTATGGATTCGCTTATTTATCAATATGCCTAGATATGTTTGTATATGTAGTTCATAAATTTTATAGACTGAATAGGGGACTATGTACACTGTGATGTTCTTACTAAATGGAAAACTATGTCTATTGTGATCCACGAGAGTAAGTTTTAGAACTAAGACCAGGTTCTATAGGATGCGGGGTTAATCTCCAGGCCTATATGTAACTCTTACTCAATTAGATAGGATGTGTGGGTTACATATACACTAAAGGGTTTATCATAGGACTATTAGACATTACCAAAGTTACTAGACATTACATCAACCAATGTGTGGGTCTAGCAATCACATCAATTGCGTCAGTAGGTAATCGACAATAGTTTTACAAATAAAATGGGAATCATAGTGTAATAGTCATAGACAAACTGACTTGCATCTTTTATTTATTGAATTATACATTTTTCATAATCCCGTGAGTTAATATTTGTGCACATTGTTATTGCATAATTTGCTTGATTATTATATGGAATATTGATGGCTTTGTAAATCCTTACTGAACAAGTCGGAGTGTTCATCCTGATTAATATTTCAAAACCACCAACAAGTGCTACGGCTACATGATAGAGAAGATTTATGAGTTTTGATATTCTTTTCGATGTAATGAATCTTCCCTTGTCTTATACATTTATTTTGAATTACAGTTTTATTATATTATAAAGGATGGGAGATTTTACATAACTAAGATTTATTTCGGTTAGATTTAATTTTTATATCATATTTACTATCAAGAAAAAGTCTTAATTTATGTTGTACTTATTATTTGTTTTGCATCATTATTCAATATATAGTTGTGCTTATCAGGAGATATGAAAGAGAGGTTGCTAACTCTAGTTAAGTCTAGCGAGATTATCAAGGCTCAATTAGTGTTTCAAGCGAGCATCACCCTAATCGATTTAAGGTATGCTACATGATATCCCATTTACCACTATTACAAATAATGAAATAATATGGGAAACTATTGTGCATACGCGTAACATGGCAATCTTTTTTGCCGTTGCTAGAGATTTTAAATAATTTCTCATGATTTTAGATGTTGTATGGTATACACACTTCGTCGTGTTAATTCTACAGGATCTTTACTTCCATTTGATCCTGAAATAGATACAACTTTTAATCAAAGTTTAAGACAACAATAATTTAGGGAAAATTTGGCTAATAGGATTGAGGATAACAGCAGTTATATTAATGATAATCTCATTAATAAAAATTATGATAATAGTGTTATATCCAATATTAACAATAATAATTATGGCGGCCCTAAATTCCAATTCAAACTGGGTACCGCCACATTACCGAACATGTCACTAAGACGCCAAGTCCCTGCGCTTATCGATGATGGCCCACGAACTTATCATTTATCCGATACTTTAGTTAGCCTAACTTTGTGATTTTAGAGTTATTGAGTTATTTAACTAAAAAAATCTACATGTTAGATGTTTACTACAACTTGATAAGTTAATATCAATTGATTTATTTAAGCAGAAGTCTTAAAACACGTAGATAATAAAATTTGAAGATTTATGCATAAAAAACCTACAATGTGGAAACCTTGTAAAAATATCATGCATATCATTTAAGTGGTGACAAAATATACAAAAGAAGTTAGTATGCATGTATCGGGTACATCAGTCCTCTCTAAAACCTGTAAAAAGTAAATAAATACATACAACCACCTACAAAAAAATTTGTCGTGGTTTGATTGTCTTCGAGATAATCTCCCTCCTTTCCCCGGCTCAACCACGAATCTAGAATTTGCAACCATTGTCGTTGCCACATAGCAAAAACAACGAGGGAGATTATAGTAAGTAAAATCCAAAGAATTTTGGCCAATATTCAAGAGATTGAATAAATAGGCTACAATTCATGCTAGTAATTTTAAGGATAGAGAAATAAGTAAATTGCATTGAATAAATAGGCTACAATTCATGCTAGTAATTTTAAGGATAGAAAAATAAGTAAATTGCATGATGATAAGTTGCAATTGAAGCAAAGCAATATGAGTGCGGGGTTACAATGCGCTGAATCGGGGGTCAAAGTCGCTAAACCGAGTGGGCCATACTGGCAAGTGACTTACACCGGCTCCACACAGTTGAATTAGAGTTATTCTAGTAGTTGGTACTCAAAATATCGTCTAATCGCTCTTGGGAATGGGTTGATGATGGGAGTAAACTCACTGCTAATCCTTCCAAATCATAGATGGCATTTATGTAAGTAACCTTGACAGCAGTTGCCAACATATGCACATTACTCAAGCAAACCTCGGGGTTGCGAGCCCTGAGTTTGAAGATATGCCATGCCTAACCCCAATCGATGAGCAACACTACATTCACGGGAAGAGAGTACATCATGGAAGAAAATAATAGCACAAAGGAAAACACTAGAACGAAAACAACAAAGTACTCACACCACAAACCACATTAGCTTACAAGAGCCCTCTATGCAACCTAGACTTGCATGTTATTCATTGAGATCTGTGTATCCTCACATCCCAAGGTGTACATCGATGGCTCTTGTGAGCCAATGCGTCTTGTGGTGTGACTTTATTGTTGTCATTCTAGCCTTTGTCATAAATATGAAGTTGAAATAAATAGTGCAATAACTGAATGCAAGCAAAAATTCAAATCGTTCTACAAACCTCCAACGATCATAATAACCCTCTAAAATGTCCTGCTCACACCACAAAGTGCACGCTCGAAACCCGTACGCAGTCTTCTAAGTCCCTAGTACACAAATATACCATTTTAAACATCTTTGGTCAAACTAATTGATTTTATAATGTGTGATCAAAAAGAAATGTTTTTTATCTAAATATTCATATGGTGGCACACTTTACAAGTGACACAACTCATACTTAAGCCCTAAAATTCTCTAAAAAATTTTAATTTCCTACTTTTTTCCAATTTTTTATATTTTTCCTAAATGTTTTGGATTTTGCTAAAATTATTTACCTGTGTTTCTGTAATTTATTTTATTTTAAATTTTATTTTTATTTATTTTTCAAAATAATTAAATATTAGTATATGCGGTTGGGCCCATGATTAAAATTTCATCCCGAAATTCTAACTTAAGGTGTTTAGTAAATTAAATATCGATGTCGCATAAGTCCTAGTGTGACTTACGTACTTGGAGGCTCAACCCTGACTCAACTTTTTTGTACCTCTAGTATCGTAGGGAACCCATTAGTCAGTCTATTCCATAATGCCTTGATTGACGTCCGACAAATCTCGATCGGTATGTTGGCTGCTAGTAGAAACAATGAATATTCTTCCCTCATACAACAAAAATCTTAATCATGTGCCTCTGGCATAATCATTAGTGGTTGTACTCAAAGTGATCATTAAATTTTAGGCACAATGTTGTTCGAGGATGTAGGTGCATATAAAGCAACGACATCTCCGCGACCTACAATTTCTTTTCCATAGCCCTGCCTAACTAACATGATGATTTCACGACCATATGGAAAGAAATTCTAACAACTTTATGCTAAAACCTATCACCTGTTAGGATTTCCAAAGTTGTCTACATTTAGAACAAGCCCTATCCTACACTTCATATCACAACGTCTCACTAGCCTATTAGGGCACCAAAACTTTAAGGTTCATCCCTCAAAGTGTTAAGAGTTTGTAGGGTTTACTAGCCTAAACATTGTGTATCCTAATCCTATTAGGGTAAATTAATTTATAGGTATCATACTGAGACTCAAACGTTCACTAAAAGTAGCTACCAAGAAATACTTTAACTTTCATGGATATGCATCTAGATATGATAAAATTGTGAATTTAAAAACACACTTGAAATTTTTAAACTTCATGCACTATAAATCATAAATATTACCATAGTAGGCTACATAACCGTCCCACAAGTTGGCTTTACCACTACATTAGCGTGTTCCCTATCTGTAATGTTGGTGAAGTAGTCGATGCAATTGACGCTGTGGATATTCCCCATTTTTTTGCCCATGCTAATTACATTTGAAACATATCACCTCGTCTCCATCCTAGACCTTTCCCCTGTCCAATGCTTGCCATATGACCATGGTCATGCTCTCCTCGGTCCCTGTCTATCTAGTCATGGGTCAATCTCTAGCCCTGTATCTATGCATATCAATTACCAGTAGTCTAAGTTAGCCATGCATGTATAATGGGAAGGGCGCTGACCGCATGCTCATCATCATGTTTGGGCCTCTACCTTTATCTATCTCTCTAATCTCGGTTCCTCATATTCCTCCTATCATGCGATGATTATTGATCGTCAACAGCAGGCACGGGAGCGACATCGTACAATAATATGTAAGTTTAGTGTGCTAATGTCCTATCATAGATCTCATGTATGGGCCTAGCTCCTGTAGACACTACAGCATTGGCTATCTCTAGGTAAAGTCCCCTACAAAAATAATAGATCTGTAGTCGATCCGTGTCGGCCACATCAAATGCTAACTGAAGTAAGTAGCGGTATCGCTTCAAGTATTATACAACTGATCATGTACATTTTCTTAGATTCAAGAAATCCTCTCTCAACCTCAACTATATCTCTTGTGGTATGTATTGATCATAAAACACTCGACGAAAAGCTGCTCAAGTGGTCGGCTCTCCATGAGTAATAATGTGAGCGGTTCACCAAACTGAGCCTCTCCTTTGCGAATAGAGCATAAAATCCTACACAAATACTATCGTGATTCTTAAAAGACCATAAAGGCTCTCATGCAGGAGAACCCACATCCCTAATATCTCTAGATCTTTACCTCCATAGAAGTATCATGGCTGAAACCTGACAAATTCCTTAATCAACTTTGCCTTACCTAATAGGGATATCTCAAAAATAATCTCCTGTGATGGGGTACTCTCCTATGATGGGTAAGTGCTGGTGTTGTTGGGCATGTTCCCTAGGTAAATCCATTAACTGTCTTTATGAATACTTTTAGTTAATAAAATAGAGGATTTCATTTGTTGTTTATTATAATTAATTTACGTGTTTACATTATAATAAGATCCATGGGTATTTGAAGAAATATCCTAAATGTTCCTAGTCGATCATTATACTAGGAACTATAATGAATTAAGACTAGTGTGAGTCTTGATTGATGATCATATGATGATTATACATATAGGGATACAAATCAAGATCACGAGTACTTGTTAGGGAACAAAGTACTGGAATGACCCGCTTGAGAACATCACATGGATTAAGTCATAGTTGTTTCTCATGATAGGTATATTTTTCAGTCCTCTAACTTGAGATTACCAGAGACTTCAACATTAGGAACACAGTGATTTGACACAATCGAACGTTGTCTTTAACCGGACTATTATAAAGGTTGTGATTGGTTGTTGTGTGAGAAATGTGATGAAGTTGTGTAATCGAGATAGAATTTGTCCCTCTCATATAAAAAGAGATATCCAGTGGATCCCTCGATGTGTTAGACTTTTAAAAGGCCTAGTCTAAGTGAATTGATATTAATCAATGTCACTTGGATGTTTTCAGTCTACCTAGAGATCGAGACTAGTACGATTGAACATGTAGGATGACAATTCCATGCCTTATGTTTGATCAAAAGGATATCGTGTGACAAATGGATGTTGTATACACTATTGATTAGGTTGTATAGATTTGATATTTGAACAACTTAGGTAGTCCTAATGTCTTAGTAGAGGCCGCTAAAGACTTGTATACCAAAATGTGTTTTGGTACACTGCCAACGTTGTATGAGCCTATTGGGTCGCACACTAAGAATGGTTTTGCGAGATTTTAAGATGGTTTAGAAAAATGAATTTTATATGATAAAATTCATGACAAAAACATCCTTGTCATGTATTACACTTATACTTCTTTATGTAAGGGTATATGTGTAATTTACTTAACCGTCTATATATAAGGGTTGTATAAATAGACGCTTTAATTTAGAACACATGGATGAAATTTTAGGGCCGAAACTCTATTTTCATTTAGAAATGAATTAGGGTTTTCTAGTACGCTCTGGATCATTTTGGAGAGAAACAAAAAGGATTAGTATTCTCTTGAAGCTAGCAATTCGAATCTCGGCAGCCGTTCGTGTGTGGACTGTTGTTAGAGGGCGTTCGTCGTTCGTAGCGCCTTAGAGATCGATCAACCTTCAGAAAGGTATTTTGCGACCGAGGTATGATTAAGTTTTCTTAGTTTAAATGTTTTAATGGAATTAGATTTGGATCATTTTGGGGTTTTTGTCAAAAAAATTTTGTAGTCTCCACTGCGTTTGAACCCCAAAACCTAGCTGGTGTCGCTACAGCCATAACTAAAAGTTCGACTACTCTTGCAGGGATCTCAGTGATAAGAGTTGTTGGGGCGATTTTAATTGGTATCTCGCCCTCACCATCATAATCGCAGTCCCCTAGATGACTGGGACGACAGTCGTCCTTACGGTGGTTGGTGCACACGAGGCTAAAAGTGTCGCGATCATCGTAGATTGGGTGAACATCATCTCCATCAGTACATCATCGTTTACCATTTTAAATATCATTAGGTCAAATTAATTGAGTTTAGAAACACTAGACATCGAGATGATGGAGTGGTAAAATTAAGGGAACTAGAAGTTCCTAAGGTAAACCACTTTAGATACCTAGGATCAATCATACGAAATGATGGTAACATTGAGAATGATGTCACACACAGAATTCTAGCTGGATGGAAGAAATGGCCGAGTGCGAAAGGGGTGATTTGTGATCGAAATATTCCTACTAAGTTAAAAGGAAAATTTTATAGGATCGCAATTAGGCTAGCTATGCTCTATAGAAGTGAATGTTGGGCGGTAAAGCAACAACAATTACGTAAAATGAACGTAGCAGAAATGAGGATGCTTAGGTGGATGTGGGGTAAAACTCGTAAAGATAGAATAAGAAATATAGAAACTCAAAGACAAGTAGGAGTAGCATCAATTGATACAAAGATTAGGTAATGGCGGTTGCGATGGTTTGGTCACCTGCAAAGACGACCTACAAATGCTCCCACTAGAAAACTTGACTCTATAGAAACTATAGAAATTCGACGAGGTAGGGGCAGACCTAAGTTAACATGGGATGCATTAATTAGGAGGGATTTGAATGGTTTTCAAAGCTCACCATCAATTAAACTTAAACGAGTCAATGAAAAAGTTTTATCCATATAGCCGACCACAGTTAATTTGGGACTGAGGTTATGTTGTTGTTGTTGTTGTTGTTGTTGTTGTAGTTTAAATATTTAATGGTGGAAAACTTTATAGGTTACACACTTGGTACCAAGCCCAAAAATTCTCTCAAAAATTTAATTTTCTACTTTTTCAAAATTTATTTTCCTTAATCTTTTGGATTTTTATAAAATTATTTATCTATTTTCCTCATTTCCTGTAATATATTGTATTTTAAATCTTATTTTATTTATTTTTAAAAAATAATTATTAAAATATGGGGTTGGGCCTACCTGAACTAGCCCCGACCCAAGGCTCGCACGCATGGACGTATGGCATGCGTGCAGCCCCCCCCCCCCCTAAGCATCGTCTCCAACGGCAGAGACGAATTGCATAAAATGCTATATGCCTTTTTCATTGGCTTTGCTTTTATATATATATATGTATCTTAATGACAAACAACAACAATCAATAACAACAACTAAAGAATAAAAATTGAATCATCAACAACAACTTACGAACTATACTTAAAAATTGGTTGCATTTTTAGGAAAAACTCAAGAACACCAACAAAAACTCGAAAATTAGTTTACTATTAAATCAATGGTGTCCTTACACAATTTGAGTTCAATAAATTCATAAAAAATCCTATTTTTAACAAAAATCACTAATTCTGATGCATTGAAGGCAAGGAAAACCAAGTCGAAGGATTGAAATTTGTTACCTATGGTGTAGTTTCCTTAATTCTTGATTTTCTAGGTTGAAAAACCTCGATTTTGAGCTTTTATTCTCACCAAGTCCACCAAGATTCCAACCTTTAATTCTTCTCTTGAGATAAATCTACGTTTAAGGACGCATTTCTATATAGTTGGTTTTAAGTTCACTTCTGTTATTATTTTTATTTCAGGTAACCTAAATTTTTTATAACTTCAGTGATATTAAAATAAATAGCTAAGTTTGTAGACATCACATTTGTTTATTTTCATTATTGACTAAGCTGCCAATTGCCCGACTCACTGGTGCCTCGTGTCGATGCGCATCTCGAGGCACACTTCAAACTTTTATTAAATTATTATTTTGTTTAATTAAGTAACTTAGGCCTTAGTTTGATAAATTATATGAACCTTAGCTGAAGGAAAATTTGTAGTAGCTTCACTAGTTCAACGTAACTTTTATTTACCTAAGTCTTAAACATCCTATACCCATGCTACGCGCAAACCCATGTATCCCACACTCTCAACGCATACAAGCACAACCCAATAATGAAATCTAACTAGTGGAATGCAATTTATACATAAATATTACATCAAAATAACATGCATCACATAAAAACAACTTTACACTGACTTTGAACATGAGGCGTCAATTGAGTTTAACACCTCAACTAAAATTACAAGTCATTAATCCTTAGAGTATAATCTCGATTTAATTAATTTAGGACGTCGCTATAATAGAGAGCTCACTTTTAGACAAACAAATTAAGACATTACTGCATATGAGCCTATGTGCATAGAAGACCCCGATGGATTCCTGGTTTTGAACTTAGATCTAGATTTATTAGTGCCTTTACCTAACTTCTATTGTGAATACATTGAAGACCCACAAATATTCAAAAGAAAGTATCAACATGAAGTTTGGGATGAAATTGAATGAAGGTACTTTAGAAGAAGTAAAGCTTAAAGCTCTTCCTTTTGCATTGAAAGACCAAGCATAAAATTGGATTTTCTATCTCCCACAAGATTCAATAACTATATGAACTCAAATGTTAGAAGCTTTCCGAGATAATTATATTTCTACTAGAAAAACGGGTTCCTATAGAAAGCAAATCACAGTTGCGTAGATGAAAGATGATGATAATTTAAATGAATTTTAAGGTAGATTCCAAAGATTAATTTCTTTTTGTCCACAACATTAATATACTTAAATACCTTTATTAGAATATTTTTTTATAAAAAACTCAATCACTTGGAAAAAATGTTATTAGAGATAGTATGTCGTAGATCTTTATTTAAAACAAAACCCACTTTACCAAAAGAAGCAATTAATAAAATGTCAAAACAATCTAAGCAATATGGTGAAAATGTTGAATCCTTAAGAAAGAAACTTTATAAAGTTGATAATAGAAGAAATAATACATCTGATGATAAAATTGATGAATTATCTAAGATGATTAAGCTGTTAATTAACGATAAATCTAATAAAGTTAAAGCTATTGCATTCTATAATAAGGTTACACATATTATGTATGCGTGTCTTAATTTACATGAAGAAAATATTAAAGAGGTTAATGCAATCATGAACCAAGTTTTTGGTCCCCCAAGAAATCAATATAATTAATACTTATTATCCATGAAAACCAAACCCAAATTTTTGTTATTTTCCTCAAAATCAAAATTATAGTACTTAAAGACCAAGATCTTAGATGCGATTAACACCTAATCAACAACCACAACATAATTCTTGAGCTACAAATCCAAACTTAGAGCCATTCTTGCATAATTTTGTGAACCAAAATCATTAAAACTTTATAAAGGTTTCTCAAAATCAGATTAAAACCGATACTACTATTAATGAATAGAGAAATTAGTTATCTCAAATGAATTTAAAAATAAATAGGTTAAGTAATCAACAAAGTAATCTAGCTAAAGCACATACTCAAGCTTTTGTTGTGCTTGCTAATCAAACGCAAGTTAATGCTTTATTCATCGATTATAAAGAAACCTATAATTGGAAAGATACTTACATAAGGTAATAAGAAGAAAGCATATAAAACTATTAAAGAAGAATAAGAAATGATAGCTAACAACATTCCGACTAGAGAATATATGAGTGAACAATTGAAATATGCACCTTTTCTTGAAAGGCTATACCCATGGTATTTAGCCAGAGTTGAAGCATATTAAAAATATTTACAAAATTTTGAATTAATTGAAAAATATAAAAATTATAAGATTTCCGTTAATTTGAATGAAAATATATATTCATATTTTACAGTTCCACAACGATTAGTTGATATTAGGGGGGAGGAAAATAATGAAGACCTTCTTGAAGCATTTACAACAATAGAAATCAATAAACCATTGATGGAATCAATTATGCAATTTTCTACATATGATGAATTTTGAAAGAGTTCTCTGACTCAAAGGATAAATTTTTAGAAGAATCTAAAATAAACTTAGAAAAAGTTTTTTGCTTTAATTAAAAAGAAAATACCTGAGAAATGTTCAGATCTAAGACTTTTTGGAATACCTAGTACACTAGGAACTTCTTTTATAGATATCACTATGTATCATCTTGGAGCATCAATCAATGTTATGTTACTTAAAATATATGAGTCATTGAAAAAGGTTCATTGACTAATATGCCTATTAATCTTATCGTAACTGATAACATGATTATTAAACCTCATGATTTACTAAAAGAAGTCTTTGTAAAAGTAAATGACTTAGTGTTTCAAGCTAACTTCTATGTAATGTATATGGGAGACTCGGTATCATTTAAATCTCTGCCTAAACTTTTAGGAAAACCATTTCTTAAAATAGCTAAAAAAATTAGAATTAAATTATTATGAAGCTGAAGTATATGTTATTAATACAATAACAATGGAAGAGGAAAATGTTATGAAAAAGAATAACCAAGTTGAAGACACTTCAAATAAAACTACAATAACCCAAGAATAGAGGGTTAAGCAATCAAACAATGTTGAGAATGATATTAAAATCTAGGAATTTAAAGCTACGAAGAATAAAAAAAAGAAAAAGGAGAATTTAACAATTGTGAAGCTCCATGATCCAGGAGATATATAAATAAACATTAAACTTAAATAGGTTTGGTATTTTGAAACTAGTTGTGATATAGGTTCTAGAGCAAACTACATGCCAACTCACTTCTCTCTTCATACTTACTTGCCTCTGAAAAAGTTATTATATCAAATGGTTATTTAGTGAAAACAATATGAGTGGTTACTAATATACTAGTTCAAATTGAAAATTACATTATCCCCATAAACTTTTTTGTTACTCCACATTTCATCAATGAAGATCCTCCATTAATTTTAGGGCAACCTTTATTAGCCACTTCGCAAGCTATCACATATACTCTAAACAAAACGCTAACTTTTAGGGTGCATGGCCGAGCAATCACTTTCTAGAATGGCGTTACAGTGGACAATCCTACATTTAAGTTTATAAAACCAATTTAGAATAGCTTGGTTCAGTCAAACCAATGACAATAAAAAAAATCGCTCAATAAGAGGCAGCCCATATTCTGTCATTACTTTCAGTTTTAGTATTAGGGTTAATTAGTTATTTTTATAGTCTCTCAACTTTTGGCTCTTATAATGGGGATATTTTACGAATTTAATTTTGGATTAATTTAAGGTAAGAGGGGTTGATCAAGCCAATTTCTTTCAGTCGTATATTATATTTATGCATTAGTTTTATGTTAGTTGGTTGTTTATAGTAATGAAATTATTTTTTAGCATAATTCATAGTTAAATTCTAGTAATTTTAAGTAATTCTCCCTTTTTATTAGACATATACGTGATAATTAAATGAGAAAATAGATTAAATTGGAAAAAAAGTTAAAATAGCTTGGCGATTTCCCAGCGATTCCTGTTTGTAGTAGAATTCGCTAAGAAAATCGGCAGTAGTGTGTAAACTTTTTAGTGTAAATTTCGGATCAACAATTTGTTACTGATTTGAACTTATAACTTGGATTCGCTAAACTAATCACCGAACCACTGACGTTCATTTTCAACGATTTAGTTAGTGATTTCCAACGAATTGAAACCACACCCAAGAGGGGGTGAATTGGGTGTATAAAGAAGTTATCGCCTTTTTTAAAATTTCAATATGGAAAAATGTTATATGCTTATGCAAGCATAAATATGAATCCGATGCAAAGGTGAAGGCGGCCGAGGAGATGGAAAGAGACGCGCAATTTATAGTGGTTCGATCCAATAGATATACATCCAGTACCTAACCTCCACATTTTGGATTTTCAAATCCCCACTCAAATTACGATTAAATGTTACAACCTAAGCATACACGCTTAGAATACCTAATTACAAATTAGGACTTTCTAACCTACCTTCAACTCGGATTTATGCCTAGCTTCAACTAGGTCTTTCCTTTGACTTAGATCCTACTAAGTCTTACAACAAAGTTTATCAATACAAATAAATATTTGATTTACAAAGCAAAGTGGTAATAAGTTCAACTCTTACAAGCCTTCCTAGTGATGAAACACTCCAATGCTTGCAAGAGTGAACTCGACCAAGGTATAATTTGAAAACTTAAATGAATGCTCAAGTCTTAGTCAAGAAATCAACAAAACGATATCGATTAAGCATGCTCTATTTCAAATCAAATGAACAGGTGGTTTTGTCCAAAAATCAAGATTAAGCACAACAACTTGTTGAACTAAGTCCTAGGTTTTGTAAAACAAGTTTAAGCGCAAAAAACCCTAGGCTTGTATTAATGAGAAAACACTAAATGATTTCTAATCAATACCCTATTAAAAACCTATAAACTAAGCATAGATAGAGTATGAAATCAAGAATGCTTACAAGCCCAATAGTGTAATCCGAAAATGGGTTTGGACTGTGAGTTGTAAACTTGAGAACACTTCTTTGATGTCTCCAAAATAACCTAGACAACAACTTCAATATTATTCAAATGAATCCGATTGAAATATCAAGCATATTGTGAGTAAAACTTCTGTTTTGAGAGTATCAGAAGAAGTAGTTGTGTTCTTGGTGTTCTTGTTATTTTGATTTGGTTCTCTAGTGTTTTATAGGGGCTTGAGATCATTATATCTCATCAAGGGTCGAGATTTCCCTCTAAAACTCAAATGAAAGGTGGTGATATAGTCTGCCAAAATTTATATCAGATGATAGATACCACGCTATGCTTTTTGTGTAGCGCGCAATGTGCAAGTCTAGCCCGCTATCAAGAGAATGTAGCATGCTATGGTTTGCGGGAGCCCGAAAATAATTTCAATTCTATTTAGCTCAATCGACTCTTCAACTTACATAGACTCTTCTCAACCTTTGAAAACAATTCATACAAGTTTAATAAGGTTTATTACATGTGTTTGGACAACTAAATTATTTCACAAACTCCAAAAATTGAATTTCCCAGTTTCATGAAACATACAGGTGCTTTTCTATAAATATTTTTGACGAACACTTAAAAACCACCCAAACGACTTTCGGTGCACTTAAAAACATACTGAAAGGTTTATAAACCTTAAATGCATGCTTTAAAATGTTTTTGCATGATTTAAAACATTTTGAAACTTATAAATTTGTAAATCATAGATTTCACGACTTTAAGTGCTTGAAAATCTGAAATTCATGATATGCATGATTCTAATGCATTTGGCTTATAAGAATGGAACTTATATATCTTACATGAGTTTTACAATTAATGAGTTTGACATTCCGATCCTTGTGTCCTTATATGAGCCGAGTCTTGAGCGGCTTCATTTCAATTGTTTGACTTGAACTTTGAGCATAGCTTCAACTTTCACTTTACTTGACTTGAACTTTGAGGAAAGCTTCAACTTTCACTTTGTTTGTTGCTTATTCCTATCATACTTTAATGTTCTGAAACACTTGAGCACAATGTTAGAATACTTTCACTTTGTTTGTTACCATCAAAATTTTAGTTGGGGTATAAATGACAAACACTTGGACCAACAATCTCCTCCTTTTTTATGATAACAAACAACGTGAACTTGATAAACAAGCAATATATATATTGAGTGCATATCAATCATATTCATGCTCGATACCAATTAATATTCAATTAATATTAATTAATATCGTTAATAATATCAAAAATTTAATAATAAGAGTATAACGTGAAGGTTTGCAAGTTCAAAGACAATATTTCTCTCCCCCTTTTAAGAACATCAAAAAGCAAGGCATTAAGATTTCTTCCCCATAACAAGAATGAATCTCCCTATTAATATGCATCAATAGAACTCCTCCTTGTTTTAAGATACCAAGAATCAAGAAGAATAAATCATTAATAGGACTTCCATTTTGATAAATAGATGAAATAGAGAAAGTACAACATCCATTAGCAAATAAACCAATGAAATACCAATAGAAATGTCAGATATTCATATAGAATCACTCAAAGATAAGCAAAAGAACATGTCGTACATATAAGTTTACAAAATAAAATGTAATGACACGATGTGACACAAACAAAAGTGAATTTGAGAGTTTCCGAAAACTAACAAAACGAACTCTCTTGAGGCTCCCCCTAAATATATGCATAAGGTACTCCCCATAAAGACATGAATCTAGACTTCTCTAAAGGGAGCGACTAGGGTGAGAAGGACCGTCTTCCCTTTGTTGGTAGAGGTAAGCGTAAATGAGCTTCAATGCGACGAAGGCACATATTATGTTGGATCATGAACTCACGCATGTCGTATAGCTGAGCAGAGAGATATGCATCATACAAAGGCATGTCTGGTGAATGGGCCATCCCATTGTAAGTATAAAGTATATATGAATGTAGGAATGGCAGAGGGATCGACTGTGGTGCAAGTTGAGCTGGAGTCTCCTAATGAACCTCCTCATTGCCTCAGTAACTCTATGATCCTCGTCCAAAGCACCATGGTAAGTGAAGCTATAATCAAGGTACTCGCAAGCATCAAAAGGCACGTCCGAAATTTAAGGATGTGGATCCTCGTATCCCTCATACTGTACTCCCTGTGGAATGTCAACTTCCCCTATCCACTTCCCCTCTACATGAATGTAGCGGTAATTCATCATGTGCAGAGTGGTGTCCCTAATTGTCTCTCTCGTATCGAGAGATCGACTGCTCGCGGTAAGGTCAACTCCCGCCTCCTCAAAGAATTATATCTGTAACTGACCGTATGGAAAGTGTCAGTCAGTACTAGCATATATGTTCATATGTGTAATGATAATATGCGGGTGACTAATCTTCTCGTCTGTCATTAATGCCCCGGGAATGTACATGTCAAGCACTGTTACATTGCTCCCATTCCTTGAAGGAATGACTCGATGAACAATGCGATGAAAGAGATGCAACACAATCTTGAACTCCGTATCAATAGGGTCTCTCGGGTAAATTAGAAATGAATTTCCTCGATGGAAAGAATTTAACACTGCCAACTTATCAAATGGCCATGTCCGCACTTTGTCACTGAGTATAACCGTAGGCTAAAGAAGTGGTAGACTAAAAGTCTTGCTTAACAATTGTGGAGTGATCACAACTAGTCACCTTCCAACGTGGGACTTGATCGTATAATCATTACTAGTCTTCATGTTCGAGTAGAATGCCCAAACAAGTTGTGGATAAAACTTTACTTTGTGCTCGCAAAATTAGACCTTTCCTATCTTGACGAGGATTTCACGAATCGGCAAATGGGCTTTGTCAAAGAATGCAAAATCCACATCTCCTGGGTAAGAACGCCCGCATTCATCAACTTTAGTTGCAGAACATCTAAAGTAGTACCCTTATCATGCCTCGTCTTGGCGGGCTGTACGCGACTCTGAGATTCTTCAATGGGAACGGTAGTGGAGGTGTCATCGGTTTGGTGGCTAGTCGAGGTAGCCCAGAGAGTACTTGATTGAAACACATTCTGATATGATGAATTGGTGCCAGAATCACTCTCGGATGACTCTTAAACAGCTTGTTATGTTGTCGGATGGCTTGGTGTAAGTTTAGGTATTGTTTGAGTTGGATTAGTTCTTGGAGGCATTTTGAAAAACATTTGGTGTGCAAACTCCAACAATGGGCGTTCCAACAAGAATAGGGTATCAAAGGATAAATCATTGGAAAACCAAAGATTTTATGGCTTTTGTGAACAAGAATCATATAATCATGAAGAGTAATATAGAGTTGGAATTCAAGTGCTCTTGGGTAGGAAGAGGAAATTGATCGAGAGTAGAAAAAATGGCCTCAGTCTATTTTTAATTTTGTCCCTATTATGCATAGCGCGCTATGTGTTCTGGGTTTAGCCCATGACTTTAGCACTTGGTAGCTCGCAACCAACGATGGATAGCATGCTATCTAAGGTCTAAACCGAAATATGAATTTAAGTTTCTTACCAGGGATAACTCCTCTTGCGTGACATATACATCACAAGTACCTCGAGACGCATTTTGGTCACATTGGGCACTCCCCCAAAACATACTCTAAAGGTCAAACTCACTAATCATGCCTAATTCTTACCTAATTTTGGAAAATTGGTCTCTAGGAAATGGTTTGGTTCAAATATCCGCAAATTGGTCTTCAGTGGATACATGTGTCAATTTCTCATGATTGCGAAGAAAATGATGTCTAATTTCAATGTGCTTCATGCATGAATATAACATCGGATTCTTAGAGATATTGATTGCACTTATACAATCACAATATATTTCAGCACAAACAACATAGATTTCATAATCCTTAAGTTATTGCTTCATGTATAGAACTTAAGCACAACAACTCCCACTAGCCACATATTCGGCTTCGACTACGGATTACGTGACGGAAATTTGCATTTTTCTAAACCATGAAATTAATGAGTTTCCTAGCAAGTGACAAAATCCTAATGTGTTTTTTCTATCTATGAGGCTTCCCGCATAGTCTGAATTAACGAAGCTTTGAATATCAAAGTTAGAAGCTTTGTTCAACCACAAGCCTAAGTCTTGACACATTTTAAGTGTGACTCTTTTGGCTCGGATTTAAACCGAGCATATACACAAATGCTAAACATGATGTCTGGTCCACTAGCGATCAAGTAGAGTAGGCTTCCTATCATTCCTCTATATAGCTTAGGATCTACACGTTTACCTTGAGGATCCTTGTCCATTTTTATGGTTGAAATACTAGGAGTGTCACATGCTATCAAATTTTCAAATTTGAATTTCCTAAGCATGTCCCTCACATAATTAGCTCGACATATAAAAATCCCGTGTGTAGGGTACTTGAATTGTAAACCTAAAAAGTATGTTAGTTCACCCATCATGCTCATTTCAAACTCACATGTCATCAAAGATGAAAACTCTTCACATAGATGCTTGTTTGACGACCCAAAAATGATGTCACCTACATTGATTTGAACTAGTAGCATATTATCATCTTTGATCAAAATGAACAAGATAGGATCTAATGTTCCTTTCTCGAACACCTTGTTAAAAAGGAATGTAGTTAACCTATCATACCATGCTCTAGGAGCTTGTCTAAGCCCATATAAAGCCTTTTGAAGATGATAAACATGATATGGAGAATCATTGCCTTTAAAATCCGACAGTTGTTCTACATATGCAACTTCATTGATAAAACCATTCAAGAATGTACTTTTAACATCCATTTGGTATAGCAGAGAACTATTATAATAAGCATAAGCAAGCAACATTCAAATTGCTTCTAATCTTTCTACTAGTGCAAAAGATTCTTCAAAACCAATTCCTTCTTCTTGATTATAACCTTATGCAACCAACCTAGCTTTGTTTCTCACTATATCACCTTTTTCATTCTTTTTGTTCCAAAAAGTCCATTTGGTTCTATGATTATTTGGTTTCTAGGTCTAGGGACTAGGTTCCACACTTTGTTATGTTCAAAGTGAACTAACTCCTCTTCCATAGCTATGATCCAATAATCATCTGCTAAAGCTTCATTAATCTTAGTTGGCTCAGTTTGTGATACAAAAACTACGTGCCATTCACCACAGTTTAGTGAAGACCTAGTGGATACTCATTTGCTTAGGTCACCTAAGATTTGTTGAGAAGGATGTCATATAAGAAGTCTAGAGTTCTTAGGTGCACACAATTTGGGTTCTACTCTAGATTTTTTTTCCATGCCATTTGAATCTCGTGAGATCGAATAATTTTATCATAATCATCATCATTATCAAGTCTCATTTGTTCCAAGG
The DNA here is from genome assembly GCA_039657365.1 of Stephania yunnanensis. NCBI lineage: Eukaryota > Viridiplantae > Streptophyta > Magnoliopsida > Ranunculales > Menispermaceae > Stephania > Stephania yunnanensis. Next base: position 42,962,407 of record CM077582.1, read on the forward strand.
CATGATCCAATCTCACTTTAGGATCCATCTTATCAAATTTAACATGAATGGACTCCTCTAAGGTCTAAAATTATCTATTGAAGACATATCACATGCATCTAAAACCCCTTGAAATAGCCAATGTTAGGCTTTTGTCCTTTCCGTATCTCATAAGGAAATGTATTCACTTCCTCGCGAATGTTTTTTTCTATTTAGAACATAACATGTTGTGTTAATCGCTTCAGCCTAAAATATTTTAGCTATGTTATGCTCATTTAACATAGTTCAACACATTTCTTGAAGGGTTCGATTTTCTCTCAACCACGCCATTTTGTTGTGGGGTTCTAGGAGAAGAAGTTTGGTTTTGTACCCTTAACTTGTACAAAAATCTTTGAGATTGTTGACAAGCTCACCACCTCTATCGCTCCTAATAATAGTAATTTTGTAACCCTTCTCATTTTCTACCCACGACACAAAATTTATTAACAATTCAAACAATTCATGCTTATGTGCTAAAAATAAACACATGTATATCTAGGAAAATCATCAACAAGTACAAAACAATATGATTTACCAGCTAGACTTTGGGTTTGGGTAAGGCCGAACAAGTCCATGTGGACTAGTTCAAAGGCTTTAGTTGCATTACTAGTTAGTTTCATCTTAAAGGGCGATTTCACTTATTTGCCGATTATGCATGGCTTACATTTTCTATCTCTCCTAAATATGAATTTGGGAATCCCTTTAACTAAGTCATGCTTAGAAAATCTTGACAAGTTCTCCATGTTGGAATGTCCTAGTCTACGGTGCCACAACTACGCATCACATTCATTTTAAGCTCTTAAGCATGCAATATTTTGCATATGCATCTCATGAGAGTTTATGGCATAAACATTTTGATATCTAGATGCTACAAACATGATTTCATGCTTCTCATTTCTAACTATGCACTTTAACGATTCAAACATCACATGTAAACCTTTATCGCATAGTTGACTAATGCTAAGTAAGTTGTGCTTCAACCTTTCAACAAGATAAACATTAGTTATGGTTAAGAAATCATTCTTACGGTGCCAAGAACAATTACTTTTCCTTTTTTTTGTCACTGTAAATAACTTTTCCACCATTATGTCATTTAACCTCAATGAATTGACTTGCATCACCTATCATGAGCACCCACTATCTAAGTACCATGGGGCACTCCTCCTCGCAACTTACATCGCATGGAAAACACTAGATTTTGGTACCCAAACACCCTTAGGTTTGAGAGATTTAGTGCGCATAATATTCTTATCTACCCATTCTAGTTTACCCGTTTTAGGCTTTTGTAGGGGCACATTTCTCGACCCCATGAGACCTATGGCATTTTGAGCATTTATGAGCATCATTTACTAGTTTATTGTAGCTCAATAAATTTGCTCCATAATCTTTGCCTCTTTTGGTAAGTGCATGTTGTTGTGCTCCCAACATCATGTCAAACATTTTATTTCCATTTGTAAACTTAGTCACCATGTTTGTCAAGTCCTCTACCTCTTTAACTAAGGTATCTTTCTCCCATAAGACTTCTTTTGAGCCGCTTTGGATATCGCTAGTGGTCTCATTTTGTGACTCAATCTCACAAATTGCCATGGTCAAGCTCTTTTTAGTTGTTTGGTCTTTTTGACCTCATTTTTTAACTTATTCATAAGCTCATTAATACTAGGGACATCATCTAAATCATCAACATCATCAAAATTCAAAATATTAGAATTTACCTCACTTTGTGCCATCAAACAAATGATAGCTTTCTAGTTTTCTGACTCGGAGTCGGAGGTAGATGAAGATGAATCATCCCTATGGCCATGAAGCTTTTCTTCCCCATCTTTTTTTCTAAGAATTTCTTGGACTTACAATCTGCCTTGATATGACTCGATTTATCACATCCAAAGCAAACAGTCCCGCTTTACGTTACTCCCTTGCTTCCACTCTTGAATTGTTTCTTGTATTTATCATGCTCGTACATAGCTTTGTTGAGCTTTTTGGTGAGCATTGCCATTTCTTCTCAAGCTCACTATTATTGCATGGTCCGTAATTATCGATATCAACTGGTGGACATGGAGCTTTCAACTTAACTGGTGAGCCATTCAATTTTTGAGCTATTTCCTTTTTTGTATCCTTCTTTGATGCGCCTCCAAGTGCTTCCATTCTAGTTTGGTCATTTAGTTCAAATTCATGCACCGTCAACTCTCCATATAGAGCATCAAATGTGTAATCACCATGGTTTTGCGCTGATTCAATTACATACTTATTTGCATCTCATTCTTTAGGCAATCCTCTAAGGAACTTGTACACCGAGTTCTCTTGATCATAATGTTTGCCAAGATTCTTCATTTCATTCAAGAGCTTGTGAAGCGTGACCGCAGTAGCTATGCCTTCATCAGATTTAACCTGGAAGGTTTCACAATGCTCTTCGAGAATCTGCAACTTTGTTTTCTTCACTTGAGTGGTACCCTCACAGTGTACCTCAAGCTTCTCCCATACTTCCTTTGCCGTTTCACTTGCACTTACTCAGTTGAATCCATTCTCACTTAGTTCACAAAACAAGTGGTTCGTAGCTAGATCATTGTTTATCTCACGTTTTGTCTCCTCGGGAGTATAGTCTCTTCCAACCTTGTCCCGTGTCGTATAGCCATCCTTGATAGAGTCCCATAATGCTCAACTTTGAGCTTTCATATAGAATTTCATTCTCACTTTCCAATTAGCTTAATTGGTCGCATCAAATTAAGGAGGCCTAGATGATGAGTTTCCATCCCTAAGGTGAATGGGATCTAATGATTGCATCCTTGCAAGAGAACACTCAAAGGTATGTTAGTAACACTTTGAGCAACAACCCGCTCTAATATTGAAACCACACCCGAGAGGGGGTAAATTGGGTGTATCGAGAATTTATCACCTTTTTAAAAATCTCAATATGTAACAATAATATATGATCATGCATGCAAAAATATGAATGCAATGTGAAGGTGAAGCGGGTAGAGAAGATGGAGAGATACACACAATTTATAAAGGCTCAATCCAACTGACCTACATCCATAACCTAACCTCCCCAGTTAAGATTTTAAAATCCCCCCTTAAATTATGGTTAAGTGTTACAACCTAAGCATACACGCTTAAACTGCCTAATTACAAATTAGGACTTCCCAACCTAGGCGCAACTAGGATTTGTGCCTAGCCTAAACTAGGTCTTCCCTTTGACTAAGATCCCACTAAGTCTTCAAAAAAAATTTATCAATACAAATAAAGATTTGTTTTACAAAGAAAAGTGCTAATAAGTTCAACTTGACTAAGATATATATTTAAAATCTTAAATGAATGCTTGAAGCTTAGTCAAGAAATCAAAAAAATGATATGGATTAAGCATGCTCGGTTTCAAATCAAATGACAAGTGTTTTAATCCAAAAATTAAGATTATCCAAAACCTCTTGTTCAATTAAGTCCTAGGTTTTGTAAAATGAGTTTAACCACAAGCTTTTATGTATGAGAACCGACCAAATGCTTTCCAAACAATACACTATTCGAAAACTATAGATTAAGCATAAATAGAGTACGAAATCAAGAAATCTTACAAACCCAAAAGTGTAATCTAAATATGGGTTTGAAGTGTGAGTTGAAAGCTTGAGTACCCTTCTTTGATGTCTTTGAAATTGCCTAGACAATGACTTCAAGATTATCCAAGTGAATGTAATTGAAAAATCAGGCACAATAAGAGTAGAAACTTGGATTTTGAGAGTATGAGAAGTAGTAGTTGTGTTCTTGGTATTCTTGTTATGTTGATTTGGCTCTCTAGTGTTTTAGAGGGGCTGAAGTCGTTATACCTCATCAAGGGTCGAGATTTCCCCCCAAAATTCAAATTAAAAGTCGAGATGCAGTCTGTAAGAATTTCCATCGAATGACAGATAGTGCTATGCTCTTTGTGTAGCAAGCTATTTGCATGTGTAGCTCACTATCCAGAGAGTGTAGCTCTATGGGTTATAGTGGCCTAAAAATAATTTTAGCTCTATTGATGTCACATATGCGATATAGAACTATGGTTTTGTATCTTTTTATCTATAGTTTTACCGTTTATCATTCCTTGATAGATATTGTTGGATTCATATTGTTATTCATATTCTTTGATTATAAGATAAACCCTTGATATTTTAATTGTGAGTCACTCACTAAGCGAGTTGGAGCGCTCATTCCCTAATGAACATATCAGGTTAATGATGTGCGCTTCAACTTAGACACGAAAAATATTATGAGTTTATAGTCGTCTCTATAGTGAATTGTTTTCCCTATTGTTTATATATTGTATTGAATTATTGTTTTGTAATAAATAGAGTTGGAATATGATTTTACAAATGAGGTTGATACCGATTTTGGACTCTTTTTAGTATAGTTTAGTATATCATTTGTATTATCCAAAAAGTTTCGATTCTACTACATTTTCAATTAATTTTTCGATATACGATGTATTGTGTAGTGATTGTCATGTATGAAAGATAACTATACTATTACTTTAATTGAGTCCGACTAGTGTACCAAGGCTTAGTTAGGGTTTCAGGCTGTGCATTCTCTTTCTCAATATATGGGATGTTATAATTAGTATTTATGTTTGGTCAGAGCTTGTTTCCAATAATGGCTCTGATTCAGTCTGACATGAGAGCCAAGACTTATAGAGTTTCGTCTTACTATTTCGAGATTTATTAGAATCGAGGAATAGCTCTGATAAAGTTTTGTAATAGAACCTAAATTCATTACATGTAAACTGAATAGAAATCTAGGTTCACTGACTTGAAGATTGGTTCTTAAGTTATTGATAACCTAGAACTTAATAAATGGTTTTTATCGATGTTTTAAAGGGTAATAAAAGATAAAAGCTTGAGTTATTTTTATCTTAAAATGGTTTGTAGCTATCAATGTCTCAGGAATTGAGAAACTATTGAGGATTAGGGTTTGTAGAAACCTAAATCTCAATGGTAAATGGAAAAAGGAAAGATATAAGAAATATTACAAAGAGAGAGTAAACTATTCTTCTATACAATGGTCTATAAAAGTCTTTATTCTCACTGATATTGTTTCATTAATGATGGTAGTGAAAAAGGATTTATTAGACCAGACTTTGAGACAAATGTTAGGAGAATGGGTATCTAACGAATTCCAAAAAAACTCGAAGGTGATAATTCACTTAAAGTAGAATATATACTAATGTGGTACTAGTTAAACAAGATTAAAAGTCATTCAATGAGGAAATTAGTGGTAAACGATGATAAGAATCTAGTTAAGGTTAGATAATCAATTAGTGGTAAACGATGATAAGAACCTAGTTAAGGTGGACATTGTAAAGTTTATTCGAGTTTTGCTCATATCAAATTCTTTCATCATCAAATCAAAATATTTATTAAATTTTTCATCCCTATCACGATTATATTCTTGTTTACATTGATGATATCCTGATTTTTTCCAAATCTCATTATCAACATTGGAAACATATGAATACTTTTCAACAAATTATCTTAACCATTGGTTTAGTTTTATCTTAATGAAAAAGAAAGCTTTTTCAGACATCAATCAATTTTTTAAGTTTTAAAATAGCAAATCAAATGATAACACCTATCAATCGAATTATTGACTTTGCTAATAAATTCCCTGATCAACTTACTGATAAAAAGCAATTACCAACAATTTTTAGGATGCCTAAACTATTTGACCAATTTTTTCAAAAACATCGCCAATGATAGAAAAACCCTCCAAGATCTCGTAAAAAAAATGTCAAATTTCAATGGACAACAAAACAAGCTAAAGCAATCCAACTGATCAAGTCTAAAGTAAAATCACTTCCATGTCTTCATTTAGCAAACCCATGTTAATGATATGCACTTCGACTCAGAAAAAAAGAAGATCAGGAGTTTATAGTATTCTTTATGGTGAATTATTTTCCTATTGATTATATATTGTAATAAATTTTTGTTTTGTAATAAACATAGTTGGGATATGATTTTACAACCGAGGTTGATGCCAGTTTTGGACTTTGATTTATACGATTTAGTATTTCGTTTATACTATTGAAAAAGTTTTAATTCCGCTGTGTTTTCAATTATTTATTCGATATATGATATACTATATTATGATTATCAAGTATGATGGATGGTTGTAGTGTTACTCTGATTGAGTTTGACTATTATACCGGGGCTTAATTAGGGTTTGAAGTTGGGCATTCTCTTAATCCAAAAAAGGGATGTTACAATAGAAGCAGTGATAGATCCTTCAATATAGCTAATACAAAGCTCAACTTGTGATGATTGACTAATTTGCAACATCGTGTTTAATTTTTTAGAACAAGAATGTAAATTTGTAGTAATAACCTTATAATAAAAATAGCTTTATTCAATGTAGAGATTTTAGCCTCACATTCTTTTAGCAATGCAGTACAAGTACTATGTTCTCTTATAAAGCCTTACACACACATTTAACATTAAAATAGTTTCATTTTCAAGTTAAAATATAGATCATAAATAGATGTCCATTAAGTGAATGAAATATCATAAGAAGCCTTAAGATCCTTTACATAATCCTCAACTTTGATAGCAACACTTACATCTTGGCCTTTTCCTTATTCATTTTTGTGTCGGATAATATGGAATCAAGTTTAGAAACAATATATGAGGAAGCATCAACAGTATTTGACATGTCAATATAGCAGTGAGTGCAGTAGTAGAATCATTATACTTTTTAATATTGTCATCTAAGTCATCATCAATTCAAGAAGAAATCAAACACTTCTTCTTCTAGTAAGTTGGACATTCAATCTGAATATCTCTGACTCCTCTACACTTATGACCTTTAATACCCTTGATTTTATTATTCGCATTAATCTTCTTATCATCAGTAGAAGGATAATTATTTTCATTGCCCTCACTATTTGAGAAATTTTTATAACTTCTTTGCTATCAAAGCAAAGTCAATTCCCATAGAGACATCATTAACCATAATCATCATAAACAATAGTATCAACATGATAAACATTTGAAAATGTCTATTAGGGTTTCTAATTTTATTCTAAAGTGTTTTAAGAGTTTTAAATAGGTATTAGAATGTGGTAACTTACCAATTTACCAATTATCATTAAGGGCAACCAATCAAAATAGATTTGTATACTTTCAATTTATTCTAGATTATTAGGAAGAGTTTTGGAGGAGAAGACATTGAAGTCTCCACTTGTGGTTATTTGGTATTTTTTTATTCAATTGACTTTATTTAATTCAGTCTTTGATTGTAATCAGTACCATTATGTGTATGTTTATTTCAATGATGTGTGAGTAGTTCATTAATCGTAGGGATCAATAGATCCCAATGGTATTATTCCCATGCTAAAATAGTTATGAATGGATTACAAAGTTAAAAAGTGCAATTGTTAGAATTTTTATTGATTCTAGACATAATGGTACAAGCATCTTGATCACATGTTTGTTGATTAGAGGTTTTAGGAGTTGCCATGGACATTGGAGGTTTTAATTCCGATATGTATGATACAACCGTGAAATATATAACATCGATAGATAATTATTTATTAGGGAGGCACAGATAGTAAATATATGTGTTTATGAATCTATAGGTTTTGAACTTAAAGATGTGGAACTTATGCTATTCACATCAATAAGTGGAGTTCTAGTTTGCACATTAGAATCTCTCTCGCCATGACCAAAGATTGAAGTGAATTTCAAGGAAATATATTTATTCTAACTAAGCATTCCATACACATAATAAAAATGAAGGAAGTGAGTTGAAAAGCATAGCTATTCATTAGCTAGGTGAAGTTGTGAACTAAGATCTTCTCAATATAAGAGTATGAGTATGCGCATTGTTTTGTTAGAATAGAATAGTTTAGTTAAAAACCAATTAAAATGAGACTTTCTTAGCAATATAGTGAACTTAACTAAGTGAATAGTGTCCATATAAACCTTTCCCTGAGGACGATATCTATAATCAACATTAGTTGATCACATTATTACTATAATTGAGCGTCATACTTATAGCCATGATCAAGTTTTTGGCGCCGTTACTGGGGATAGGTAGCCACTTTAGTTTAGTTAGTTTAAAAAAATGTTGAGTTTTATTTTAATTAATTTACTTTCAAGTTTATAAAATAATAAAATTAAAAAAGGTCTTTACATTTCAAGTTTGATAATCTGCACTTGATCTTTTGTGTTTTCTTTTCACGAAAAATCAGTGTATGCATAGTAAATGAGAGAAGGACTTGGTACCTAACGATCTTAAGATTGTCAAAACCAATAACGGAGAGAAAAAGAAAGGAATCAAAATGGCGTACAATCAAGCGTCTAACCAAAAATAGGTTTGAGGGAATAACCAACTCAAAGGTGATCTAGTTGTGAAGGACATAGTGCTAGGACAAAAATGTCTTCCTTACTACTTCAAGCTAGAAGTTCAAGAGACTAACAACGAAGTGATGAGGCTTTCAGCCAAAACTATCGAGTTTGAAACTAGACCATTTATAATAAACATGATGCAAAATAGCCAATTCAACGGGAAAGCAAATGAAGATCCAGTTCCACATGAATAAAATTTCTTAGAAAAGTGTGACATCGTGAACATTATTGGAGTTACAAAGGAGGTGATTATGATGAGACTTTTCCTATTCTCAGTAGGTGGAATAGCCAAATCTTGGTTCCAATTACTGAACATAGGGAATATGCCTTCATAAGCAGAAATCAATGAAAGATTTACAGACAAGTTTTTTGCCCCAGTGAAGGTTGGTGAAAGAAAACTGGAAATTAATCAATTCAAGTAGGAGGATGCCATGTCTCTTGGTGAGGCATAAGAAAGATACGAGGACATGTTGAGGAAATGTACAGGATATGGATATGCGAAGTGGGCACGACTAAAGATTTTCTACAGTGGGATGAACCACATCACTAGAATATTAGTGGATGCTACAGCAACTGGTTCTCTACTAACCAAGGATGAGGATGGAGCATTGGATTTTCTAGATCTTATGGTCTCAAAACTATGAAATCGCTACTCGTTCCACAGTGAGAAAACCAGCAAGCGTATATGAAATTGATACACAGGCTATAATCATGGCACAAGTATCCAACCTAATTAGTCAAATAGCGAAGCTGTAAATAGGACAACAAAGTCCACAAATGAGAGCGATATAATAACCCGTTAATCATCAAGCCATGGTGGTTAATCCAATGGAATGATGCAAGGAATGGAGCTTGATCAGATCAACTTCATAAAAACCAGAGCTATAGAAAAACTTTAGGCTAAGAGGAATGGCTCCTCAAAGGTTTTATCAAGGATATAGCACTCAAACTTCTCATTTGGAAATCCTGATAATGCATTGAAGTTACCTCCAGGCTTCGATAAACAACTCCAACAAGGGAAGCTAGGGCCAAGCAAAGAAATGACGTCATTAAAGTTAATTGAGAAACTATAGCATGCCATCGACATGAAAAATAGGGAACGCCATAAGAAACATGAGAAAGAGATGAAAAATGTGAAGCAAGCTCTAAAGAGGATGGATGATTAGAGATCACAATTTATCAAGAACCTGAAGAGACAAATTAGTCAGCTAGTCATTACTTTGATTTCAAGGAAAGAAGAACAGTTTCAGAGTAACATTATCACAATTCCCAAGGAAAATGTTAGTGTCATTCCCATGATATGGATTACGGTAATGAATGAGCCAATGGAAGTGCAAGTGATGTATAAGCCAGAAAGGGTCAACACTTTGGCTATGAGAAAATATGAAGTAAAGAATAAGAAGAAAAAGGAAATGAGGCAAGATGAGTGATAAGTCGGTATTTATAGGTATTTAGTAGTCTATTTTAGTATATTTAATTATTAAAAGTATTTAAAATATATATTTAATTATATTTTTTGGTCATTTTTAGGTGGAAACGGAGTACGCGGTTGAATTCGTGGTGGAAAAATACTCAAAATGGAGTATTTACTTGTAGTGATCGAATGCCGGATAGTTTGCCTCAAAATACGCATTGCGCTGTGGGTAAAATAGCGGACGGGGTGTTCCAACCAATCAAAGCATGCCATATCAGCATGAAAACCACTCTGGACCAATCAGATGATGCCACGTGGAAGTTCAAGCAAACAGCAGGTCAATACACTGATTCTAACCAATAGGGTGTTGCCACGTGTTGACACGTCAACAGTTCCAGTTCCAGCAACCGATGAGAATTCACCACGCGTCGCCACGTCACCTAGTGCAGCCACTTCACGCGAGCAACATTTCTTTGCGTTTCAGCTACTATCGATCTGCCTTAAGACTGGTGCCCTCATAGACTCCCAGGAATTCAGTGTTGGTCCGCGATTTTCTTCCACCAGTGCGCATCAACGTGGCGAGCTCCCATTCATCCAAATACGTCACACCAAGTGGTTCGGCCAATCAGAAGCGTCCACGTGGCGTTGAGTTACCACACACAACCGAAAGCGCACAGTACTCGGTGAATGAAGTAGCGACACATCAGCGGCGGTGACAGGAGCGGTCCAATGGCGTTCCGAAACGTCAGCGCCACCAAGTGATTCAACGAATCATGCCGTGACACGTGGCAGAGTCCGAATTTTGATCTAAAAACACCCCTACGATGTTCCTCGATGCACGAGTCACGTACCTAACCCCTAAAATTTGTATCCGAGTACAATTTGGAGTATTTTTATATATTAGGAACTTAGGTATTATTAGGAGAAGAATTAATTAGTATTTTTTTTAGAGATCAATTATTATTTTTAGTATAGATTTTTGAAGATGATGTTCGAGTAATTAATTTCTTGCCTAAGTCGAAGGGGAAGCAAGTCGAAATTACGGATTCAAAGCATATTATGTGAGATTTTTTATTTAGTTATTTAATTAATTTAATTTCTCCCATTTCATTGTTGTTGTTTTAATTATTATGACTTAGATCTATGGTATGTGTGAGGCTAATGCATGCTTTTAGATTGACAATCTATTGTTATTTGGAATATTAGTATCCATGTAATTGTGCTTTTAGACCAATAAAGTAACAAACATTCACCCGTTTACCGTAAAACCATTTCGGTTCTTGAATGTACAACAATTTAATCTAGGTTAAATCGGTAGCGGTTGCGACCCGGTTATTTAGGATTAGTGTTCCACATATCCATATTACTGCGGTTAGTGTGTTAAACCTGATTGGCGGATGTCTAGGGTTATACATTAATTAGGGAAGTAGTTAGTGGCGGATGTCCTGACTATCAGAATTAGGGGAATTAGGAATTTCTAGCGGATGTCAAATTTCTATAGCTAATCTAGGAGAATTTAAATTAATAACTTTTTGGGAAAGATTGAAGACCATAATTGCTATTGAATCTTGATTTTGATTTGTGGAACTGGAGATTTAGGTGTTATTTAGGTGTTAATTAATTATTTTAGAAATTAGTTTAAATAATTTATTTATTTAGTTTAGATAGATTAGTTAGTTTAATTAATATTTATTTTAAAACCTCAATATTCCTTTTTTGTTGTTTTAACCTAAGAAAGACAACCAGTCTCTGTGGGATCGACCCTTTGCCATTATTATACAAAATAGTTGGTTTAGGAAACTTTACTTTATTGACGTGTTCCGCGCGCGTCAATTTTTGGCGCCATTACCGGGGATTGGTATATTTCTTTCTTTGGTTTATTGTTATTTTTATTTTTATTTTTATTTATTTATTTTATTTATTTTTTATTTTTTTATTTTGCCTATCTAGTTCCTTGCTCTTAACATGTATCCATGCAATATCTCAAGTTCCACTGACCGGAAACTTGATCGAATAATCTCCATGATGGAACATCTCCTCTCCTCTGGTGAAGTGCAAGTCAACCCCGCGATGGACCCCTCCTATCCCCATAATTATGGTCGATACGAAGACTCACATTATCATAATGTGAATGGGGTAGGTATATCACATAATAGATATCAATATTTTAACATGAATTCTTTTGTGTAACAGGTCGAGGTTTGCGAAATTTCTGGAGACTATTGTCATTCCGCACACAATTGTCCCTATCATCTACAGTATAAGAATTATCACTATTCTAACTATGCATTGCCACAACACGACTTCTCTGGATTCATGTCACACTCACAAGTTCCTCAACATGAAAGAAATCAACAGTTTCATCAAAGCCTCTCCTTGGAAAATATGGTGATTTGTCCAGGCTCGAAGGACTTGGTAACTGACTTAGATCAATATATTGCCAGTCGTCAAAGAAATATTGATGAAGAAGAGTTGTGTAGTACACAACCAACTTTTAACCCTGAGGAGGATGTGAGTGTTCATACGTCGATAAATCTTGAGGTGCATGACGTTACATAAGTGGAGGACTATTTGATAGACACATCCGAAGAATGTGAAGTCTTTCAAATTGAGCTAGAGATTGTCATTGCACTAAATGAGGAGAAGATGAGATGAACATTAATGTCAAATCAGATAAGCTGGAGAAGCTGCAAATAGAGAGCGAGGAAGACCAACTTATGTGGAAGACTATTTGATAGACACATCCGCAGATCTTCAACACTGCCGACTCCTTTATGTTGGACGATCTTGATACGATAGATTCTTTCGTGTTGGAAGTTCCAGATGAGTTCCTAAATCTGAAAGAGGGCATGCATGCTTCATTGCCCAATTACGTTGATGCGCCATTCGTTGTTGACATCTCTAAAGAGAGGGCATTATGTGACCAATCATGCTAAGTCTAGCCAAAGACTTAAAAGAAAGGCGGCTCGTTGGGAGGCAGCCCAACTTTATTTTTATTTTTATTTTATTTTATTTTATTTATTTCTTGCATTTATTTTAGTTTTAGTTTAGTTATAATTTTTTATTTATTATTTTTAATAACACTCTAATTTAGTTTCTTTATTTTTACTGGTGATGGAGGGTTAGAGCGCTAAGTTTTGTAGGTTTGACTTTGGATTACATTTTTAACATAATTTGGGCATTAGTTTTTTTAAAGGAAATAACATGTTTATAGGATTTTAGGTGTTTTTAGACTTGGTTGGGACATACCTAACTTAAGTCGCTGCATTAGTGGCAAGTTTTCGCGTAAACCCAAAACCCTAAACTTCATTCCATCATCTTGTTGATTTTACCCTTAGTTGACAGACTTCGGGCTCGCAAGACTTGATTGGAATTTTTTTCAGTTAACTCCTATGTTTACTAGTTTTTGCTCTTCTTATGATTGTTCTTTTATAATATCCTTAGTCACCCACACATAAGAGGTTTTGTGCGTTCACTAGTTTTTATAGAATTTTTGTTATGCATGCATTTGTATCATTTCTTATCCATGTCTTTCTTCACCACAATCTTTTTCTTTTTGTCATATGGATGCCTTGACTTGTTTTAAACCTTGAGGACAAGGTTTGGAATAAGTTTGGGGGTGTTTTAGGGATTGGGGATTGTTTTGGATGGATTCTTTTGCGAAAGACCACAGGTGAGATCGTTTAATTTTTTTTCCTTTTTTTATTCGGTTATATGTGGATATCGGATGGTAATGGCGGTGTTCTATATAATTTCTTTCATTTCTTTCATTTCTTATCTATTCATATTCCTTTCTCATTTCATTAGGATTTGATACACTTTCATGTATGTATATGCATTAAATATATATATATATATTATTTAGAGTCACCCGAAATTTTGTTCACGCCTTTGGTTGTGGATGAGTAAATTACAGTTGCCTTTTTGACTTGAAACTTAAAGAAAATTAGGAGAAACGCTTAATCAAGTTCGTAGCTCAGCATTTTTATGATTTCATGATTAGAGACTTAGATGATGGTTGGACTTAGTGTTAGATAACGAAAATGAGTAAACGGTCAAATTTATGCAAATTATATTATTTTAACCCACATTGGGGGATTTGCTTGATTATAGTGAAAGTGAGAAGTACTAACATGAGTATTCTTAGTGTAGAGAGCCCCACAGGTTTCTACAGGAAATGGAGCAGGGAAACTTGTGGTGGAAAAAAATGAGAAAATCGGTCCATAGGAAATGGAGCAGGGACCGTATTAATTGAAAAAAAGAAAAAAAAAATTGGAGAAGAAAAAATAATAATAAAATAAAATGAATAAATGAATAAAGGCGGAAGTTGTGAAACTCCTCAAATAAAAGATTTAGTTCGAGTGCTTTCACTATATTAAGTGAAATTTGAACTTATGTGCTTGAATGTATAGATCAATAAAACTTGTGATTAGTTGATAGCCTTTGTTTTGACCGAGTCTATGTTTTGAAAGTGAGATTTTAATTGTGTTTGACTTGCGAGACTTGACATATCATAATTCTGAAATTTTCTGAGTTACTTAATAATTTGGTGACTATGTAAACCAAAGGAACTCCATGAATTCGGGTCGGGTATATAATTCTTTGAGTCAGTGCATTATTATATTAGAAGTCTAGTTTAGTTTGTGTTGTCATTTACACCTTTGCTCGTGACGTGCAAAGTCTTAAGTTTGGGGGTATTTGATAAGTCGATATTTATAGGTATTTAGTAGTCTATTTTAGTATATTTAATTATTAAAAGTGTTTAAAATTTATATTTAAGTATATTTTTTGGTCATTTTTAGGTGAAACGGAGTACGCGGTTAAATTTGTGGTGGAAAATACTCAAAATGGAGTATTTACTTGCAGTGATCGGATGCCGGACAGTTTGCCTCGAAATACGCATTGTGCTGTGGGTAAAACAGCGAACAGGGTGTTCCAACCAATCAAAGCACGCCACGTCAGCATGAAAACCACTCTGGACCAATCAGATGATGCCACGTGGAAGTTCAAGCAAACAGCAGGTCAATACACCGATTCTAACTAATAAGGTGTTGCCACATGTTGACACGTCAGCAGTTCCAGTTCCAGAACCAATGCGAATCCGCCACGTGTCGCCATGTCACCTAGTGCAGCCACGTCACACAAGCAACTCTTCTCCGCGTTTCAGCTACTGTTGATATGCCTCGAGATTCGTGCTCGCACAGACTCCCAGTAATTCGTTGTTGGTCGCGCGATCTTCTTTTACCAGTGCGCGTCACGTGGCAACCTCCCATTCGTCCAGATACGTCACAGCAAGTAGTTCCGCCAAACAAAAGCATCCACGTGGCGCTGAGTCATCGCACACAACCGAAAGCGTATAGTACTCGGCGAATGAAGCGGTGACAAGAGCGGTCCAATGGCGTTCCGACACGTCAGCACGACCTAGTTTTTCAGTGAATCATGCTGTGACACGTAGCAGAGTCCGAATTTTGATCTAAAAACACCCCTACGATGTTCCTCGACGCACGAGTCACGTACTTAACCCCAAAAATTAGTATCCAAGTACAATTTGGAGTATTTTTATATATTAGGAACTTAGGTATTATTAGGAGAATAATTAATTAGTATTTTTATTTAGATATCAATTATTATTTTTAGTATAGATTTTTGAAGATGATGTTCGAGTAATTAATTTCTTGCCTAAGTCGAATAGGAAGCAAGTCGGAATTATGGATTCAAAGCATATTATGTGAGATCTTTTATATTATTATTTAATTAATTTAATTTCTCCTATTTCATTGTTGTTGATTTTAATTATTATGATGTGATCTATGGTATGTATAAGGCCAATGCATGCTTTTAGATTGACAATCTATTGTTATTTGGAATATTAGTATCCGTGTAATTGTGCTTTTAGACCAATAAAGTAACAAACATTCACCCGTTTGCCGTAAAACCCTTTTGGTTCTTGAATGTACAACAATTTAATATAGGTTAAATCGGTAGCGGTTGCGACTCGGTTATTTAGGATTAGTGTTCCCACATATCCATATTATTGTGGTTAGTGCGGTAAACCTGATTGGCGGATGTCTAGGGTTATACATTAATTAGGGAAGTAGTTAGTGGCGGATGTCCTGACTATCAGAATTAGGGGAATTAGGAATTTCTGGCGAATGTCGATTTTCTATAGTTAATCTAGGAGAATTTAAATTAATAACTTTTTGGGAAAAATTGAAGACCATAATTGCTATTGAATCTTGATTTTGATTTGTGGAACTGGAGATTTATGTGTTATTTAGGTGTTAATTAATTATTAATTAATTGTTTTAGAAATTAGTTTAATTAATTAATTTATTTAGTTTAAATAGATTAGTTAGTTTAATTAATATTTATTTTAAAACCCATATATTCCTTTTTTGTTGTTTTAACCTAAGAAAGACAACCAGTCTCTGTGGGATCGATCATTTGCCACTATTCTACAAAATAGTTGGTTTAGGAAACTTTACTTTATTGATGTGTTCGGCGCGCGTCGATGAGCTCAATGGACTCAAGCAACAAAGAATCAATGCCTTGAAGTTTAACAAGAAGGGAAGAAATTATGGAGAGTTGAGAAATAAGGTGAAGACCCTTCCGAAGAAGCACTAAAACGAAATAGTATCAAGGTTGTTCTGAAAAAGCCAGAACCAAAATTCAACTTCACACTGTGACTTCAACCAATTAAAAGGAGAGATCCCATAGATATATGCATACCATTGAGCATTGATGAGTACCAGTTTTCAAATATCTTGTGTGACACAGGAGCCTCAGTTAATGTAATATCTGTAAAGGACATGCTACAGGCAAATTTTAATATCAGTTATCCTAAAACAATAGAGTTGCAAGTAGTTGATTGTAACATGGTACCAACAATAGGGAAAGTCTTCAATATTGTCCAATTTGTTTAAACAAACTTGGCAAATGGAGACATGAGCACTCTAAAAAAGCTAGTTACTTTGTATCAAGATATTTCAACCACTTTATTGGGGAATAATCTGCTAAACAATAAGATTTTTCTATATAAAAGTCGTCTATTTATCGTAAGTTACAACAAAACTTTTAACAAGCCGAAAACATACGATCTCTAAATAGGCATTAAATACCAAGATTCCATAAAAAGAAACTTATACAACCATTATACTGACACATTCAAAATATCATTTGGGTCAATAGGACATTCTTTTGGGTTATTATGACTGGGCTCGAGTAACTAGGAAATCGATTCAAAGCATTGGAAAGACTTACTTAATCCAGCTACAAGTACTTAAGCTAAATCTTTTTATTTAAGGAGTTTTTTATAGACTTCCGCCTCTATTCATTTCATTTAGATATTCTTTATTTATTTATTCTCAATTATTTTTATTTTAGTACAGTTCCTTCTCTATTTTTAGTTGATTCCGTTTTTTCTCACTTTTTTCCACCACAAGATTTCCTGCTACTTTTCCTGTGGAACCTATGGGACACTCTATTTTTTATTTCAAAAACTCATGTTAGAATTTATCACTTTCACTATGATTAAGTTGATCTTCCAATGTAGGTAAAGGGATTATAAGGCTTTTGATTTATGGGTTTCATGATATGTAATAAAGGAATCAGGTTGTGTTGGCTTAACTAGGCAAACTCTGGATAAATTATAGGCAAGGTAATGTTAAGGGCTAAACAAACACTGCCTATGTTTTCCCCTAAACTTATTGTTATTTTATTCTCAGTTTTAAATTGATGCAACCCTTTTTTGGAATCTGTAGAGATTAAGTTGACTATTGTCTTATTGTGACCTCCTACCCATTTTCGTACCTAGCATAAAGCCTCGACTCCACACTAGCACTAGTTGGTGTAGCTTTAGCCAATAGAATAATCACAAGAACAAGATGTTTCACCTAGCTCTGCTTAAGTTCTTATCTATTTTATGGCATTCATCAATTTACCTTGAATTCTCATATTGTCAACCATTACTCTAAGCTACAATTGGGTATTCATTTAGGCTCGAAACAAATGGAAAAACCAAAAAGAAAGAATTCACATGTTTAAAACTGTGTAACAACCTATCAAACTATCAATCTTTGAAATAAATGAATGCATATTACATGTATTTCGAAGAAATTTTGAAAAAAAAAATGTTAAAAACCATGAAAGTTTACAAAAAATTAGTACGATTCATTTATGCATTCCATCCAACTGCGTACCTATATATTCCCTAACTTATCCTTAACCTTGTCCTTAATAAATTTGAATAACCATACACAATTAAAAAGAACAAGTGACATCATAATAGAAGGTAAGAAATGAAATGGAATGAAGTGGTAAAGGTAGAAGCAGATAAGAGGCAAATTGTATGAAATAAAAACATGAACTCCTCATTTAACAAATTAAAAGCAATCATTAGTACTAACTATAATGAATAGTCACCCGTTAAGTGAGTATGTCAAATTTCTCAAATCTAATCCAATTGTTTTCCAACTGTGGAACCCACCACTTATTTAAAGTAGTAAATAACTATTCCAAATCCTAACCTACATTTCGGGGTACCTTCTAGGTGATATATCGGTGTTTATGAACTCAATCATTGGGAACCTTAGGATATTGAAATATGGCACCAGGGGTTTTGGTATCAAGCGAGACTCTATAATATAATATTTTCCTTTGCTAATTGGCTCCAAGTTAACTCCATCTTTTAGGGTGTCAAAGTCTTCGTAGATGGCTTCGACCTATGTCCGTTAACTTTGAAAATCTTCCCACTCACTATATTTTATATTTAATTAGCACCATGGAAAAAGATATTAGTAACAAGAAATGAACCCTCCCATCTAGACCTAAGCTTTCCTTGGAATATTTTTAACCTAGAACTAAATAGGAGGACTTTATGACCTATTACAAGGAATTTCCTCGTCTGATGACGATCATGATAAGCTTTTATGTTATCCTTGTAACTCCTTGCATTCATATATGCATTATTCGTAATCACTTCTAGTTTTTAAATATCCAATTTTTGCTCAACACTAATTTCATTGTAATTCATATTACAATGTTTAATTGCCCAAAATGCTCTATATTTTAACTTTACAGAAAGGTGACATGCTTTTCAAAAAACCAACCTATATAGAGACATTCCAATAGAGGTTTTGAAAGTTGTTATGTATGCCCATGATGCATAAGCAAGGCATAAATTATAGTCTTTCCTTGATGGGTGAACAATTTCCTTTTTGATCTCTCTATTAGAGACTTCGGTTTGACCATTAGCTTGGGGATGATAGGCTAGAGATGTCTTATGGGTGACATTATATTTTCTGAACAAAGGCTTTACCATCCTATTACAGAAGTGAGCTCCTCCGTCACTAATGATTGAGTTTAGAACTCCACCGTTTGGGAGTCATTACATCTTGTGGCTTTAGCTTCAACTCATTTTGAAACATAATGCGCCTAATAGGATGTAAGTATTCTCATTGGAAGGTGGTAATAGGCCAATTAAATCAATACTCTAAATTTAAAAAATCTGATAAAAAATGATCTTAGTCATTGGCATCTGGTCTTTTGGTCCCAATGACCGGTACTTGTGACGGTTAAGATAAGTCTTGGTGAGGACATAAGCATTATGTAACATTGTGGGCAAGTAAAATTTACATTCTGAAACTTTTCGAGTTGTACACCATGGACCGAAATGACCGCCACATATGTAAGAAGGACAATGAAACGAGATAGAATGTGTTTCCTTTTGAGAAATGCATCTGCGAATCATATCATTTGCAGGGAACTTCCATAAATATCGATCGTCTCATAGATAATGCTTCAAATTATACAAAAGCTTTTGCTTTAGGGCATGTGAGTAGTCCAATGGTGATTGCTTGGTCGCTCAATAGTAAACAAGGTCAACATACCATGGGACTTCAAAATACATTATATTAACGCATTCATCAGGGTACTTGTCTTTAAGAGGAGTAAGTGGTTCTCTGTTCCTTAGGCGATTGAGGTGGTTTGCAACTAGATTCCCGACACCTTTTTTGTATTTGATTTTTAGATTGAGATCTTGAAGTAAAAGTATCCATCAAATTAGTTTAGGTTTAGACTCTTTTTTAGAAATAAGGTAATGGAAAACTACATGGTCCGAATATAAATGACATTGGTACCCAACAAATAAGACCTGAACTTTTCGTGTACAAAGAGAACTACAAAAGTGTTCTTTATAAGTGGTGGTGCAATTCATTTGAGCAGCATTTGAAGTTCTAGTTGCGTAATAAATCACATGATATTTTCTTCCTACTTTTTGTCCAAACACGGCTCCCATTGTATAATTGCTTGCATCACACATAATCTCAAAAGGAAATGACCAATTAGGCAGTTTGATAATTGGAGTTGAGATGAATGTAGTCTTCAATATGGAAAAAGACTTTTTACGTTCATCATCAAAGAAAAATGGAAAATCTTTTTCAAGTAATTGACACATAGGTTGGTCTATCTTAATAAATCCTTGATAAATCGCCTATAGAGCCTACATGACTCAGAAATGCATGTATCTCTCTCATAGTGGAGGGATAGGGCATGGTACGAATGACATGTACTTTTACTAGATCAACTTCAAACCTCTAGATGAAACAATATTACAAAAAATGATCCATTTGTCTACTATAAAATGACATTTCTTCTAATTGAGAAGAAGGTTCTTTTCAATGCATCAGGATAACACTTTGGTTAAGTTGTCAAGACAACAATCAAAATATTGCTCAAATGTTGCGGGTGCATTGGATAACCCAAACAACATGTGCTTGTAAATAAATGTTCAAAATTTTTGGTGAAGGTCGTCTTCTCCAGATCCTCTTGTGCAACGAGAATCTGATGAAACCTTAAATACCCATCTAAATAATAGTAAAGGGACTTCCCAACTAGATGCTCAAACATTAGATCTTTCCTTGTGGCTGCATTGATTTTTCTATAGTCAATACAAACTCGCCACCCATTTTGGACCTTGGTAGGTACTAATTCTCCTTAGGCATTGGTCATAATGGTTACTCCCATGTTTTTGGGATTCACTTGCACTTTACTTACCTATTTGCTATCAGAAATGGAATAAATCATTCCTGCATCTAGAAGTTTCAGAATCTTCTTCTTGACTACTTCCACTATAAGTGAGTTTAATTGCCTTTAAGCTTGCCTTAAGTGTTTGCTATCATCCTTTAGGTATATTATGTATGTGCATATGGAAAGGTGTAATCCCTTGATATCAGCTAGTGTCGATCGTATCATTTTCTTGTAGTCTTGTAGGATGCACACTACCTTTTCTCTTCAAGTTTTAAGAGTTTGTCGGAAATGGTTACCGGAAGTGATTACTCGTAGGATGCGTACTACCTTTCCTCTTCAAGTTTCGAGAGCTTGTTGGAAATCATTTCTGGAAGTGATTCATTCTCACCTTAGTAGGCATACTTCAGGTGATCAAGAAGCTCTTTAAAATTAAGCTTTGGGGATTTGCCGAGCGAGGGCTCCAGGTTGGGATTAGAAGAGAACAAATCTATGAGGACTGGGAGTTTGAAATGGAGCTCATAAGACTCTAACCCCTTAATGAAATCTTCTACATCTTTATGAAGTGAACGAATATGCTCCAAATCATCGGAAGTTACTCATTGATAGATAACTAAGCTCAATGTATCTCCCATAGGATAGTCACTACTTGCTTGTACCAATGGATTAATTGAATCTAAAATACATTGGGATGATACATAAATAGGATGTTTCTTGGCATCATGAATGTTGAATTTTGAAACATCACCATCAAACTCCAAAGTAAAAGATCCATTTACAACGTTGATCCTAGCCTTTGTCATTTTTATGAAAGGGCGTCCTAATTGGATTGAAGAGGAATTAGGGAATGGTTCCTCTTTCACGTCTGGGATGAAGAAGTCTGCAAAAAATTATAATAATCCTAGAACGATAACGACATCCATTAAGGCACCTACAAGGTATATAATAAATCTACCTGCTAACTAGATCACTATCCTAATTTCCTTGAGTTCTTTGTAACTAAGAGACTCAAACTCAGAATAGAGCAATACATTCATGGATGCTCCAAAGTCTACCATTGCTTTATAGATGTGTGTATCACTAGTGGTAATTGGCATTGAGAACATGCCAGGATCCTTGCACTTAAAGGGAAAATTCTTTTGAAGGATGGCCGAGACAGTTTAACCAACAATGACTCTCTCATTTTCAAGTAGTTTTAATTTGTTGCTACACAAATCCTTTAAGACCTTGGCAATCTAAGGCACGTTGGCTATAAATCTTGCAAAGGGATATTAATCTCTACTTTCCTAAGGGTGTTTATGATTTATTTTTTTTGCCCCTTCTTTGATTTCGAAAGACTCTTAGGAAATAGAAGATGAATAACAACATGTTGGTTATTGGTTCTATCCTAGGTTTCTCAAATGGTGCAGTAGTAACGTCTATCTCATGCTCAGTCTTTGCTTTTAACTTCTTTAGTTTAATTAGTAGAAACTATTGCTTGGGTCCTTTTAGTTCAGTTCCATTCCTCAAAGTAATCTTACTAGCCTCAACAAAATGTTGAGTGCATAATATTTCTTCCCCATTTACTTGAGCTTCAGTCCTAACTTGCTCGATCTACTTCGCCATCTTACCAAATCTCATGTCACACTTTTGACTATAAGACTCAAACAAATTGTGAAGTTCTCCCATAATGAGTGCTTTAACTTGTATAAGTGATTGTTATACTTCCAAATGATGGCCCTTAAAGTCATAACTTTAATCATCTCGATCTCATTCCTAAAATGATCCTGGGAATCGCTCAACTATATAAACTTGACATCTATCCTTAAAATGTAAATGATAGTTATTTGAAGTATGCGTATACTCAGAACAACTATTGCAAGCTTAGACTCTACCTGATCCTAGCATTAATTGTTTCATCGGAGACTTCAATTATGACATTTTGCTCTTAAGTCTATCCCCTCGTGAATTGACTCCAGCTTAGCTCATATGAGTATCATCCACTACATCATAATGCCTTGATTGATTCACGATTTTCTTAATTGTTTTCTTAGCTTCAAAAGGTGTAACTTTTGAAATATTTCCATTACATATCATATCCACCCACCATTTCTCACTATTAGTTAGCCCTTCATAAAAGTTTTCTAATAATGATTTCTCAATGAAATCGTATTGTAGGCAAGCATGACAAAGTCTTTTAAATCTCTCCCAATACTCAAAAAAAGATTATATTTCCTTCATGTGTGGAGATTTGTCTGCTAATAGAAGTATTTTACTCGTTGGCATATATTGTTCTTGAAATTTGAGGTGTAGATCCTTCCAAGAATAAATATATCCAGGAGATAAGTGGAACAACCAATCCAGAGCATTACCTTTAAGACAAAATGGAAAAGCCATCAGCTTAACCATATTAGTATCAGCTGCAGCAGGCTTTATACCTTCAACAACCCATTCGAATTAGGCTAGGAATTTTTGTGGATCCTCATCATCTTTTCAAAAAAATGATTGAAGTTTTTGAATAAGTTCAGTCTTGAACATGAGCTCTCTTGCTTGGTAGGGAATTCTATGCATAGAGGTTGATAACCTCCTTTAAGTTTGTTTGTTTCCTTGAGATTGAGTTCTTTCTCTTTTAAGCTCATTTTTTATTATTTTTTTAACTAAGAAAATAATTGAACACAGTCTTCGGTGACGGCACCAAAAAATTGATGTTACGTCATACTACACTAATAATAGTACCAATTTACTGACTACTTGGATATGTAAGGAGGCAAGTATGGGGTCGGTCCCATAGAGATTGTGAAGGATTGCTAGGCTACAAATAAAAAGAAATAAGGGTTTAGGTTCTAATTAACCTCATCTAGAAGAGATAAACTAAACAACTGACCTAGAAAATATAAACTAAACAACTTACATTAAAAAATAGAAAAATACATAGACAACTAAAAACAATAATTCCAACAATATAATATAAACATGGATTGAGAAATCTTTCACAATTGAAAAGTAATTGACTTAATCATTGGTTGCACAAGATGTCCATTTTATTGGACTCTTATAAGCAAGTTCAAAGATGGTCACTATTTTTCCAAGGTCTATGGTAGGAATGAGTGACACTACTATATACTAACTAGACACACAAAATCACTAGATATGCCATAGGTTTTCAATGGGCTAGCAACCTCAACGTTCCATGAAAACACTTACCAAAAGTGATAACTAGCATGAACTATTTTCCATCTTATAATTCAATAGTACAATACCACATCGATTACGAATAGCCAAAGGCTCTATTTGTTGCCTAACATAAATCCCCTTATTGAGCGATGATAGATTCACTGAACTAGATCTACCTGACACACCTATGCATTGGGCACTACATAAGAAAAGTACATTTAATCTAATCTAATAAAAAGCCACCAGATTTACGATCAATACAACCAAAGTTACAAGATTCCCATGAAAGGAAACTTTACTTTAAAAAATAAAACCTCATGTCGTTAATACTTGGAATTGTAGAAAACTTTCAATATAGTAAAGAATTAGTTACTAATACATATATGAACTAATTATAGTAATAAAATGAAATAAATAATACCTTAAAATTAAAAGAACAAGCACCAAAAATCTATAGGGCTCATTTCTTGCAAACTTAAGAACTAGTAAAAGAATAATGATGAGATTCCCCTTTCGCATGTCTAACCCCAAGTATTTATATGGCTTGAAGATACAACAGAATAGATATCACCAAATTAACAAATTGACCAAATTTAGGATTTAAAATCCTTAGATTCATTCACCACCATACGTATAACGTGCACATCTTTGAGGAATTGGTAGTTAATCGGTGTGATGTTACGTTTTTAACCCAATTTGTTCTGAATCGATTATAGTGATATCACTGTGCGGTATGTCCACACCAAGGTGCTGGTAAGGCGCTGGGTGCATTTTGACTATTTGACTCTCAATTTTCTATTGGGTTTTCATAAGGTTTTTCTTGGTTTAAGTTTAGTGTCAAATCCTTAATACGCGTAAGTTAAGCCCTAACAATTCCACGGCGATGTCGACCAACTAGACGCACTATGAAGGCGTTGAGCATTCTCTTAGCATTTTTCATTTATTCTTTTGGGAAGTCTCTCATTTTCATCCAATAGCCTATTTTAACCCTGAAAACATAAAAACAAGGATTTATTAGTATAAATGATGATAAAAATGTTGGAATTCACAACAATATTGTACAAAAACATATTAAGATAATTCGAAAAGCAATGTTGGAATTTTTCTTATGTATTCTAAACATAGTAAAGTTTATAGAATCAATAATAAGTAAACTATGTCTGTGATGGAATCTATCAAGGTAATGGTTGAGGACTATGCAAGAACAGAACAATTATCCACTCAAAAGATGATTAAGATAAGCTATCAACACCTATGAGCTCACTAGAAAATAATATTTAACCATGTTAGACCTTAGATTACTGTGTTTGGGTTGGTCTATCCTTGTTGGCAATATATTGTCAAAATAGAATTTAAGTTAGGTACATGTTACAATAAAGATTGGAAACCAGACAAAGCAAGATGGTTTACGAGTTGACACAACTTAGAGAAAGACTACAATGCAAATTCCAATTAGGATTAAAGTATTAAAGTCATTATTCAAGACAAAGATAGAACTGAAGTCCAAGCTGAAATTGAATACGAGTTAGATACTTAAACAAGGTAACTGTCAGTATTAGTGTATAATAGTGAAAAAGTTTGACATGGCAAGCACAATACATTGAGATGGATTACGAAAATAATATCTAAGAGAAAAGTGCATAAAGGACTGAAAAACTTTATGAAGATGATGAGTCAAGATTCTTGTAGGAATAGAAGACTTAGTTGTTGAAAATTTGTTGATTCCAATAGGATTTACAATTGGTAGGTTAGAAGGTTTTCTGACTTGTATTATATTAAGGAATGAATTACTAGATAAAGTAGAAATACTGGGTCCTTAAATACTTGAGATTCCTATAAGGTGGATCATCGTTCATTACTTGACTTTTGTGAGGATGAGGGATCATTATAGCGGTCGGACACATTATCAAGTTGATTAATTAATTATTTAGTTTAAACCTAAGTATAGGAAAACATAAAAGTCTTACTGCAATATCAATTTTCTATTTAGTTTTAATGTGTGCTTAGTAGTTTATCATTAATTCGTTAATCGCATTAGTTCCTTTGGTTTCCAAAAATTTAACTGTGGCATCAGAGCCTTGTCACTTTGTTAGTTCTACAAACATGTAAGAGTGAGAATCTGGTGAGTTTTATCGCTAGGAGATCGATTGATGAGTTGCTTAGACAACAAACTGGAGGAGGACGTATAGGTCAATCGATATCTCGACTTTCATTGTTGAAAGGAATCAAATATGCTTACTGGAAGGTTTGGATGGTTCACTTTGTCTATGCCATTAATGATATCACTAGAGAATTTCTCGATAAAGAATACTATGCTCTAATGCAACAAGATAAGAATGTGAACGCTCTTCCAAAACTTACATGTCTATGGATGAACGCCGAGAAGAAGGAAAAAGTTGCTAATCACAAAACGATCAAGGCATTCTTTAGTGTTGTTAATGCATAATGCTTAAAACTGATTGCAAATTGTACTACTATAAAACTAGCATAGGATGATTTGAAGACAATCTTTGAAGGTATGAATTCTATCAAAATTCCCAAGTTATAGCAATTGAGTTCTATGATGGATCGTCTTCTGATGAAAGAAGATGGAAATATTTCCTCTTTTATTGGTCATTTTGAAGCCATGGTTAATCAAGCCTTTCAACTGAGAGAAAAGTATATTGATGAGCAATTAGTTCGACGAGCTCTTCGTGCCCTCCCTTCTCAATTTAACTCCAAGGTTACTGCAATTGAAGAGTTGTGACATAACTAAGATGTCTTTTAATGAACTGATAGGGTCTTTGCAAACATATGAGATGAATATGTTTCAAAAACTCAATTTTTCAAAGAACGTTTATCGTGTTGAGACATTTGTTGTTGAAGATTCTATGTTATATGAGTTTTCTATGATGGCAAATAAGTTCTCAAAATTTCTCAAAATTATAAGAGAAATTCTGCTGAACCAAGCTACGAGAAGTATAATAATAGCAATAAGCCTTTTATTGATGATAAAAAGATGGATGCCAAAAATAAATTAGAAGACATCAAGTGTCACGAGTATGGAAGACTTGGACATATTCAAATAGAATGTCCTACAGACAAAGAGAATAAGTCCTTGAATGGTTCTTGGAGTAATGATGGCTATGAAGATAATGATAAAAAGACAAACGAGTCTGCTACTACACTTACAACTGTATTGACAGAGTCAACTGTGGTTACTGCCTTATTTTCTATTAATTTTTATGAACTTGATACCATAGAATCTGATATGGACAAAAGTAAAGAAAGGAGTAGGGAAATGGCTAAGGTTAATAATAAGGATTCTGTGAAGGGTCTTTAGGCTTTCTAATATCTACTATTCATTGAATGGGCATCTCTTTATGATCAAAATTTTGATTTAAAGATGAAGTTCTTCTCTATAAAATTGGAGTTTAAGTCTTTTGAAAGAGAACACAAGACTTGTCATACAAAGTTAAAAAAATATGACATTGACATTGCTACACTTAAGAAAGCTAGTGTTAATTATGAGGCTTTTACTATAAAATCCTATAGTGGTTCTCAC
This sequence comes from Stephania yunnanensis, assembly GCA_039657365.1. Classification (NCBI taxonomy): domain Eukaryota; kingdom Viridiplantae; phylum Streptophyta; class Magnoliopsida; order Ranunculales; family Menispermaceae; genus Stephania; species Stephania yunnanensis. The sequence goes on from CM077582.1 coordinate 42,989,921, forward strand.
AAATTGACAAAAATGCTGCAAACTACTCCTACTATCTTTGTCACAGGTGATGCAATTAATGGGGATCAATCAAGCAAGACTCAAGTTGATACATCAAATGCGAGAGAAGAATCTACCACAAATGATCGCTGCAAGTTGAAGAAATAGGAGAGTGTTATTGCTAACAACAAACCACCTACATGCAATTATTGTAAGACTGTTAGTCATATTCAACCACGATGTTATAGGATGTTTAAATATCTGACTACACTTTAGAAAATAAACCATTTATGAACGTATTATGAGCTAAATCTCATAAGGTGATGACAAGACAACTTTAGCTCTTAGCAACTACCATTGAGTTTTGGTATTTGGATAATGGTTATTCTAGACATATGATCGTTAAAAATCTTTTTAGGAACTGTGAATCTTTCAAGTAATGTGTTGTTATGTTTGGTGACGAGAAGAAAGGCAAGGTTGTTAGCAAAAGAACTCTTAATTTTATGAAATTGGGTAATAATAAAGGAGTTTCACATATTGATGGGCTGAAATCTAATTTGATCAACATCAGTCAGCTGTGTGATTTGGTCTTGTTTTTAAACTTCACTAAAGATCATTATCAGATAATCAATGATGAAAGATAATGTATAATGTATTGAATCCGAACATGAGACAACTATTATGTGTTGCTTCAACATTTTGTATCGCCTCACGAGCTGCAAGTTATGTGCAACTCTATTTCCCTAAAAACTAAGAGCTTTAGCATAGAAGATTATGTCATCTGAATTTCAAGCAACTTTAGAAGTTAATCTCTCATGATGATGTAAGAGCTATTCCTAACCTAACCTGTAAGTTTTATTCCAATTGTGAACCATCTCAAAGGGGTAACCATTGCTCTTCTTCACACACTAGCCTTAATTACATATTGACATCGCGCATGTTGGAATTATTGGATATGGACTCGTTTGGCCTATTGCAAGTTGAAAGTATTAGGTGAAAGAAGTTTGTTTTTATTATTGTTGATTACTACTCAAGGTTTACGTGGATTTGTTTACTGGGATAAAGCAGAAATGTTTGATGAATCTAACAAGTTCTCTATTCGACTTCTGAATGATAAAATGAATGAGGATGTATCTAATGTCGAGTTGTCCAGCAACAATAATAGTCCTGATTTACCGACTACTTGGATATGTAGTGAGAGAAGTATGGGTTCGATCCTACGGACATTGAGAACGATTCCAAGGCTACAACTTAAAGTAAATAAGGGATTGGATTCAAACTAGCCCCACACTAGAAAAGACAAACTAAACTAATTACACTAAACAATAGAATAATCAATAGAAAACTGAAAACAATAATTCAACAACGTAATAAAAACTTTGATTGAGAGATCATTAGCAATTGGCAAGTTATTGACTTAATAATTGGTTACACAGAATGTCCATTTTATTAGATTCTCATAGGCAAGTTTGAGAGTGGTCACTCTATTTTCCAAGGTCAATGGTAGGAATGAGCGACACTACCATACTAACTAAACTTACAAAACCACCGGATATGCCGTAAGTTTTCAATGGGCAAGCTAGCAGCCTTAACCTTTTATGAAAACACTTAACCTAAGTAATAACTAGCATGAACTATTATCCATCGTATTCTTCAAATATACAAGAGCACATCGATTGCCAACAAACAAGGCCTTTTTTTCTCACCAAACAAATATTCCTTTACCAAGCGGCAATAGATTCACCGACCTAGATCTCCCATACCTAACTATGCATTGGCCAATACATAAGCAAAGTATATTCAATCTAATCTAATGAAAAACCAATAGATTTACAATCAATGCAACCAAAGTTACAGGATTCTAATGAAAGGTAACTTTACTTTAGAGAATGAAACCTCATGTCATAAATACTTGCAATTGTAGAAAACTCTCAATCTAGTAAAGACTTAGTTACTAATACACATAAACTAGCTACAACAATAAAACAAATCAAACAATACCTTAAAAGCAAAAGAATGAGCACCAAAGATCTAGTGAGCTCCTCTCTTCAAAACAAAAGAACTAGTGATAGAATAATGATGAGATCCCCCTTTCACGCGACTAACCCTAAATATTTATATGGCTTGAAATTACAACGAGCTGTATTTCACCGAATCCAACAAATCCACCGAATCTAAAATATAAAATGCATGGATTCATTTAGCGTCGTATATACAACGTGCACATCTATGAGGAATCGCTGCTGAATCAGTGCGATGCTCTATTTTCAGACTAATTCGTTTCAAATCGAGTCAAGCAATGTCACAGTGTCGTACGTACACACCAAGGCATTGGTAAGGTGCTGGGTATATTTTGATTCTTTGACTCTTGATTTTCTCTTTGGCCTTTGTAAGTTAAGCCTTTCGATTCCATGGCGACGTTGACCTACTAGAGGTGCTATCAAGGCTTTGAGCATACTCTTGGCATTTTTCACTAATTCCTATGGAAAATCTTTCATTTTTGTCCAATAGCCTGCTTTAACCCAAAAAACACTAAAATAAGGATTTATTAGTATAAACAATGGTAAAACTATCAAAATTCCAGAAAAAATGTAGAAAAACATAACATGTCTGACGACTTATCATATCCATTGATTAACTAAGAAGTGATCTTAGACGAGAGTTCAAGAATCGAGAATTTGTTGATTATTGAGATGAATTCTAAATTAAGCATGAATTTGCTTCTCCTAAGACACCATAATAGAATGGTGTTATTGAAAGAAAAATCACATAATTCAGGAGATGACTAGTGTCATGGTAGCTGAGAATAATCTTCCTAAGAATATTTGGGGGGAGTAATAAAAAATGCTACTACATTATCAACAAAGCTTATTTCAGGCTACTTACTGCAAATAATACTTATGAAATCGAGAATGGCCAAAAGCCTTCTCTTAAACATCTTCGTGTTTTCAGTAATACTACTTCTTTTTAAATGATAAAGATCATCTGGGAAAATTTGATTCGAAAAGTAATGTTGGAATTGTTCTTAGGTATTCTTAGGATAGTAAATCTTATATAATTAATAATAAGCAAACTATGTCTGTGATGGAATCTATCAAGGTAATGGTTGATGATTGTTCAAAAATAGAACAATTGTCCTATCAAAAGGATAATGAAGACGAGCTATTATCACCTATGAGCTCATCACCTAGTACTCAGCCTACTGCAAATTATCTTATTCATTTACCATTACTCCATATGACGATCATCTAGTGCAGAACCTGGTTTTATTACATCTACTACTTCATAGTCGAGAATGCTAAACGATCATCCAATTGAGCATATTATAGGCTCAGTGAATAACCCAGTGCAAACTTGTTTGATTCCTCGAGTTGGCTACAAGAACATGGTATGCTTTTCTTGTTTTACATATTAGATTGAGCCAAAATATCTCAAGAAAGCTCTTACAGATGAATATTCGGTGAATGCTATTTAAGAGGAACTAAACGAGTTTGTCGGAAATGATGTGTAGGAGCTTATTCTCGAACTATTGGTGTTAATATCATTGGTACGAAGTGGATATTCCATAATAATACATATGAGAATGATGTTTTTGTTCACTATAAAGCCAGATTAATTGCATAAGGATACACTCAAGTTGAAGGTATTTATTTTGATGAGACGTTTGCTCTAGTTGCACGTATGCTGCTAGCTATTGCTTTTAATAGAGCTTTCAAGTTACAACAAATGGACTTCTAAAACGCTTTGTTAAATGGGTATTTGTAAGAAGAATTTTATGTTGCATGATCTAAAGGATTTGAGTTTCATGTTAAATTAAATGATGGTTATCATCCAAAAAAAGGCATTACATGGTCTCAAGTAAGCACCATGAGCTTGGAATGAATGATTCTTTACCTACTTGCTATAGAAGGGTTATACTAGATTGTCCAATAATAAGACTATGTTTCTCAAATTGCAGAATAAACAATTTTTGGTAGCGCATAATTTAACTCTGCAAAGCTCACTTGAAATTCATTGATTGTTAAAGAAATAATTTGAGATGAGCATGGTCGTAGATCTTACTTATTTCTTATGTCTAAAAATTCTAGTGTCTAATGAAAGTATATTAATATCACAGAAAAATATGCTAAATCACATTTTAAGTGCTTCAGTTTGTACACTGCTAAGTCCATTCTAACTCCTATGAGCTCAAATGAGAAAATTCATAAGGATTATAAGGGTGGTGACGTCAATCCTACATTATACAAAGGCATGATTTTGAGATTTTTATATTTTACAGCAAGTAGACCAGATATAGCTTCAAGTTTTAGTATTTGCGCTGATATCAGGCATGTCCAAAAAAGTCTCATTTGGTTGTTGCAAAAAAGGCTCTACGCTATGTGCATGGAACAACATACTTTTGTATTCTTTATACTAAATGCGCTGATATCAGGCATGTCCATATATGCTTACAGATTTTGGTATTATCTTATCTCAATCGACAAATCCAGTTCAACACTTTAGGACAAAGCACATTGATATTCGTCATCAATATATTATGGATCTAGTGGAAAGAGGTTTTGATTAGTATTTACCATGTTCTAATAATGCGACAACTACCGGATATCTTTACAAAGGCTTTTGACACAAACTTTATAGTAACTCTACCATTAGACTGTCAATTACTCTCATTAGTATGGGTTTCTACTGTAACTTAGCAGTTATGTGCTTAAACATATACACCTATGTGTTAATATTTAATTAGGAGTTGCTTTCATATTTGACCAAGATATTGCCACTTAAGATTTTCACTACAATACGTGATGCTCCAAGATTAGCGAGCCGTAAAAACTAGATGTTACACCTGGTAAGGAAAAGTAATTATAATTCTGTTAAAAATAATGAATTACATTTTGGGGGATTTAAGGGAGTGTTGATTCTAAATTGTGATTATCTTTGTTGGATTTTGTGCATTTATTGTGTGCGTGCAAATCAATCTTTTCAATTTATACTTTTCTCTAGCTGTGAATTCCTTCTATATCTGCCTTTTTTACTACTTTCTTACTTTGAGTTATGGCAGGAATGTCTCAATCATATTTTTCAACCTCTCACGGTGACTCTACTAATGGGCTAGAAAATAAAGATGAAGGGCATCTATTATCATCCTCCTTCGAACAAAACTTACATTGGTACGCCAACTGATCCTCGAATCGTTGTAGATAGAATAAGGGTTAAATAAGGGATCATCCATCAAAGACATTTTGTTTGAAAATCTGGTTTTTCAAAGAAAGCTAATACTGCTACCAAGTGAAAGAAAAAGATGGATGTTGAACAGAAAGTTTCCTTTGATTCGTTGGAGAGGATTCTAGACGAAGCCGAGGTTATCAACCATTCCTTTCACAAGATGCAAATTGCTTTCATTTCAATATACTTTGTTATTCCTTCTCAAACTGCCTTTGGTCATTACTGATCAATGGAGTGCATATAAAACTTCAAGGAAATAACGAAGAGGAAATATTGGTTTCATCAATTGATCATCGTCTTTCATTTTCATGATGCAGGCTTGGAGAGATTACATGTGCATGTTAACATTCATGATTTACTGACTCATGGTGGCTTCTACAACAACTCTATTGTCAAGGAGTTCTACAGTAATCTTGAAAGCTACTGCAGACAATGCTTGTATTCGTGGCTTCAACATTCCATTTAGTTTAGCTTCCATCAACTGCCTACTCGGACTTTTTTGGATAAGAAAATACTACTGGTAAGTTAAGTTCAACACTAAAGATTAATTATGCCGTCTTTATTCTTAATGGAGTGGCTCTTACAATATCGCCTTTTAATAATGCATTTGGGCTTCGTGCCAAAGAGTTATCTTGTGTGGCCTAAATGTTGTGGAAGGTCTTGACAACGAGTGTAGTGGTCACTTCTTATTGGATAAATGTGTTCATGGAGAGGGTACTACTATTGTATGTTTTAGCTCTGGGGACAAAGTTCAATATTGGCAAAGAGATTTACTTTGGTTCCCTACGGGAAGAAATAGAACAAGGTATTTTTTCCATGCGTCCTAACTTTCCTATTTGAAATTACTTTGTCATTGATCCAAAAAAAGACAAGTTGGAAAAAGTAGTGGAAGAGGTTAGATTGACTTACTAGATGAAGTCTAATAATCGAATTGTTGAAATTGACTTCTCTTGTCTAGATTAGAATTCGTCAGCTACTCCAATTCCTACTGCTATCAAGCCAACTACCGATGCTCCTGTTTAAACAATTTTTACAAAGCCTATATGGAAGTCGAAAAAATGATCTTGAAATGAAAGATTGTTGTAGTTCGACGAAATGTGGACACTAGTCCTATGGAAAGTGCAATTTTCGAGAAAGGAAATTGCAAAATGGGAAGATTTTCTCATTGCTGTTGTATGACAAATGGAACTGTGACCTAATACTAGTTTATCTGCTCTACTTCCTAATAGACTAGAGGAAATCACCTATCCTATTAAGTTATGGGATACTATAGTTAATCAAAGTACCTTTACTAGGTTACACTTTGATTTGATTACTATTTCTCCTATTATTAACGCTAGGACGACTATAATTGAGTCCCTTATGACGAAGTACAAAACTGATGGTGAATATGTTGAAACACCATGTGACATTCCTAGTGAGGATGTTAATTCGCAGGTAGAGTCACTAGCAACATCGAAGATTCATCATATTGAAGAAATAATTGTTGTTAACCTTAAGGGTCATCTTTTACCTTCGTTTATTGCAACCATAAGACATATTGTTGAGGCTCCAATGAATGAGAATTTTCAATCTAAGCCAAGTATGTCAGTCCTTCCACCTACTCACCTTGAGCATGAGAATATTGAAGTAATTCAAGCCATTCTTACCTCTCCAACTAAGCCACAAACTATGGTTGATGTTACTACTGAACCTGCATCTTCTGCTCTAACTACTACTACTACTATGAACAAATAAAGGTTGCCGAAGATTACTCTGCTCCACCTTAAGATGAACCACTACAATCTCCAAGTCTTCCTATTATGATGAGACCACACCCACCGTTATTTGGCTACTTCTTAGATTGCGTTGTCTACCTCACTATTTACAGGGAAGATATAGCTGCACATATGTGACCAATGCAAGAAGAGCTGGACATTAATGATGCTGAACTTTACTAATTGAGATGGCTGGTTAGAACATAGTTTCGATCTCTTTGACGTAGTTTAGTTTAAAAGGGGAATGAGGAAGAGAAAAGGTTAAGTTCTTTTCATGTTATTTTAAGTACATGAACTGTTAACTGCATTTCATGATTGTACTTATTGGCTATGGCTACAATCTTTTTGAGGATACGACTTTTATGTGTTGTTACATTAATCCATCGGTAACAATATATTTTTGGAAGTAACTTAAAAATATGGTTATTTTGCTAAATTACAATTTTCAACCAATTAACGCCAAAGGGAGAGATTGTCAGACCTTAGTTTATTGTGTTTGTGTCAATCTATCCTTATTGGCAGTAAATTGTCAAAATAGAAGTTACGTTGGGTATATGCTGCAACCAAGATAGGAAACCTCACTAAGCAAGATGGTTTGAGAGTAGACACAACTCAAAGAAATTCGACAATGCAAATTTCAATAAGGATTGCAATCTCAAAGTCAATGTCGGAGATAAAGATAGATTTGAAATCAAAGTAGGAATTGAATACGAGTTGGTTACTTAAATAGGGTAACTGTCAGTATTAGTCTACAATAGTGAAGAAGTTCAAAAGCGCAAGCAGAGAACTTTGAATGGACAACAAATACAAAATCCTAGAGAAATATGGATAAAGGATTGAAAAACTTAATGGAAATGACAAGTCGAGATTATTTAAGGAGTAAAAGACTTAGTTATTGAACAATAGATAATTCCATTAGGACTGACAATTGGACACTGAGAAGGTTTTATGAGTTTTATTGTATTAAGACTAAATTCCTAGATATAGTATATAGACTGAGTCTATAAATACTTGAGATCGCCATTCTGTCGATCACCGTTCATTACTCAAGTTTTGTAAGAATGAAAGATCATGTAGTGGTTATACAAATTATCAATTTAATTAATTAATTATTATAGTTGAATGGTTATAGTTGAACCTATGTATAGGAAGATATTCAAGTCTTACTGTGATACCAATTCTCTGTTCAGTTTTGGTGTGTACTTATTAGTTTATCACTAATTAATTAATCTTATCAATTTCTAAGAAAAATTAAGAATTTAGGATTCGTGCGAGACTTTATATCTGCCTATTCGCCTCGTAAATCATGAAAATGGCCGAAATAAATTAAAAAATTGAAAAATAGTTCTTGAAATTTCATATTCAAATGGGACCAGTTTATGGGTTCTAATCAATATGTATCAGATTGAAATTGATGATGATAAATTAAATTTAGGTTTTGGATCAACGAGGAAAAGATCCATGGATTTAAGGAATTAGGTAAGCCAGTATAAAGTTAGTAATGCTCAACATAGGTAATAGGACTCATATTCTTACTAATTACTCATCGTAATTCATTTAGTTTTGTAGATTGTGAATGGGGAAACATATTGTGATTTTATTTTTTTAAAAGAAAATTATTAGAAGTTGTCGATAAGGTAGATTAGACAGAGAGGTAAGTCATGCATGAAAATGATTTCCATTTTTTTCTTGATTGATGGAAAAAATTAGCATGGAAATGGATTCCGCCCTGTCAAACTCGATGACTGGAGGTTACCTTAATTTTCACTATCCATTTAGAGTTAGTAGCTTAGTCAAGCATAAATAGATTAGTGGAATCAAACGTCAGCCAACGTGTTGATTCTGTGGTTTGTATTATCGAGTGACAAGAAGTACGACTCTTTTTCAAAAAAAATATAGATTACAAATACGGTTGCATATAACTGTTGAACTTGAATATGTTTTATATTATTTATATTATTTTAATGCCCTACATATATATGTTTTGTGATGAACCTCCCATTTCTTATGTTCATGTCGCCCAACCTAAATATCTACAATGAACCCGAGCAATGACTTCGCTTGCCTAGAGAAAACCCGTGGAAAGAAAATACCTATACAAATGGGTAATAAATGCGTAATCAAGAAATAAAATATCCATAAAGCTACTTTAGTAAAATCCATGAAATAGGTTTTCCAATATTCTATTCAATTCACGACATCCCAAAACGCTTCCATAAATTCTAATTAAGACAAGAAATGGTTCAAACTCAAGTATAAAGTTCCAATCCAAATTCATAAGTTCTTCAAATCAAATAACTAGAAAATAGGTGCACGCAACAGTCGCAATATAAGGAAATACTTCAAGCTATCTCCTTTCTCTTGCCAAAGTTTAAAGAATAAATGGATGTTCCTAGAGAGTAAGTGGGATGAGCTAAAAGGGGCAACGAGTCTCAATAAAAGAAAACCTCCGTCAAACATCAAACATCGAACACACTAGTACTACTTAATACAAATGCAAGATCTAACATGAAGTTGAAATCAAATCATCAACAATTTAGTATAAATCATAGAAATAAGATTCATGTCTATAAGTAAGTGTAAACCAACAATTATATTCATTTGAGTAAAGTTCCAAGATGCATTAAATCAAATAGCAAGAGGTGTGAAAATCATAAACGAAATCAAAGCATTCATGCAAAGGGGCTTACAAGAGATATATCAAAAATGAATAATAATAATTATAAGTCACTTTTCCATTCAATGCATACTAGTTATTGACTTGATTCTGGTAATCGATTTCCTTACTCTCGACGTGATGAACATAATGGCCATTGTGTCCCATCAATGGTCCCATCAACCACGATATGTTCGTCCAAGCTGTCGTCGACATGTGCACTAAGACCACTTAGGGTTTCCATGAAAAGTTGGCAAACGCCCAAGTCCCTAGTAATTAGCCACTAAGATTTTTATGAAGAAACAATCCCATCACCTAAGCCTGGAAGGGTAATCCCAACTCCTTACCCAAGAGAGGCTAATCCAACTCCTTACCCAGATGTAGGTAATTTCATTTCCTTGTCCAAGGGGAGCTAATCCATGTTTGATAAAACACATTTACATCCCATAGACAAGTAAAATCGTGTCAATAGCATAATGCAACCCATTCCCAATTCTTGAGTTCAAATCGTTAATCTTCATGATCTAATAAGATGCAATATTTTATACTTGAGGGAAGAGCCCCACTTACCTTGACTAGACACAATATCCACTCATGGTCCTTGCACGCATAGGGTTCTATATGAACCGTCTCACAAATCTAGATAATTTAAGATACTTTACATCGATAACAAACCACATTTTAAATTACGATTTACCATTATATTAATTTTGGGGTCAGTGTCCCTCAGGGAGGTGGTAGCGCCTTGTTTGAAGACAAGGATTTATTTATATTACATATATATGTATATATATTAATTTTATTTATTATTTTTATATATATCATTTTTATTTATTTATATTTTTTTTTTGAATTTAAGGTCTACGAGCCCTTTTGGCCCCTGTTAACTGGTTTAGGGTTTTGTCTTGCTCCAGAGGGGCCAAATAGGCCCCTGTTGACCATTCTGGGGGCCATGGCCTCTACCTAATAACATTGCTAGAAGAGGGCTTCGCTTCCTCTTTTGCCTTGTTGGGGCTGGCCAAGGGCGCTAGTGCACTCTGGCTAGCCTTTCTAGGCAGCACAATCAAAATGGGTGGCCCAAGTGCCACCTCTCCCCTCCCCTTGCATTTGGGGCCTCCTAGTGGAGGACCTATTCTCGAGTAGTAGTTGCGACGGAAGCGCTGCCGCCTCATTCCTCTGGTCAGCGGCGGTGGCAGCGTTGTTGTCATAATCCTTCATTTAGTTGTGGCGCCATCACCCCTTCTCTGATGGTGTCGACGCCTCCTTTAGGATTATCTATTAAAATCTCATAATTTAAATCGAAAGAAAAATACTTTTCCAACATTATTGATGCAAACAAAAGCTTACGATTCTTTTAGATAAGAAAACAAATGGTATAGAGGGTGGGTTACCCTTCAATGGAGGTCTTCTTGGCTTTAGAGCATCACACCCACTACGATTCCCCAAACAAAAGTCTTCTCTCCTTTTCTCTCTAAATTTGTAGTGTGAACAAAAAGAGCTAGGCTTTATAATGTGATTAATATAATAAGACCAATAGTGTAGGGGTTTTCTTGCAAAATCACTAAATTACCGATGGGAAGGGTTTTATGGTTTTTGGGTCATCACATGTCTTGACTTCATATTGCTATTCACTGAATCATTGATATTAGATAATAGTTGGTAGGTTTATGAGAATTACTTATTAAGCAAGTTTGAGCGCTCATTCCCTAATTAACAATTCAAGTTATCGATGTGCATTTTCACTCAGGAGTGGAGAAGATTAGGAGTTATAGTCTTCTCTATGGTAAATTGATTTTCCTATTGTTTTATATATTGTATTAAATTATAGTTTGTATTAACACAGGGTTTGGGGTTTTTTTGTAAATCAAGGTTGATGCTGGTTATAGACTTTGATTAGTATAGTTTACTATATCGTTTGTATTATAAAAATAATTACAATTTCGCTGTGTTTTCAATTATTTTTTCAATATATGATGTATTGTATTGTGATTAACAGGTATGAAGGAACTCTAATTGAGTTCGACTGGCGTGAAAGGCATAATTTGGGCTTCAGGATGGGCATTCTTTTAATCAGGATAGGGGATGTTACAGTACCCAAGTACTACACTTGCACGCATCTATAAATGTTTATTTGCTTGCATCATGACGCCTATAAATGTACGTGAATGTGACTTAATAATGTACACATATGCAAATCATTATGAATACCATCACCCAAATATAGAATACATTTTTCCCTCCGCATTGAGTGTCATGTTGCTTACATATTATCGGGCCCTATCATGGGTCAGTAACCCTCGACTAAGGACAAATCTACTATTAGTGATTTGGGCCATTATAATCTTCACAAAAAATAGGAACTTCGTCCTTAAAATTTATTATGACTTAATTTTCGATGATTAACCTTTTATAACCACGAATGCAAATACTCAATCACAAATATCAAATGATAAGCACTAAAGTCAATATTCTTCAACTACCACTGGTGGTTCCTTGAACTAATTCAACTTGGGTTTGCATATTATAGTGGGCAAGTCCACTCTCTGTAACTATACACATTTAATAATTCTTAAGGTACTTTGGTTATAGTATTCAAAAGAGATTTTGCTTAGTGTAATTTCCAAGGAAGCTCAAGTGTGCTTATTTAGGCAATACTACTTGAACAACTCATCAATATCTCCAATTTATGAATTGCAAACATAGGCGAGTAAGTCTTGTTATTCCTATCACAAACTCTATCACATTCATCTAGTGCAAGCTATTATAGTATTTAAAGTAGATAGTATGTGCAAAATGTGAAAATAAAATAAATCAAAACTTATCTTCAACACGGTTATGTGTCGCCACTCCACAACATGGACTTTTTCCCTAGCCTATAACTGCATTGCCGCTTGCTGATAACTCGTAGGCTGTGAAGACTAACGAATGATGTTGTTTGGGCATGTGTCCCCGGTCAATCTACAAACATTACTCATTCCATAATTTTAGTTAATAAAATAGAGGTTTATTTGTTGTTTTATTATAAGTAATTGTATGTTTAACTTATAGTAAGATCTATGGGTATTTGTTGAAATATCCTAGAAGTCCCTAGTCAATTATTATAATAGAACTATGATGAATTAAGACTAGTGTGAGTCTTAATTAATGGTCATGTGATGATCATGCGTATAAATATACTAATCAAGATCATGAGTACTTGTTAGGGAATAAGGTACTGGACCGACCTGTTATGAGAACACTACATGGATTAAGTCAAAGGTGTTACTCATGATAGGTATATCATTTATTCATTCGACTTGAGATTATCATAGACTTCAATATTAGAAGCATGATAATTTGATAGAATAAATGTTGTCATTAACCAAAGAATCAAAAAGATTGTGATTGGTTATCATGTAAATAATATGTGAAGGTATGTACTCAAGATAAAATTTTTCACTCTCGTATAGAGAGAGATATCGGTGGATCCCTCGATAAGATAGACTGATGATGGCCAATTCCATGTAAATTGATATGATCAATGTCACTTGGATGTTTTTCAGTTTTCCTAAAGATCGAGACTAGTACGATTGAACATTAAGGGTGACTTCCCAAGCCTTATGTTCAATCAAAGGATATCAGACGATAAAAAATATGATATTCTTATTAATTAGGTTGTATCGATGTTGATATTCATGCTACTTGGGTTGTTACAATGCCTTGCTAGAGACCGCTTATGACTTGTGTACCAAAATGGTTTTTGGTTCACTACCAACGTTGCATGAATCTATTGGGTTGCACACAAAGAATAGCTTTGCACAATTTCATTTGATCTAGATAAATGAGTTTTATATGATAAAATTCATGACATAAAAGCCCTTATGATTTTTTATATGATAACATATTAATAGGGGCGTAGATGTAACTTGTTTAAACTGCCTAAATACAATAGTTATATTACGAATTATATTTTAAGTGAAGGCTTATCTACATATATAGATGAATGGTGGAACCCTAAAAATTAAATAATATTTTCATTTTATAATTTTCGAGTTCTCTAGATTTGGGGAGAGAAAGAAAAATCATTTTCAATCTCTCTTGGAACTAGCACTCCATATTGTGGTCTCTGTTTGTGTGTAGATTTTTTATTGAGGATGTGCACTTGAACGTCTTGAAAATCGAACAATCAAAAGGAAATCATGGAATAAGGTATGATTTACTTTCATAGATTTAGTTTAATGGAATTTATTTTCTTTCCTATTGGGGTTTTTCAAATTTTGGTTTAAATTTTTCGCTACGTATATACTCCAAAAACCCAACTATGGTATAATAGCATTAGGCTCGGTTCTATTAAACATTTGCATGATTTCAATGTTGTACATATAATTTATATGTTAAAACATAATTTTGATTAATGTATATATGATATAAATAGAGATTATGTGATAATTTTTATCAAGAATTGATTTTAAAGCAAGTTGTTAATTCATGTATATTGATACATCGCATGATATTAGTAAATGATAGTATTCATATTTAGAATATTTCGATTAATGTATATTTTTATATTGAACGATATGAATTTTGTATGTTCATGGTAGACTTCATTTTTAGGTTAATACGATTTTGATCTTGAACACATATTTCGTTTTGTTCAAATATTATGTATGTCTCCATGATAGAGATCGTGATTAGGTTAATATAATTAATTTAATATGATTCTGATGTTGAATGCGTGATTAATATCTCAAAAATGATTTTGATCATATATCTCATTGTTGTAATCCGTTAGAATATTTCTACAAGATGGGAGAAAGAATTATAAGTCGATTATAATTACAAATCCTATAAGATATGTGGGATATAAAACAAATCCTAATTGGATTAGGATTCAAAGTATCTTAAATTCTAATTGGATTATGATAAGATATTAAGTTAATGGTGGGCCCGAGGCAATTAAAAACATTTTAATTAATATTTTCAAAATTAAAATAAGGGGTAGTTTTTTGTTAATTGGATTGACTAAGATTATGAGAAATTTTAGGCGATTTTCAATTTTTCTAATTGAAATTTGTTGTCCAAAAAATTTGTACAATAGTCAATATTTGTATGATAAAGCTATCAAAACAGTTTTAGGCTTTAGGCACTAGATGAGATAAAACATGCTAAAGCATAAGATGTCATAATCTCATAAAATAATTATAAGATACATATGATGTAATTGGTAATTGGTCCCTACTTAAATAACCTAATTCGAAGTGTCGTACCTGAGCTATCTTGGAATTAGTTGAAACATGGATTTTAGTCCCTTAAATTAACAAAACATTTTTAAGGAGGGTTGCTAATTTAGTGGGAGTTTATTCCTTTATACTAAAATGAACTTTTGCATAATCTTTGTTTTAGATCTATGGCCTCTTCAAATCATACTAATCCCTTGTCATTGCAATCCATTCTAGAGAAGGATAAGTTGTCTGGGACAAATTTTGCTGACTGGTTCGGAAACTTGAGAATTTTTCTTAAGCATGAACACAAGTTATATGTCCTAGATGATCCTATTCTTGAGGAACAACCAGCCAATGCTTTAAGAGCCGTGAAGGATGCACATAGTAAGCATGTCAACGACTCAACTGATGTTGCATGCATTATGTTGGCAACTATGGTTCCTGAACTTTAGAAGGACATGGAACGCATGGAAGCTTACGACATGGCAACGACGCTGAAGTAAATGATCTAATAGCAGGCTACGTAAGAAGGTTCGAGACAGTCAAGAACATTCATTCTTGCAAAATGGCTTAAGGTGTGTCTGTTAGTTCTCATGTTCTAAAAATAAAGGGTTACATTCATCATCTCGACTGACTTAGATTTCCTATAAGCCAATAGTTGGCTATAAAATTTATCCCGAGCTTCTTGCTCGATAGTTATTCACAATTTGTGACGAAATATCATATGAATAACATAAAGAAGTCTATCTTAGAGTTGCTTTTGATGCTAAAAATGTTGAGCAGAATGTCAAGAAACCCATTGCAAGTGTGTTCATGGTTCAGAAAGGAAAGGCTTTGAAGTAATGGGGCAAAGGCAAGGCTAAAGTTACCAAAGCTGTTGTGACTATCGTAAAGCCAATGGAATAAGTCAAGCCCCATGCTGCTCTACCTTATAGTCCCAGATGGAAAATGAAAAAGAAGGAAATTGTCATTTCTACCATACACCTAGACATTGGTTAAGAAATTGCAAGCTCTATCTTAAAGAACTAAATAAAAAGAAGAGTAGTGTGATTACCGCTTCGGGTATTTATGTTATTGAAGTTAACTTGTCTACTAGTGATCCCTGGGAATTGGATACCAGATGTGGATTTCACATTTGTATTAATGTGCATGGTATCACTAAAAGTAGAAAACTAAAGAAAAGAAAAGTCATCTTACGAGTTGGAAATGGAGCAAAGGTTGTTGCGTTCGCTGTAGGATTCTATGAGTTAGTTTTACCTAGTTGACTAATTTTAATTTCAAATAATTGTTATTATGTCTCTGCCTTGAGCAGAAACATCATTTCAGTTTCAAGTTTGGATTTGGATGCTTGTAGTTTCATTATTGCAAATAATAAATGCTCCATTTCTCGTAAAGACATTTTCTATGTGAATTCTGATTTGTGTGATGGTCTTTATATTCTACACATGAAAAGGTCCACAAATACTCTGGTTCTTAAAGTAAGTACAAAGAGATTCAAGTCAAATGATTTGAATCAAACTTACCTTTCCCATTGTCGCCTTAGCCACATTAATGAAAAACACATTTCTAAACTCCATAAAGATGGACTTTAGATTCACTTGATTTTGAATCATATGAGGCATGTCTATCTTGCTTACTAGGCAAAATGACAAGGAGTTCTTTTAATGGACACAATTAAAGGGCAAGTGATTTATTGGCTCTAATATATATTGATGTATGCGGTCTTATAAACACAATGGCTAGAGCTGGTTATCAATAATTCATTACATTCAATGATGATTTCAGTAGATATGGTTACATGTATCTCATGAAACATAAAGGTGATTCTTTTGAGATGTTTCAAAAATTTCAAAATGAAGGTCATAATCAACTTAGTAAAATAATTAAAGCCCTTCGATCAGATCGAGGTGATGATTATTTGAGCTAAGACTTTTATGATCATCTAAGAAATTGTGGGGTCGTATTACAGTTAACTCCCCCGGCAACTCTATAATGGAATGATGTTTTTGAGAGGATAAATCTAACTTTATTGGATATTGTACGATCTATGATGAGTCATGCAGATCTTCCTATTTCCTTTTGGGGTTATGCCTTAGAAACTCTTACGTTTACACTAAATTGAGTTCTTTCTAAAGCGGTTGATAAAACACCACATAAGATATGGTTTGGGAAAAACCATGTTTATCATTCCTTAAGATTTGGGGCTATGACATTTTTGTACGAAGAAAAATCTAAAAAAACTTATCAGCAAAATCTACCAAGTGTGTATTCATTGGTTATCTTAAAGAACTATAGGATACTATTTTTATAATCCCATTGAGAACAAAGTGTTTGTTGCTCCGAATGATGTCTTTATGGAAAAAGAGTTTATTTTAAAAGAAAACAGTTAGAATAAAATAAGCCTTGAAGAAATTCATGAACTACTAATAAACACTCAATCACCAGTGGGAGATCAACTAAGTCTTGAACTAATCGATCCTCCACATGTACACATAAGGCCCTGGTAGGTCTAATAATGTAAGACATCAGCCTGAAAGATTTAAATTTCTTATTATTAATAGTAGTGAGGTGTTGTTTATGGATCAAAATGAACCTACTACTTATGAAGAGGCTATTTTTAGCCCTGAGGCAAATAGATGGCTTAGTGCCATGAATTCCGAGATGTAGTCCATGTATGATAACATAGTTTAGAACTTGGTTGATTTACCTGAAGATGGTAAGAACATTGGATGTAAATAGGTTTTCAAGAAGAAAACTGACATGGATGGCAATGTGCATACTTATAATGCACGGCTAGTAGTAAAAGGTTTTAGATAGACTCAAAGTGCCAATTATGATGAAACTTTTTCTCTCCTGGCCATGCTTAAATCTATTAGAATTCTTATTGCCATAGCTGCATATAATTACTTTGACGTATAGAAAATGGAAGTCAAAACAACTTTTCTAAATGGAAAGTTACTCGAGGACGTGTATGTGATATAGCATGGAAGGTTTGTTCATCCTTAGACTTCTAGGAAGGTGTGCAAGCTTCAAAGATCTATTTCTATATTAAAGCAAGCTTCTCAGAGATGGAATCTTCATTTTTGCAAAGCAATTAAGGAATTTGGTTTCATTAAAAATGAAGATGAGCCTTGTGTATACAAAAAAGTCAGTGCAAGCATGGTTGTTTTCCTAATACTGTGTGTGGATGATATATTACTTATTAGAAATGACATCCTAACTTTATAGAGTGTTAAGTAGTGGCTAGGGAAGTGTTTCTCGATGAAGGATTTAGGAGATGCAACCTACATCCTTGAGATTAAGATCTATGGGGATGGATCTAAAAGACTAATTGGTCTAAGTCAGAGTGCTTATATAGACAAGGTACTGAATAGGTTTAGTATGCAAGACTTTAAAAGAGGGTTATTACCAATGTCTCATGGTATAAATCTCCGCAAGACTCAATGTCCAAAGACTAATGATAAGCAAGAGCAGTCGAATACGATTCCATATGCATAAGCTATTAGATCTATCATATATGCCATGTTATGCACTCAACTTGATGTATCATATGCTTTGAGCGTAACAAGCATACATTAGTCTGATCCCCGTATGAGTCAATGGATAGCAGTAAATAACATTCTTAAGTACTTGAGATGCACTAAAGAAGTGTTTTTAGTATATGGATGTTTGAAAGAAGAGCTTGTTGTAAGTGGCTACAAAGGTGCAAGTTTTTGAACAGATATAGATGAATTCAGATTGCAGTCTTGATATGTGTTCACTTTGAATGGAAGCGCAGTGAACTAGAAAGTTCGAAGCAAGAAATTGTCGCAGATTCTATATCAAAACCTGAATATATTGCAGCGTATAAAGCAGCTTATGAGGTAGTTTGGATCAAAAAGTTCATCTCATAAGTTTTCATGGTTCTGAGTATAGCTAGCCCCATTTGCTTGTATTGTGACAAAAACGGGGTGAAAGCATAAGCCAAGTAACGAAGATCACACCACCGATTCAAACATATACTTAGACGTTTTCATCTCATTCATGAAATCGTTGAAATATGAGAAATGAAGATTTGTAGAGTTCCTGCAGAAGACAATGTTACAAATCTTTTGACGATGGCTCTTTCACAAGTAAAACATGATGGTCATGTTAGGTCATTAGGTATTAGATACATGAATGGTTGGCCTTAGTCTAAATGGGAGATGTTAGGGCATGTGCTTTAGGTCAATCCGCAAAATTGTTTATCTAATAATTTTAGTTAATAAAACAGAGTTATTATTTACAGTTTTATTATAAGTAATTTCTTCTTTTCCTTATAGTAAGATCCATGGGTATTCGTTGAAATATCATATATGCCCCTAGTTGTTCATTGTACTGGAACTATAATTAAAGAAGACAAGTGTGAATCATGATTGATGGTCATGTGATGATCATGCGTGTAGGGATACAAATCATGATCATAAGTACTTATTAGGGAATATGGTATTGGATCGACCCGCTATGAGAACACCACATGGATTAAGTAATAGGTGTTAGTCACGATTGGAATATTATTTAGTCCTACGACTTGAGATTACCAAAGACTTCAATATTAGGAGCATGATAATTTGACACAATCAAATGTTGTCTTTCACGGGGCAATAATAAAGATTGGGATTGATTACCGTTTGAGTAAGATGTGATGGTGTGTAATCAAGATAGAATTTGTCACTCTCGTATAGAGAGAGATATCAGTGGATCACTCGATAAGATAGATTGATAATGGCCAAGTTTATGTAAATTGATATCATCAATGTCACTTGGATGTTTTTTAGTTTACCTAAAGACCGAGACTAGTACGAATGAACAGTAAGGGTGACTTCCCATTCCTTATTATTAATCAAAGGATATCGCAAGAAAAAAATATATGATATACGTTATTATTTGGGTTATATTGATATTGATATTCATGCTACTTGGGTAGTCAAAATGCCTTGCTAGAGACTGCTTATGACTTGTGTATCAAAATGGTTTTTGGTTAACTGCCAATGTCGCATGAACTTATTGGGTTGCATACAAAGAATGGCTTAGAACAATTTCAATTAGTCTAGAGTAATGAATTTATATGATAAAATTCATGACATAAAAGCCCTTAGAACTTGTTATATGATAACTTTTTAATAGGACCCAGGTGTAATTTTCTTAAAGTGCCTAGATACAATAGGTGTATTACGAATAAGCTTTTATGTGATGGGTTATCTACACATATAAATAAAGGGTGGAACCTTAAAAATGAAATAAGATTTTCATTTTACAATTTTTGAGTTCTTTAGATTTAGTGAGAGAAAGAAAATTTGTTTTCAATCTTTCTAGGGGCTAGCACTTCAAATTAATGTCACCGTTTATTTGTGGATTTCTAATAGAGGACGTGTACTTGAATGTGTTAAAAATCGAACAATCAAAAGGGAATCATAGAATAAGGTATGGTTTACTTTTGTAGATTTAGTTTAATGAAACTTATTTTTGATCCAATTGTGGTTTTTCAAAATTTCTTTTGAATTTTTCGCAGCGTATGAACCCCAAAAACCCAACAGATGTGTCTAACTAGACTATATCTGAGGGATGTCAGTCGCTTAATATTTGTAGAGTTTGTGGAATCTGTAGTGCTAATATAGCCGAAGGTGGAAGAGTAGATGCATGTGAGTAAGCACATCTGAGGTGCTGGTGTCACTAATCATATACCTTGGGATCCCTCATTCCATGTCATTTGTCCCTTCCCCCTTTGTCTCGGCCTATCAAAATTAGATCCCTAACTTACATCATTGTTCAGCCGTTCTCCTTCTCTGCCCAATTTATATGTTTCGAGTGATGGGGTTTGATAAGTCAATTATTAAACATTTTTACAGTGTAATTTAGGTTGATTTTATACATAATTAATGATATTACACTAGGTATTGATTTTTTACATAAATGACGATATTACACTAGATATTCTCTTATTTTTATGATTTTAGGATTTCAATAGGAAAATGGAGAAATGGAAGGAAAAAGAGGAAGGAAAACAATATAGTCAACTAGAGAAGATGTCCAGTAATTTGTATTTACATTAGGAATCGCCATCAGCTAAAGTTAATAATTAACTTACCGATTTGTGTACTACTTAGGAATCGCTGAAAAATCGTTAAGGTCAGTTATGAGTTTTTTAGATAAATATGAAAAATCTGAGTTTATTTAGGATATGTATATGTAGGGAAACTATAAAAAAAGTCCAGAGAGCTTCGAAATAACTCTCTTATTTTTCTCTTCATTATTTCTATTTAATTCTAGTTGATGTTTGAACCTAAATTGGGGCTTTTATTTATTTTAAGTTATTTATTTATTTATTCGTTATTTATTTTAATTATATATTTGCATTGTTTATTTCCATCATGAGTGAGTTGTCTATCTATCTAAACAAACCTAGACATTTAATATACTTTAGATTGCTAGATGGTTATAGTTAAGGAATCAAGAACTTAATGCTTTAAATCCATTCATATAAGTCAATCATGGATTTAACAAGTTAGTTTTAAGTATTAATATTGCATGCATAGTTATTAATGTGTTATCTGATATTTTTATTCTGAATCTATCCTTACAGTTATTGTTAACAATTATTCCAGTAGTAACTATGAATAATATATATGACTTTTCCAGTATGGATATTCTAGGTTATTGTATTGTAATTTATTTATTATGTGGCTTTAGTTAATATTTGTTTCGATTAGGCGTGATTTTCATTGAGTGTAATGCTATAATATTTCTATGGTGTTGCATTTTATCTAATGGGTACATTTACAATGATTAAAGTGTGGCTTTTCCATTGAATTTAGGAAAATCGGTGGCTGGCTAAGATCTATCAACCTATTATGAAATTGGATTTAATGATTCCAAGATTCCATGTGTTATGATTTGAAGAAGATTCCAAGATTCCATGTGCTCAAAGTCGAAGTAAAGTTGTTATTTTTGTGTGATGCGTGCTATTTTGATGTATTATTTATTTGTAAATAGCGTCGCCCTAGTTAGTTTCTATTATCTTGTTATGCTTTTGTGCGTTGAGATTGTAGGATGCCTTGGTTTGCATGTAGCGCGCGAGTATGGGATGGTTATGACTTAAGCAAATAAATCTTGGTTGAACCAATAAGCTACTACTAATTTCCCCTAAGCTAAGGTTTATAGAATTTATCAAAATGAAGCTCAAGTTACTAAATTAAACAAAATAAGATTTAATAGAAGCTTGAAGTATGCTTCAATATGGGCATTGGCACGTGGCACTAGGGACCCGAGTAGTAGTTACCTTACTCAACAAAAGAGATAAATAAATGTGATTTCTACAAACTAAGCTATTTAATTTGATGTGCCTTAAGTTATAAAAATTTAGGCTAAATGAAATAAAAATAATAACAAAGCCTAGGTTGAGACATTTAATAGGGACCTCTAGATCATCCTTGTGATGACTCCATCAAGAGTGTCCTCGAGTATTTGGTTGACATTAAAGGTGCATGAGTTTTTTAAATCCAAGCTCTTGATATGCATCTAGATGAATAAGTGAAACGAGATGAAGAGCTAGATGTGAACTTCAAAACAACTATATAAACAAGTGTGTTATTGAGCAAATGCGAAACAAACCCTGGATTTACTTAAAGAGAATAATTAAGGGCTGGAATCTTGGTGGGATTAAAAGCTCAATCTTAATGAGATTCAACATAAAAGGCAAGGTCATGGAAGCTAAACCCTATGAAACAAATTTCAACCCCTTAGAATTGGTCTTTCTTGCTTTCATTGCATCCAAAATTGAGTTATTTGCTTAAAAATGAGATTTTTATGAATTTATTGTACTTAAATTAACTAAAGGACACCATTAATTTTATTAATAGTCAAGTTTTCGAGATTTGGTTGGTGTACTTGAGTTTTTCCTAATAGTGCAACCAATTTTAAGTTTACTAAATAATCGTTCTTGATGATTATTTGGTTGTTAGTATTTAGCACTTTAGTTGTTGTTTATTAAGACAAAAAAGGAGCTTCAAAAGAGCAGAGACGAATTACACTTTTTATTCAATTAGTTTCTATTAATGAAGATGGCCAAGGCAGCCACAAGCACATCGTGCATGCGTGCATGCGAGTCTGGGCCCAACCCATTTGGGCCGAACTGGACCCAGTGAATTAGGTCGGACTTAGGTGGCCCAACCCATATTTCAATATTTCATATTTTTTTGAAAAATAAATAAAATAAAATTTAAAATGTAATAAGTTAGAGTAAAATAGATAAAAATCATGGAAATATTCAGAAAAACTGGGAAAAAATAAAAAATTGCAATAAGTAGGAAATAAAAGATTTTAAGAAAGTTTAGGGGGTTTTACACAGGGTGTATAGCTCATAAAGCGCGCCTCCACTAAATATTTGGACTAAAAATTTTTCTTTTGGTCACACACTATAAACTTTATTAAGTTGATTGAAAAATATTTAAAATAGTATATTTGGACACCAAGAACTTACCAGGCTATAATTGGGTGTCGAGTGCGCACTTCGTGGCATGAGCAGAATGCTTTAAAGGGTTATTTATGATCATTTGAGGTTTGTAAATCGATTAGAATCATGGCTTGCATTTACTTATAACACTGTTTATTTCCAATTCATATTTGTACAGTTATTTTCATCCATGTTTTACTTTCGGCAGGGCATCTCCTCGCACTCGGGGCTTGCTACCGTAAGGTTTACTTGAGTAGTGCGCATATGCTGGCAACCATGGTCAATGTTACTCATGCAAATGCTGTGTATAGCTCGGAAAGAATGTCGACCAATTTACTCCTTTCATCGACCCCTTCCTAAGAAGTATTGGATGGTAGTTTGATCACTACCGAT
Source organism: Stephania yunnanensis (assembly GCA_039657365.1). Classification (NCBI taxonomy): domain Eukaryota; kingdom Viridiplantae; phylum Streptophyta; class Magnoliopsida; order Ranunculales; family Menispermaceae; genus Stephania; species Stephania yunnanensis. The sequence goes on from CM077582.1 coordinate 43,013,600, forward strand.
CGCCAGATAACTCTTATTCGACTATGTAGAGCTGGTGTAAGTCACTCGTTAGTAAGGCCCACTCGGTTTAGTGCATTGTCCCCCAATTTTAGCGCGATGTGACCTCACACTCGTGTTCCTTTGCTTCAGTTGCGACTTATCTTCATGCGATTCACTTATTTCTTATCATTTCAATTACTAGCATGAATTGTAGTTGTTTTATTTAATATCTTTAATATTGGCCGACTTCTCTAGATTTTACTTGCTGGAAAAAAAATTTAAGAAATGAAATATGATTTAACATACAAACTTAGATGTGGAAACGTAATGAACTTGACTTAGAACCTTAATTTAGAAACGAACATGAGATGATTAGTACCAAGGCTAATACTTTATGTATTTTGGTTGTAATAATATATATACGCATATTCAAGACTGATCTGAACATACTTTCAACATTGCAGGTATGACATGGACGGAAAGATGACTCCGCTTGTTACTGATGGAGGTCAGACTAGTGACCTGACTCGCACCGTCACTCTAAATCCTATCATCATCGATAAAATTGCTGCTCATGACAAGTAGTTTTAGGTACTGATGGAGATGATCCACATCTAGTCTCTAGCGATCGTGACACTTTTACCCTTGCCTGCACTGACAACTACACCATCACTCCGATCATCCCAAAGATTGTAGTCATGATGGTAAGGGCTGAGATACTAGTTGTGACTGCCTTACCACTTTTATCACTGAGATACCCTATAAGAGTAGCCGCAATATTACTTTCACCCACATCTACACCTAAATATACCGTGACATCCAATATTAATTTTGAGACATCCTTATCAACAGAGGCGAAGTTGATTAAAAAATTCATCAGGTTTCAGCAAGGCTACCTCGATAGACACGAAGATCCAGAGATCGCAGGAAAGTGGGTTCTCGTGCCTGAAAGACTTGATGAAATTTTGAGGATCAACGATAGTATTCGCACTAGGATCTCAAGGTATATACTAATTATAATAGAGGCTGGTGTTTGGTGGACTACTTACATCAGGACTTCTAGAGAGCCAACCATTTGGATAGAATTCCACACACTGTTTTATAATTAGTATATTCTGCCAGATATACAACTGAGCCTGAGAGAGAGGGTTTCCTCAATCTGAGACAAGGTACCCAACTAGTTGTGTAGTACATGGATTGATATCAATAATTACTTTAGTTCGCATTCAATATGGCTGACACGAATCGCCTACATATCTATTATTTTGGCAAGGGACTTGAGCCAGAGATAACTAGCATTGTAGTGCCTATAGGAGCTAGGACCTTACATGAAAACTATGAGAGGGCATTAGCCTACAAGACATACATTTTATTGTGATGCCGCTCATATTCAAGTAGCTGACAACTTATAGTCAATGCAAGATAGGAGTAGCAAGAGGAACCTAAATAAGAGAGATAGATGATAGTACAGGCCTATAAATGATGATTTGTAGGTGTTAAACGCTCATGCGTCATGCCACTGTACCTACGCGACCTGCTTGTACATCAGGTAGTGGATATGCACAACTGCAGGGCTACTGATTTTCTCAAAACTAGATAAACATGAATAGTGGACAGGGTGGCTATGGTCATAGGATAGGAACTAGAAAAGGGCAGGGTTCGGGACAGAGATGAGAGGTTATATGTTTCAAATGTCATCAACATGAGAACTAAAAGAGAGACTGTCTGAGAGTGTCTGTTGCACTGATTTCTGCACCGCCAATACGAATTAGGGAATAGGCTCTTCGAGTGGTAGAGCTAGCACGTGGGGCGATTAAGCAGCCTACCGTAGGTAAGATTTACGATCGATAGTGCATGATGCTTAATGATTTAGAGTTAGTGATTTTGAGATTTACAAATTTGATCATATCTAAAAGCATACCATGAAAGTTAGGGTCTCTTATGTTAGCTAGTGTTAATGAATGATTGAGTCTCGATACGACACGAAGAAATGAAGATACATTAATGGTAATTGAATGATACATATTATTTAGGCTGGAAAACCCTACATACTCTTAACAGTTCAAGATATGAACCTTAAAGTTTAGGCGCCCCAACAAGGTGGTGACAGATCGTCACACAGGGCGTGGGAAAGGGCTGAGCGTCTATAGCTCGAGAGTAGTTTTTGACATATTAGTCGTGCTTGTTTCAAATACAAAAAGTATAGAAATCCTCACATGTTCTAGGAGTCTATATGGCGTAGGGCTATTGTAATTTCTTTCCCTATAGTTGTGAAATAGACATGTTATTTAGGCAAAGTTATGGATGAGAATTGGCAAGTCGAGGAGATGTCATAGCATGACACACACCTACGTCCCATAACAACATTGCGGGTCAAGATTAATGATCACTTTGAGTACAATCGTTGGTGGTTATGCCTAGGGACATGATTAAGATTGCTATTATAAAAGAAGGGTATCCATTATTGTATACTAGCAGCCAACTTATCGATTGAGATTTATCGGACGCCATTCAAGGCATTATGGAGTAGACCGACTAATGGGGTCCCTATGATACTAGAGGTACAAAAGGTTGAGTTAGGAGCCTCACGATACGCAATTCACACTAGGATTTATGTGACGTCCATATTTGATTTAGAAATAGATGAAGTTTAAATTTTAGGATGAAATTTCCCTTACTTGGGATGAATGTGACAACGCGAACTAATTAAATTGAGATTATACACTAATTAGGGATTAATGACTAGTAATTCTAGTTCGTGTACTAAAGTCGATCGATGACTCGTGCTCAAAGTTGATGTAAAGTTGTTATTTTTGTATAAAACATTCTTTTTAAATCTATTATTTATTTATAAATCACATCACACTAGTAAGTTTCCATTATCGCATTATGTGTATGTATGTTGTTGAGAGCGTGGGATGCCTTGGTTTGCACAAAAAGTAGGTATAGGATGGTTAAGACTTATGCAAATAAAAGCTTGTTTGAACCAATAAGCTACTACTAATTTTCCCTAAACTAGGGTTTATAAAATTTATCAAAATAATGCCTAAGTTACTAAATTAAACCCTATAAGATTTAATAAAAGCTTGAAGTTCGCCTCGAGATGCACATTAGTGCGAAACGCCAGGGAGCTGAGTGGTTGGTAGCTTAGTCGACAATGGAGATAAACAATTGTGATGTCTACAAACTAAGAAATTTATTTTGATATTCCTAAAGTTATAAATATTTTGGGTAAGTGAAACAAAAATAACAATAAACCATAAGTTGAGACTTTTAATAGGGACCTCTAGATCCTTCTTGTGATGACTCAATTAAGAATGTCTTAAGAAATTTAGTGGACATTAAAGGTGCATGGATTCTTTAAAACAAAACTCTTGATGTGCATCTAGATGAGAACTTTAAAACAACTATACAAACAAGTGTGTTCTTAAATACATGCAAAACAAACCCTGGATTTATCTTAAGAGAATAATTAAGGGCTGGAATCTTGGTAGATTAAAAGCTCAATCAGGAAGAGATTGAACTTAAAAAGGAAAGAATCAAGGAAGCTAAACCCTAGGAAACAAATTTTAACCCCTTATAGTTGGTCTTTCTTGCTTTCAATGCATCAAAAATTGAGGTTTTTGCTAAAAAACAAGGATTCTATGAATTCATTGGACTCAAATTGTGTAAGGACAACATTTATTTAATTTACAATCTAACTTCAAAGATTTGGTTGGTGTCTTTGAGTATGTCCTAAAAATGCAATAAATTTTAAGTTTAGTAATAAATTGTTGCAATTAGTATTCAGTTGTTTAGTTTTTGTTGTTATTGTTGTTGTTGTTGTTATTGTTGTGGTTGATTTTTGTTGTTGTTGTTGTTGTTGTTGTTGTTTTTATTGTTTGTTAAGACAAAAAAGGGTGCCTAAAAGAGCAGAGAAAGATTGCACTTTTTGTGCAATTCGTCTTTGTTACTTACAATGGTGAAGGGGTCACACGCACACCATTGATGCATGCATGCGATCCCTGGGCGGAGTGATAAGTAATTTTGTATACATATATAGGGTTTGTTTAGTTGTTTATTTAGTATAAATATCCTCAAATGAGTGCTAATTCATGGTATTATTGCACGTTCTGGGAGTTAAGGTGTATTGGAAGAAATCAAGGAAAAACAAGAAGAAACAGAGCAAAAACCCACAAAAATCAGAGTTGGTACCATGTGAGCATGTATTGATGCTATGGTAAGGCAAGGCTCAATGTGGGATTAAAAGGCACGACATGGGAGAGAAGAGTAAATGAAGAAATCTAACTCTAGTTGTCGGTGCAGTGGTGGTGTAGTGACTAAGAAGACAACTGCGACACAAAGCGGATGATGCCAAGGTTCCTGGAGCTAAAAATCACATAATGAAGTTATGGCTTAGTGGTAGCACCTTGACTTAACACTCACGGCGCCGAGGTAGTAAGTGACTGTGCCAACTTTGCAAAAATTAGAAAGTGAAGTTCTAATTCGGGTTAAATTATAATTTAAGGTTTCTAATTGTTATTAGGGAGTATAAATAGATATTAGGACACGCTAAACAAGGGGAAGCAACCACATAGAAACATTGAAGAATCCACGTTTCCAATTGAAGTTTGGTTTCATTGATTAATTCAAGGTCATATTTATATTCATATGTATTTTGCAATAAATTCTATATTGAATTTTGATATGTGTTTTTCAATGAAGTGTACGTAGTCAATTTATCTTAGGGATCAATGGACTATATGGTATGAATGCTATTCTTTGAAATAAGAATAAAAAGTGATAATAAAAAGTGGAATTGTTATAATTTTTATTGATTTTGTGAATAATAGTTTAGACATCTTGATCACGTGTTTAATGAACTTAGGCTTTTGGAGTTATTATTGCCATTGAAGCTTCTAACTCGGACATGAACGGTACAACTGTAAAATACACAACATCAAGAGATAGTTGTTGATTAAGGAGGCACGGATAATAAAATTAGTTGGTTATGAATCCAAGGATTTGATACTTAAAGTAATGTGGAAATTATGATATTCACACTGATATGTGGAGTTCTAGTTTGCACATTAGAATCCTCTCCGTCACGATAGTGGGTCGAAGTGGATTTAATGGAAATCTATCTATTCTAATTAGGCATTGCACAAAACATATTGAGATGTACACATGAATACAAACCATAGTGTTAAATTACCTAAGTGAAGTTGTGAACTAATATATCCTCAATATAAGAGTTCAATTAAAGTTTAAAGTGATTTGTTAAAATAGTTTAGTTTGGATATAAAATAAATTAAAATAGAACCCCTTTGCAACAATTCAATTTAAGTAGGTAATATACAACTACTATAAAACCTTCCCCTGTAGACGATATGCGTGATCAACGTAAGTGTATTGCACTATTACTACAAGTTGGCCATTATACATGCAAAGTGCATCAAGTTTTTGGCGCCATTGTCAGGGATAGGTGGCCATTAGTGTTACTTAGTTTGTTTGAATAGTTGCTAAGTTTTATTTTTAGTAGTTTAATTTCAATTCATAAAAATAAAAAATAAAAAATAAAAAATAGGCTTAAGTTTTAGTTTGACTTTTTACACTTTATCTTTTTACACTTTATCTTTTTGTGTTTTCTTTTGAGGGATACTTAATACATGTGTAGCAAGGGAGAGAATGACCTTGCGCCTTACGATCAGGAAATCGAAATAATAATCAAACCAAAGAAAAAAAATGAGTCAAAATAACTGAGGAGCAATCTAGTACCCAACAACAGAGCCACATAAATAACCAACTCGCAGGTGATCTGGAAGTGTAGGAGATAGTGTGAGGAAAAAGATACAATCGTTATTACTTTAAGCCAGAAGTTCAGGATAGATATAACGGAGTGATGTGGTTCCTATCTTACATTACCGAGTTTGAGCTGAGACTATCTCTAATCAACATGGCGGAAAATAGCCTACTCAATTAGCAATTTAAGAAAGATCTAATTGCACATGTAAAGAATTTCTTGGAGAAGCGCAACACCGTGCACATCACTAGAATTACAAAAGAAGTGATTAGGATGCGACTTTCCATTCTCATTGGATGGCAAACCCAAATGATGGTTCTAAGAGTCGAATGAAGGGCGTATGACTTTATGGGCAGAAATATGTGAAAGATTTCTCGATAAGTTCTTTCCCCAATGAAGGTTAGCGAAATGAAACTTAAGATTAATTAGTTCAAGGAAGAAGACAAGGAGTCTCTTGGCAAGGCTTGGGAAAGATTCAAAGAGATGCTGAAAATGTTTGGGAAACGAATACGTGAAATGGGCATAACTTCTTATTTTCTACTATAGGATGAACAACTACACAAAAACGTTAGTAAATGCTACATCAAATGGCTCTCTACTTACCAAGGATGAGGATGGAGCATTGGATCTCCCTGATCTCATTTCATAGAATTAGACCATTGGTTATTGTTCTATAGTTAAGAAATCAGCACGCGCCTATGAGATTGAATTGCGAGCAACAATTATGGCATAACTATCAAATCTTAGCATTCAGATGGAGAAACTTTAGATGGGACACTAAGGTCCAAGTAGCATAGCAACCTATAAATCACAAGGCATAGTGGTTAGCCAAATGGACGTACAACAGGGAACGAAACATGAAGTCATCAACTTCATGAACAACCAAGGCTACGGGAGAAAATTTAGGTCGAGGAGAATGGCTCCTCAATGGTTTTATCAAAGATACGACAAAAACCTAAACTTCTTGTATGAAAATCCTAAAAATGCATAGAAGTTACCTCTAGGCTGCGAACAACAAGTCCAACAGGGAAACTTATGGTAGAGCGAGGAGATGACTTCACTAAAGTCAATAGAGAAGTATTTGGAAGCTATGGAAGTGAGAGATAGGGAATGTCATAAGAAGTATAAGAAAGAGTTGGAAGGAATAAGGTAAAACGTGAAAAGGATGAATAAGGAGCAATCACGATATATTGAGAATCCAGAATGGCAAATTAGTAAACTTGCGATAGCCTCGAACTGAAGGAAATAAGGATAGTTTCCTAGCAACATTATTACTAATCTAAAGAAGAATATAAGTGTCATTTGCGTGATGAGCAATATGGCAACAAAAAAGCTAAGAAAAGACCAAGTAATGTACAAGCCTGAAGAGATGAATGAGCAAAAGACGAAAATGGGGCAAAATGAGCTTGATGGTTTAAGAAGCAAATGCAAAAAAAAAAAAGGGGAAGCAACAATTGAAGGCCAAGAAAAAATATGAAGGACCTCCAAATGAAGACCCATAAGGCAATGGCATCAAGTTGGTTCCAAAAAAATCAGAACCAAAACTTAAGGTTATCACATGACTTCAACCTATCGAGAGGAGAGATCCTAGAGATATAAGCAAACCAATAAATATTGTCAGGCACCAGTTCTGAAATGTCATATGTGATTAGGGAGCCTTGGTCAATGTCTTACCACTAATGGACATGATTCCAATAGACTTGAAGATCAATTGTCCAAACACCATGAATTTGTTAGTAGGAGACGGTAACTTAATATCTACTTTAGGAAGAGATTTGAATGTGAACGTGACAGTAGATAGATTCGTATTTATCAAGGATTTCGAGGTCATGAACCATAAAATGGACGAAGATATATTTATGATACTAGGGCGGCCATTTTTAAACGTGGCCAAAAGAAGTTTGGAAGTGAGAGAAAGGAAGAAAAAAATGAGTGTCAATAAGGGCAATGATTTTAAGACGGTTGTCTTTTTTATGGTGAAAAGTACTTCAGAACAGAAATGATATCATAATCTCGGATTTGCAGATGAAGCTTTTCGATTTAGACTCTAACTCAACGAGCTAAAAAGGCGTTAGGCTAATGAAGTGAAATGAAGCGCTACATGGAGGCATCCAATGGGTTTTAAATTTCGAGTTTTTGAATTATAATTAGTAGTTAGTTAATTACTTTAAGAATTACAATTAACAAGTTTTAGTTCTAACTTTCAAAAATTTGTGTCAAATATGTAGGAAAGACCATTCGCTGTGTAATAATTAATCTGAATGGAAATGTCTTGAGAACTTATTAAAAGAGCAAAAAAAAAGGAAGGAGTTCAAAGCAGTGACGGTAAGGTGCATAGGTGAATCTAAAGGTATTATTTATTAAATTTTATAATTTCATTGATTTTATGCTTTCACGACGCCTTATGTGAACTGTACACAAAGTCAGAGGAGCACCAGAAAGTTAGAGAAAACTTTTACACGAAGATATGGTCAGATGAGCCTACGCCGTGGCGGTGGTGTCATGGCGCTGAAGTAGAAGCAATAGTTTTAAACCCATGTTTTAAACCATTCTCCACACTTGCACTTAAACCCTACCAAAACCCCCAAATATACATTCCTCTAGGGTCAAAGTTTGATCATTTTCATGTGAGATTAGTAGTTCCTAGTGATTTAGTGTGAAGAAAGATAATATATATCTTTTTTGAATTGATCAAGAAACTTATCAACTTTTTCTTTATTAACTATTTTAGATATTTGAAAATACTTTTCATAATTAAGCTTTAAAACTGGTTAAATACCATGGATAAAATATTTTAGGAAAAGGGTTATATTTCTATTGTTCAGCCATCCATTCTATAGTAGGAATGGCATTGACCATCATTTTTTTTCTTCTTCTACTTCAAATATTTTCTGTATTTTAGTTTTCTGTATACCTCTATTCGGTACCTTTTTTGGTATATGTATCTTTTTCATTATCATAAAATAAAACATTAACTTGTGCTTTATTAGTAGGAGTAGTAGTTTGAGTAAATGTTTTAGTTTGATTACTTAACCTATTAATTTGTAGGTTTATCTGACTTAATTGATTTTTCAAGTCAATTATATCATCTTGTAAAGCTTGAATTCTTTGACCTTTTTCCTTGTTTAAGTTTTGTTATGCAATGGTTCTTCCAGTTAACGTGGATGTTTTATACTTTTGATAACCCTTGTTGTCTATACTATTACCTATATTCGATCATTGATAATTTATATAGTCACTAGAGATATAATTACATTCGGTAAACCTATCATAACGATTCATTATAACATTATTTTCTTCAAATTTGTTTTGTTGCATCATAGGATATTTATCATCTGGATGATTAGTTTCATTGCGAAAAACACAAGATTTAACTTTAATTGATCTACATTTTAATAACAGCTCAACCATGTTTTTTAACTCATCAAAATTTTCATATAATGTCTTAAATGTCTTTTTATTGATTTCACAAGATTTTTTTTTATGAATTAATTTTTTTCATAATATTGCTTTTATTGTTTAGCCATTTTATTAAAAACATCTTTCGCTAATGTCGATGTCAGATCAAATAAAGATCATTCACTTACTGTATCTATGAATCTTTATTTTAAATAGTTTCATCTTTCATATAAATATTTTAATAAAACTCTTTGTACATCCATGAAGTGGATATAATGAAATCAATGTTTAGTATATATCCCAAAATTTACCAAAAGTCTCTTTAGTTTCTATTTTTGTATTAGTAATTTTTCTTTATCTAAACTAATCTTAAATGCGAGAACGTATTTATCTAAAAAGGATAGTAACACTTTAAGGCCATGTGGTTATGGAATTTTGAGGAACATAAAATAGCCAATCTTGCTTGATCTTTTAAAGAAGAAAGGAAAGCTTTTAGCTTAACATATTCTAACTATATATCCTTAAATTTCATCACATTGACTTTATATGTGTATTTCTTAATAAATTTTTTATGATCTTCATCAGCTTCACTGTGAAAGTAAGGTAAAGAATTGATAAATTCAAATTTTAATTCAAAATTGGGAAACTCCGTAGTAAGGTCAATATACATATGTTTGTAAGCTGTGACATTTTTAGTAGCTTGCTTAAAAATAAGTTCTTGCTTACCTTCTTCCATATTATAATACAAACAATGAGAAAGGTTTATAAGAAGTTATTTTTAAGATTCTCATAACACCGCTAAAAATTGATACATGTTGAGTGTGTAGAATAAGGTTCTCGTATATCCTTATTATTTGTAGTAGTGATAAGTGAGATTTTGTCCACATGGATTTTGTAAACTTTTTAAGAAAAGTCTTTCAAAGGTTTTTATATTTATACTTTAACATTATTAATTTAATTAAAATGAGAATTAAAATTACGTAATTAAATTATGGAAATCAATTAATTAATTATACTAACTTAAGTAACATAATTCAAATTCACTAAAAGCAAATCCAAATCAAGTCAAATGAATCCAATTCAATCCAAAAAAAAAAAACATCTAAACTAATATCTAGAAAAATGAAACAACAATCCGTTTTGAATCCAAATTTACTTTAATCATAGTCATAATCATACTTTTATCGTATTGTAAAGTATTCTTGGATCATTAAACCTAAATCATACAGTAAGATTGATAGCTTTTATCAAGCCAAAAGTTTTTCTTATATCAATCGAAAAGCCACATTCTAATTTTAGTATCATTAATCATTCGAAAGCTGAAAGATAATTAATAGAAATAAAATAGCATTAAAATTTATGAAAACTTCTTACTACTAAGCAAATATTTTTAGTTAAGTCATATCAGTATCAATATTAGAACATGATTCACCTAAGACATCTAAATAGTAATAGACCTCTTAAATTAATCCTAGCTACCACATTATCTTAGATATAGATCCTAAATATCACAATATAAATTCTATATTATACATACAATGCAAAGTTTGTTTATTGTAATACGCATTAGAAAAAATTCATTAAAATGGTGAATTGACATATGCGACTAAGTTTAAAGCATTATGTACAAATCCTTCTTTATTATGACTATATTGCAAAATAGATTAAGTTTATGTTCAAGATTTGTTTAGATTCATTAACTACTCACACATTCATAATAAGAATTGCAATAAAGTAAATAAAAGAAATTGATAAATACCTCTTATTTGAATACTTTAAATCTTTAAATCGTCTCCAAAAGCAATGAATAGTAAAACTAAACTAACTTAAAAAAAAGTTATAATGGTTGACAATGACATAAAACTAATCAAAGGTAATTAAATGCAATTGATTTCGAAGCCTAGGGTTCATATATATAGCGTTCTATGTAGTACATATCTAATCAAATCGAAATTCCTTGATTTACTCCATAATTCTTAAAACACATTCCAACGTTTCCTAATCAAATCTAATATAATTGTTGATTCGCTGTGAAAATTTGTGGAGTAATGTATCTATGGTTCATTGTTTTAAGTAGTGATTCCTATATTTTCCCTTATTTACTATTGATTCGCTATGCATGTTCTCCACTTGATTGAACTCATTATTTTCTTCTTTTTTCTTCCATTTCTTCACATAACCTTCATATAACCTGAAATCATAAAATCAAGAGAAAATGCAGTGTAATATAACCTAAAATCTCCCTAAAAATTATATCATAAAATAATATTTAATAATTGACTTATCATCCAACTTAGAACATGTAAAGCTTAAAGATTTCCTTTAACATTGAAATATGAACCCCAATATTAGTAGTTCTATCTTTCCAAAGATTCAATTTCCATATGGAATCAAACGCTAAAGGCATTCTTAGATTAATATTTACCAGCATGTAAAAATATTTTTATAGGAAACAAATTAGCATTGCTAAGCTGAAAGATGAATAAAACTTTAATGAATTTTGGTAAAGGTTTCAACGATTAATTTCCACATGCCCAAAACACGTTTATTCTGAAAAAGCATTATTGGAGTATTTCTATGAAGGACTTAATCACTTTGTGCAAAAACTTCTACGGTGCAAGGACGATCCTTTTTTCATCCAACCCTTACTCAAAAAAAGAAACTATCAATAAGATAACTAAACAATGTAAATAATATTGTGAAAACACAAGAATCTACGAAAAACGATTTATGAAATCAATGATAATAAAACAAGTCCCTTTGTGGAGATGTTAATGAATTAACTAAGATGTTAAAATCATTAATATATGCTATGTCAAATAAAATAAGACGTTGTGCAGTTTGCAATGAAAACACACTTCATATGGATGAATGTCCCGCAATATTCGAAGACAACAATTATGAAGATAATGAAATAATGAGTCAATAAAGCAAATCAACTATACTATAATATAATTGTAATAACTATTATACGAGCCAAAAACACACAAATATCACTTATGCTTCAAAAAATCAAAACCAACAAGGATTTAAACCACAAAGCTAAAGTGATATAACTACCTTATAAGGGGGTTTTTAGTTGAGAAACTTGAACAATTTATAAAAATATAAGATGGAAAAAACAAAGTTTTTTAGAACTAACTAGAACATCTAGCATCCCATATAAGTCCACATATTGACTAGGAAAACTTACGATCTTAACCTTAACCAAATTTTAAGTGAAAATATGACTACCATCATTCGTAAAAGTGTCTTAGAATTGCTACGCAAATGCAAGAGCCCAAAGAACATATTATAGAGTTACCTAAAAGTAACTAAATGTTGAATTAGAACAAGAAATCAAAATTGAAAAACAACCATTAAAGTAGACATATAATAAAGAAACAATAATAATGAATCCAATTATGATTAAACCACCATTTCCTCATCTCTCGGAGAATAGTAAAGTCGCAAATAAGCTAGGAGACGAAAAAAATACTCTAACGACTTGTAGAAAAGTGAAGGTTAATATTCATTTGCTAAATGCAACTAAGCAATTAGTAAGATTGTTAAGTTTCTAAAGAACTTATGTACTAAGAAAATCAATCTTCAAGGATATGAAAAAGTAAGTAGATGAAAAAATGTGTCAACAATAATACAAAAGAGATTACCACCTAAATGTTTCGATTTAGGAATTTTCTTTCTTTCATGTATAATAGGTGACATAGGAATTTCATGAGCAATGCGTGATCTAAGAGCATTAAAGTCGCACATCTAAAAGAAACATGCATAGTAGTTCAATTAGCTGATATATCCATAGTTCACCTAGTGGGAGTTCTAGAGAATGTTCTTCTTAAAGTAAATGAGTTTGTATTATGTTAATAGATATGAAAGAAGACTAATTTATGAATAAAACTTCTGCTATTTTAGGATGTCTGTTCTTCAAAACTACTAAGACGAATAGATGTTTCCAATAACTCCTAACTAGGAAATTTAATGGTAATATATTTAAATTTAGTATTTATGACGCCATGAGATATCCATCGAATGTTTCTTTTATGTACAAAACAAATATGATAGACCTATTAGTACACGACACTTTTCAAAGTGAGCAGAAGGAAAAACTTAAAACAATAATAAACCAATCTATTAGTAAAGAAAAGGTATGTGATATAGATAATTGTAATCAATAAGTTAAAGATATAGTCATGAGTTTAGATTCATATGGATGCACTATCTACACGCCAATAAAAATCTCGATTTTATCGACTACTACAAATTTGTATTAGAGGTAAGTACATTGTCGAACTAACATAGACTATAAGGAATTATTAGGTTAAGGAAGAGGGGAATGATCAATTCTTTTAACCTATTTAATCTAAGAAAATCTAAAGCATGCAATAGTAATTTAAATTAAACTAAAAGACTTATACATAATATGGTCAAATTAGGTAGTTAAAATCTTGCGAATCCACCTAATCAACAACTTTTAGATTTGTCCATTGTCATATAAATAAATAATGGAATTTTCGGTAATCGGTATGGATGCACTACAATGCTATTTTTTTTATTCGGTCCCAACTCTAACCTAGCGCTCTCAGCACAGTCAGTTAATCCCCAATAAGCTAGGAATTTTTGCATGTTACCTCGTGATTCACACTCGAGTTTTCTCTAAGGCACTTGAAATCCATAGTCTGTAACATTTTGAGTGTCTTACCTGTAATTTGTCAACTTTTAGTCCAGCAATCCATTGGCGCCCTTAGTCAAACTTCACGCTATGAAAGCACTAATCCTTACTTCAACGTTTCACTTGTTTTTGATAGTAGATCACTCCATTTATCCAAATTGCATGTTTTGGGCATGAAAATACAAAAAAAAACAAAGGATTAGTAAAACAAATGAGGATAAGAATCTCAAAATTCAAAGTAATACTACACTAAAATATATCTCATTTAGAGTCCTATCATATATCGTTGAACCAAGATAATTGCTCATCCTGGGCAAATATGAATAGGACATTCAACTCGTGTACACAAGGAATTCATTTTAGCTTTCATAATGCCCAACTCTAACTTAATGGTTTCACCCAATTTTCATGAATTTTTCATTTGAAAACAAAAACACTTAAGGAAAGCCGGTATCTTCAAGTAAAGGTATTTCGACTACTTTCCTTAGGAATATTCCCCAAAACACTAGGCTTTAACAAGAATAAAGCCTTATGTTACTCACAGGTTACCTAGAAAAGTATAATCAAGCTAGAAAATTATAATCTCCAAATAGGGCGTTCAAGACCAAGATTCCACAAATAGAACTTATACAACCATCCTCCCTCGACTCAGACAAAATATCATTTCTAGTCAATAGGACTTGTTCTCTAAGGTAATTTAGGCTGGGGTGGGGTACTAAGGAAAGATATTAGTAGATTCAAAGTCATTGAAAAAACTCAACTTAATCTAGCAATAAGTACTCGAGCTAAGTCTTTTATTTGAGGAGGTTATAAACTTCTACCTGGTATTCTTTATATCATAATTATTATATATTTTATCTTTTTTTCTTTTTCTACAATGTGGCTTCTTGACTCAATTTTTGATATCTCTTTAAAGTGGGATGAGCTCACTTTAAACTAATGTCAGTACTTTTCACTTTCACTATAATCAAGCAAGTTTTCATATATGGGTTTAAGGATTATAAGGCCAATGAGTTATGGGTTTAATAGTAGTATGTGAAGAAAGAATTAGGTTAGGTTGGCTTGATTAGGCTATCTAAAGAAAATAAAAAATTAAGCTAAGGCTAGTGTTTTAGTCAAACACGTTTATGTCTACCAAACTTTTTATTGAACTGACATTTAGTTTTTGATAGTATGCAAATCTATTACGGAATCTATAGAGATTTAGTTGACTTTTGTCCTGTTGTGACCTTCTACACATTTTGAAATCTAGCATATGGCCTCAACTTCACACTAGCACTCTTTGTTATAGGGTATAGTAGAAAAATCACAAAAAAAGTTTTTTACCTAAACTCTACCTAAGGTCTTGTCTCCTTATGGCAACATTACATCACATTTCAATTCCCAATTGTCCAACATTGTATCTAAGCTAGACTTGGGCATTTATTCAAGCTAAAAAAAATATAAAAATTGGTGAAATAAATGTAATGGAAAAAATAATACAGGGTAAAGAATGTATATTGCCAATCATGCTATCAATACATAAACAAAATTATAACCATATTACTTGTAATTTGCATTAAGGTATTCTAAAATTTTTTGAAAATTTTGTAAAACATTACCATTGTCCTTCCACATATGGTTCGTTTTCATATAATCCATTCAACCTACATGCCTGCATAAATACCCCGAAACTTATCATGAACCTTGTCCTCTTGTTTCAATAAAGTAGGAAAAAACTATACACATTCAAAAATAACAATTAAAAGTAGAATATGGTAGATAGGAAATGGTAATGTAATGAAACATGGATTCCTAGAAACTCATGAAAATGTGCTATAAAATAAATCATCCTTAACCTAATCTATAACTATCCATTTGTCAATCTAGTGAATAATCACCCATAAAGTGACCAGAACAAGAATTTAAAACATAATTTGATTGTTTTCCTTGTGGCATCCACTGCTTATTAGACAAGAAATAGTTCATAACTTACATAAATTATTAGGTTGCCTCCCAATAGCAACGGTTGTAACGTCGATGGCCTGATCCTCCATGTCACTAGTCAAAGCTTAAAGTAATATAAGTCTCCGCGATCTCTAAAATATGAAACACTTATTTTCTAAATAAGGAACCAAAGAAGGAGGCATCAAGTCATACTTTTTAGGAAGTACAATGGATGCCCCATTCCATTATTAACATGGCATCCTCGTGCCATCACGAAACTACCAACGTTTTTGGTATATCCATTAATACTTCTTTAGTATTTATAAATGATCTTCCCAACATTAGGTAAGTTTCTTATGAATCAGTGTTATCTAGGATAATGAAATCTAAGTAGTAGAAAAATTTTCCAAAACACCTGTGAATGTTGTTTATACTTCCTAGTGAAACTGTTTGGTTACCATCTCCTAATGTCACTCTGCCTCTACCATTGTTAGTGAACTTCAATTTTGTTTTCTTAAAGAATATGAGTGACATTACATTCATCTCAACTCCAGTGTTGAGTAATGTTGTCTCGTGCGTTTCCCCACATACCTTAACATGCCTTTTCGCATTGAGATTTTCTATTTTCTTTGCTTTGACCTCTCCTTGTGGCGTGTTTTATGTTCCACTTTATAAACCCTCCAATTTTCTCCACTGTAGTGTTTTCCTCACTGGTTCATGTTGTGTTTTGCATCGCCTTTTTCTTTGGTCTCCATTCCTTTTTAAGCTTGTCTTACAACTTCAAAACATACAACTCCTTACCAGGGTGTCTGAATTAGGTCAGCTGGTAGGTCCATAGAGTCTAAGGCAATCGTATCCTTCAAGGAGTTGGCGAAGTTCTCGTAGTACTACTTCAATTTGTGTCCATTGACATTGATCGTCTTCCCTGTCTATATACTCTATATTTCGATAGCACCATGCAAAAATGTTAGTAACAACAAATGGACCCATCTAAAGAGATCTGAGTTTACCTGAAAAATTTTAATCTGGAATTGAAAAGAATAACCTTTTGACCTATATTGAAGGATTTTCTCATTAATTCATGATCATGATAAGCCTTAGTCTTATCTTTATAAACCCGTGCATTCTCATATGCATCATTTCTGATTTATTCTAAATTATGTATATCTAATCTACATTGGACACTAACATCATTGCAATTCAAATTGCAATGTTTAACCACTTAGAAGGCTTTATGTTCTAATTCTACAAGGAGATGACAAGTTTTACCAAAAACCAACCGATAGGGAGACATCCCAATCGGTGTCTTAGAAGCCCTGCTATAAGCCTATAGAGCGTATTCAAGTATAGACTCTTGTGATGACCCTTCTTTAATCTAGGGCACTTCCTACCCTAATTCCGTCATTAAGCTCTAATCTTAGCCACGTAGAGCTTAACAACATTTAGCCGACCATTAGTTTGATTCTCCTCATTGCACATGTCCATGATAAATAACACATAAATCCTATTAATATTAAACTTTCAAGGTAAATTAAAACTTTTAAAAAATTATGAAAAAACATAGAAGTCTTAATGATTTAGTTGAAGCAATTGAATACAAAACCTAGGAGTAGAAAACTAGGAAAAGACGATTAAACGTATATATAACAAAATGGAGATTATTAGTGTAATAAACATGTGTCAGGTCGGGGGACTAACACTCAACCCATACATATATACAACCTTAAAGTATCCGAATAACATAAAGTACATAATACAACAAAAAAAATAAAACCCTACAAAGTCCATAGTGAATGCAAACAACAAGCTCAGAAGTAGTTGCCAATTTTCACCTTGCCAGGCCAGCTAGTCGGTGGATTTATACTCGTTGTTATAAAAAAATGGTGACTACAGTAAAGTAGACAGTAACATTTGAAGATTTTCTTCCATATTTCCATATACATAAAAGGTTTTTCAAAGCTTAAAGATAGCAAAGAATATTTGAAACTAAAATATGTCAGTAAATACCAAAGCTTAACAAGTAAAACCAACACTAGGTTAATTATTGATGATTTATGTCCGGTCGGCAGTGATGTACATTAATCCAGCCATTTAGGCCACTTAGAAAGGACGTGCGTATTATGGTTTATGATTTTTATTTAAAACTATAGGCTTTTTAATTAATTAACAAAAAAGCTAATAACATGGATTATACATAAATTCATATTATAGGCACATTGGAGCAATTAATAAATCCTATTTAAGTAAATTAAGACTTACCATATCACTATCTATTCGGTCCCACGGTTCGTACACATCTTAAGGTGCATCATCGCTTTCGTCTCGATGCCTATATATAGTAAATGAAGATCATTTGGTAATCTACACACCTACACCACATTAGGAATACATTACACAAATGTAAAATAAACCTTGGCCATATGCCTATATAAGCACGAATCTCGTACGTCTTGGGTCTGTAATGTTGATTCTAGAATAAACTAGAATTAGAAACTTGGACATGAAAAATCTTCCCAACTAATAGAAATTTCATCCTTGAATTGAAAATTCAAGTTAGGTAAACGTTCCCGCTCCGAAGTAATATCCAACTCATCATGGAACTACCGCTTTACGAGCACCTTTATGATAGACTTGCCTCTCTATTGTTGTACCTTTCTATCTATAATCTATATTGGCTGCTCCTCATGTGACACATCCTCACTTGGGTCAATCCGACTCAAATCAACTATTGGTCCTATGTTTACCTTCGACTTAGGCAGTCGAAGCATAGTGATATAAAAGAATAGATCGATCCTTAACATCTAAAGAGACAGTTCAAGCTCATATGCAACTTTCTAGACTCATTTCTTAGTTTTGAAAGGCCTGATGAATCTTGGTGCTAATTGTCCTTTCAATCCAAATATGTAAAGACCCTTCTTAAGGGAAACCGTTAAGTAGACTAAGGCTCCCTCATTGTATGTAAAATCATTGTGATGTGCATTTGCGTACTTTTTTTGCCTGTTCTAAGCTCGCTTCAGTCTTTAATGAATCTGACTTACTTTTATCTTTACGATCAACAACAATCTCAGGCTCTACTAATTCTGACCCCCCTTGCTTAGCCTAATGAATGACATGGTTTGTGATACAAAGCCTCAAATTACATAATTTCAATGGAAGCCTGATAACTATTTTTATATGCAAACCATGCAAAAATAAATACTACTCCCAAAACCTACCAAACTCCTAAACATAAGCCCAGATCACACTCTCTTGAACCTCAATCAACCTCTCAATCTATCTATCAGTCTAAGGGTGAAAAGTTGTACTAAACTATAGGCGCGGACAATACCGCTCGTGGATACTTTCTTCAAGGAAATAGACTGAATATGGATTCCTCCATATTCCTCATCAAAGGAGCTCAATATAAATGTGGGTGACATCCTAGATGCATACATAGCATCTTTATATGACGTGATAGTAAACGATAACCCATGCAAACTGATGATCCCTTTCTCTAATAATATACTTAACTGGTCAAATGTGTAGTGAGCTGGGACTGGTAGGAAGTGGGCACACTTCGTCAATACATCCACAATCACCCTTATCAAATCATGTCTCCTGACAGTCCTTAGCAGTCCTCAAAGTAAATCCATGGTAATGTCTTTACACTTCCATCGTGGAATAGGAAGTGTTTGTAACAAACATCTAGGTCTATGATTTTCAATCTTCACTTATTGGAAAATTCTATAGTTCCTGATAACCTCAGACATGTCCACCTTGATCTCAAGCTTCTAAAAATGTCTCCTTATATCATGGTACATCTTGGTTCGGCTTGGATGAATGGTGAACTAGGAGTGGTGTAAATCCTGAAGAATCTCGTCTCTTAGTTCTGCCATTGACGATATCCATAATCCACCTATGAATCTCAAACACTGATCCGTCATCTCTGTCCAATCAGCACAATCATCTCTCTACACTAACTCACCGAACCTCAAATATAAAATATCATTCCTTCGACCATTAGACACTCTCTGTGTAGACACTATTTGTAATCTCATTTGTGGACATATCATTACCTGAGTATTAGTAAGAATCTCTAATTGACTCACCATTCATGCTGCCTTGAGTAACCCATACTATTGATTCATACGACAGTTGACAATCTCAACATCCATAGGTGTCCTATTCAGCACATCCACAACTTTGTAAGATATTCCTTGGTGTTACTCCAGAGAGGATTCGTAGTCCTTCAGAAACTCCAGTCATTTTCGTTGCATCATGTTCAACTCTATTTGTGCGAGAAGATACTTCACGCTATTATGATCAATAAAGAGTGTGAATCTCTCTCCATATCGATAATGTCTCCATGTTTTCAGCGCAAATACCATTGCTGCCAACTCTAAATAATGTGTCGGATAGTTCTTCACATGAATATCGAGCTGTTTAGAAACATATGCTATCGTACCTTTGTCCTACATTAACATGCAACTTATAGTTAAATGAAAAGGATCTGTATAAACAAATAATCCTTCTCCAACCTTTAGCAACACCAATACTGGTACGGTAGTCACTAATCTCTTCAGCTAAGTAAATGCATGCTTGCACTTCTCAAGACAAAATCAAACTTCACGTGTTTTTTGGTCAATCTAGTAATCGGTGAAGCGATCTATGAGAAATCCTTAATGAACTGGCAGTAATACCCTACCAAACCTAGAAAACTCCTAATCTTAGTGACTGGCGTTGGTGCCGGCTAATCCAGATACCTAGAATCTTGGCAAGATCCATTTTAATTTTTTCTGCTATAATAATATGCCAAAAAAGCTGGACCTTTAAAAGGAAAAATTCACATTTGCTGAATTTACCATAAAGCCTATGCTCCCTCATTGTTTGTAATTCTCCCTGAGGTGTTGCTCATGATCCTATCGAGTCCTCGAATAGATCAAGAATATCAATGAAGGCAATTATTAAACTGGTAAGAAATGGTCTTAAGACCCATTGCATTAAATCTATGAACATAGAAGCGGCGTTGGTCAACCCAAACGACATGATCGTGAACTGATATTGTCTGTATCTTGTACTGAATGGTCTTGGACCTATCCTCACCCTAATCGTAAGCTGATGATACCCTGATCTTAGGTCTATCTTATAGAAAAATTGTACACCTCTTAACTGATCAAATGAGTGGTCAATCTGTGCCAATGGATACTTGTTCCTAATTATTACCTAATTCAACTATTTGTAATCATAACATAGTTTAAAATAACATCCTTCTTCTTCAAAAAAAGAAGGGGTCCCCCTATTTCAACATGGAAGGGTGACGAAACCCTTCTATCCCAAATCCTAGAGCTGAGTCCTTAACTCCTCTAACTCTCTCAAAGACATGCGATACGATGGTATAGAAATTAGCCTAGTGCTAAGTACCAACTCAATGATGAAGTCTATCTCTCTTTGTGGTGGTAAACAAGGTAAATCCTATGGGAAAATACTTAGGAACTCGCACACTCTTGGAATATCCTCCAATTTGGGTCCTTGACTCTCTACTATTACGTACAGTGTTACTAATTCCTCCATCTCTTCACTAGTCACAAGTTAACCCCTCGTGGTATTAGCTCTTGGTGCAATAACTCGGTATGCAAATGTTGAATGCCCTAGGATCTTAATTATCACTATCTTACAGAAACAATGAATATGAGTGTGATATGCTGCTAACCAATCCATCCCTAACAATGCATCAAACTCTAAAAGTTTGAGAACTATTAAGTCTCTTGGCAAATTTACCCCACCTATCTCAATTGGACATCCCTCGATAAAACTATTAGGATAAATCCAATCCCTAGCTAAAGTACTCAAAATCAATTGTACCCTAAGTCTAACCAATGTCAATCCTATGATGCCTATCATGTGACCAACAATGAATGAAATTGTAGAATCATAATCAAATAATACGTAATAATATCTACCATAAAAGGAAACCGTGCCCTTCCTGACTCCTCGTCACTTTAGGATCTGGATGTGCTACCATGTAAGCTCCCTTTCGGCCTGGTAGTGGATAAGCTAATGTTGACTATGTACACTCTCTAGCCATGTGTCCCACATGAGCAGACCTATAACAAATGATCACTCTACACTTGCCAAACTTCTATCTCTATCCCCTATGCCTTTTTATGTCCGTGTCTATACCCATCGCAGACTGTACCTCTGCCTCGACCTTTGCCATCCTAATGCTGTTGTCGGGGTGTCGGTAGTGCTAGTAATTCCTATCATATTTGAGGTGGTAAGGGATGTTGGCCTTGTCCATCCTGAGTAGGTGTAGGAGGTGGTGTAGAGGGCTACGTCTAAATGTAGTGAGCAGGCTCCCCGCCTCTTTGCAATCTTTTATCATCCTCCTACTAACCTTTAACTCTCCATCTTCTCTACATAAAATATACTCCCTTATCAATTATCTATACGAGTCCCTTCTCCTCTTTGCCCAACTCATATGTCTCATGAGAGAGGGCGCACTCATACATCTCTTAGAGTGATCTAGTAGCCATATATTTCCTTATAACAGATCCCTGTCTCACCCTAAGCCAGTCTCAATTCCATGAACTTCCTCATTTTCTTCACCATTGATGCTGGAAAACACTACTTAAAGAACTCATTCTTGAAGTCAACCCACGATGCAAAACCACCCATGCTGGCCACTATCGTCCTCCACCAAACATTAGCACCCTTCTTAATGGTGTAGTAAGATAAGATGGGCTACAATATATCCTTAATAATCAACAACAAATGTAGCTTCTTTTATGATATGATCCATGTCTCAATCTTCTCATGGTGTCTTACTCCAACAAAGAAGACTGGTCTAAGCCTGATTAACTCCTTCACTAGTTTAGCATTCCTCGATAAGCCATCAATATCAAAAGCTATCATTGTAGGAGCGGTGTATGCTCAACTGGAATTGTAGCATGTATTTTCACTATTGACAGCTCAGGAGGATGAGGTATTGTAGGTTCTACATAAAGTTGTGTCACTGGTGGCATGGGTGTTTGTAGCCTTACGATAGTGGTACCCAATGCAGTAGGACTCTCAGTAATTGTCGGAAGTATTGCCATAGTAGTCGGTATAGTGGCGAGTATGCCAGTACAAGTGCAGTCATATGCCCCATCATAAAATTGATAGAGTCAACTAACTGCTATCCCTGAGCTGTAATAAGGTTTGATAAAGCTTTGATAGTCATCAACAGAAAAAATAGGAGCCTGACTACTGCTAGCTCCTGTGTTTTCAACCTATCGTGCATCAGCCATCAATGTCTGCTAGGGATGCAAAAAGGTAAGGGAATACCTATGGGTGATGGGGATTTACCCTAATAGGTACAGGTACAGAGATTTTAAATAGGGATGGGTATGGAGATGGCTACAAAATCTCATACCCATACAAGTATGGTTACAGGTATAGGTAATAAAATATCCCTAGAGGGATCCCCACGAGTAATCCCCATAAGGGGTCCTTATGGGTAATCCCCATGTGTAATCCCCAAGGATACCCATATACCCATGGGATCCCCATATATCAATTTATACATTATATGATATTTATTATTTATAATATATACCTTACGATATTTAAATATAAATATTACATAGTTTTCACTCTAAAACACTTATAAAATATTACAAAAAACCTCTTAATGAGATTTATAATTTTAATTTATTCGGTTAATGGATAACTATATGTTTCGTTTTGAATTGTTTGCGACCATATTTATATTTTAGAATTTTAGGATCAAAAATACTAAAAGAAGATGATGACTTGGTAGTTTTTAGAGATAGAGACTTTAATGAATATATTGAATTTGAACTTTTCGTTATACATATGCCAATGATTTTGTAGAAACTTAATTATAAGTATTAGCAATTAGTAGTTGGAATTTTTATTGCATGATGTCTCGATTTTTATTTATTTTTTGTCATAATTTCAAAAATTGTGTTGTTATGTATGTATATTTGACTCCTTGTTTGTTAAAATTATTTTTTTGAGAATCCCTAATAGGGAATGGATTGTGAAAAAAATATTTCCTACGGGGATTCCTCATCCTTGCAAAAATCTACAGGAAAATCCCCAAGGGAATCTCTAATGGGCAATGAAATGGGTAAAACATTTTATCCACAGGGATTGCCCTTATCCATGGGGATTTGATGAGCATGGGGATGGGTATTAGAATTCATCCCCATATAGGTATAGGTATAGGTATGGGTGAATTTTTTTTTTAGTAGGTATGGGTATGGGAATGAGGTCCCCCACCCTACCCATTTGCATCCCTAATGTCTAGATATTGACAACGAGCACAAATCAGCTACTATGCAAATATTGTATAAATGTACCATACATATTTCAACTAACATATAAATATAACAATTCCCCAACTCAGTGTCACTTACTTCCAGACTAATGGTTTTTAGGCAAGATTTATCTGGTTTCTACAGCTAAAGTTTATGTTTTACTCCAATTCCATTGTGTCTTTATTGAGAACTCTCGCATTGATACCGACGGGACAACCTATTTTTTAATCTAGGGCACCACCTAGCCAAATCTCATCATTAAGCCTTAATCTCAGCCACGTAGAGCCTAACAACATATTAGTTAACCATTAGTCTTATTCTCCTCATTACACATGTCCATGATAAACAACACACAACTCCTATTAATATAAAACTTTTAGAATAAATTAAACTTTTACAAAATTAGTAAAAAAAATAAGTCTTAATGATTTAGGGGAAGCAATTAAATACAAAACCTAGGTTTGAAAAACTAGGTCAGCACGATCACATGTACAGGTATAACAAAAGGGTAATAATTAGTGTAACAAACATGTGTCAGGTCGGGAACTAACGCTAAACCCATACACATATAAAACCTAAAAGTGTCTTAATAACATAAAGTACGTAACACAACAAAAAATCAAAACCTGCAAAATCAGTAATGAGTGCATGTCACAAGGTAAGAGGTAGTTGTTGATCTTTTCCATATCGAGCCTGCTAATCACTGGATTTGCATCCACCATCATAAAAAGAACAGTGAGTATAGTAAAGTAGAGAGTAACATCAGAAGATTTTCTTCCACATTTCCAAATATATAAAAGGTATTTCAAGAGTAAAAATAATGAGGAACTGCTAAAACTAAAATATACAAGTAAATACCAAAACTAAATAAGCGAAATTGACACTAGGCTACATGGTGCTGATCTATGTCCTGTCGATCGTGAGCTATGTCACTTCAGACATTTAAGGCAACTTAAAAAGGATGTACATATTATCGCATACTCTGGTATTCATTTGCCAACAACGCCAGGGACTCTAACCCCATGTGCCATGCCATAATAGTGGAAAGTGCCGACATCCCTAGGGACGTGTGCTTCTCATCTCCATGTAATGCTATGGTCCCTACATACTAAAATTACTTTAAATTCACAAGGAAGTATTATTAAGTACTATAAAGTAAAGATATTGCTTCCATAAGCATTATAAATAAGAGTATAAGTTCAGAACTTATTCAACAACGTAACTACCCTAATAGCATGTTATTCAACTCATATTTCAGACCATACACAACCTAAAAATACAATGGACAAGAATAGAATCGACGAATAAATTCAAGGTACGATATCATGAGAAAATAACCTCAACAGATTTACTTACGTAGCATGCAAAGTTCCTAGGCTAATCCGACGTGCCAACACCAGAAAATTTTCTACGAGACTCTCAAAACTCTAAGGTAGACTCTTAATTATTGTGTTTTAGAGTGGGTTTAGATCCTTAGATAGGGTTTTAGACTAAGTTAAGTAATTTATTTGTAATCGACATATCTCGATCAAATTAAAACTAAATATGGAAATCCAATATACTTAGCCAATCAAAATTTTGTATGGATTTCAAAAATGACATCTGATTCAAAAAATAAAAGCTCCTTCATGTCATAATTTAGGAAAAACATAACTCATTGACATAAATAACATGCAATCTTTGATCAATCATAAATTTGTCGATTCAACTTCAAATTTCAAACTTATTTATTATAAATTTAATAGTTTTTTGCAAGGAATCTAAATTAGTATATTATTTTTAAAGAACATAAAGTTTACCTTATGAAAATAGTGAAAAACCAAAATGGGATTCAAACCCTAATTTTGTTAAAAACCTTTAATTTTGAAAAGCAAGCTTAGGGACACAAAAAGGACCTTAATTTGATCAAAATAAACCTTAAAATGACTTGAACAATAGAATCAGACAAAAGCCCTTTGATACTATATGTTGATTTCATTAGTTTGAAGTATGTAAAGTCTAGAAATCTCACCTAGGTTTCTTTATTGATTTCATAAGCTTGGGATTTCTCCTAGGTGACGAGTTTGCCTTCAATTGCTTTAAGTTTCACAAGTCCAGCAAGAGTGCTCTTAGATTTTTTGTTAAAGATGCTTCATTTTGTATGGGATGAAAAGCAAAGGCTTTGTATGGACATTTAGTTGAATGTTTATTGCCTATACAATGTAAATCGAGGGGCTATAATTCGTCCATCCTTTTTCCACTCATTCTTTATGTAAACACTGGCAAAATACTTGGTTTTATAAGATTATGGGTTGTACATATCTCAAGGCATATCTATGGTGTATGATTTTTATTTGGAACAATAGGTTTTTTAATTGATTCACAAAAAAACTAATACCATGGCTTATACGTAAATTCATATTATAGGCACATTAGAGAAATTATTAAATTATATACAAGTAAATTAAGACTTAACATATCATTATCTACTCGATCCCACAGTTTGCACACATCTCGAGGCATGTCCTCGCTCTCGTAAAGAAGCATATATATAGTAAATGATGTTGATTTTGTAATCTACACACATACACAACATTACAAATACATCACATAAATGTAAAATATACCTCGACCACGTGCATCAGTCAGTGCGCGTATCTCAATTAGGGTCACATGTTATGATTAAGTGATCCTGATTATAGAATAAATTGTTGGGTCATATGCCCTAGGTCAATCCATTAACTATCTTTATGAATACTTTTAGTTAATAAAATAGAGGATTTCGTTTGTTGTTTATTATAATTAATTTCCATGTTTACAATATAATAAGATTCATGGGTATTTACAGAAATATCCTAAATGTCCCTAGTCCATCATTATGCTGGGAACTATAATGAATTAAGACTAGTGTGAGTCTTGATTGATGATCATATGATGATTATACGTATAGGGATATGAATCAAGATCACGAGTACTTGTTAGGGAACAAAGTACTGGATCGACCCGCTATGAGAACATCACATGGATTAAGTTATAGTCGTTTCTCATGATAGGTATATTATTTCAGTATTCTGACTTGAGATTATGAAAGACTTCAACATTAGGAATAAAGTGATTTGACACAATCAAACATTGTCTTTAACCAGACGATTATAAGGGTTGTGATTGGTTACTGCGTGAGCAATGTGATGAAATTGTGTAATCAAGATAAAATTTGTCCCTCTCATATAAAGAGAGATATCCAGTAGATCCCTCGATGTGTTAGACTGTTAAAAGGCCTAGTCTAAGTGAATTGATATTGATCAATGCCACTTGGATGTTCTCAGTCTACCTAGAGATTGAGACTAGTAAAATTGAACATGTTGGATGACAATTCCATGCCTTATGTTTGATCAAAAGGATATCGTGTGACAAAAGGATGTTATATACACTATTGATTAGGTTGTATCGATTTGATATTCGTACAACTTGGGTAGTCATAATGTCTTGCTAGAGGCCGCTTATGAATCGTATACCAAAATGTGTTTTGGTACAATGACAACGTTGTGTGAGCCTATTGGGTCGCAAACTAATAATGGTTTTGTGAGATTTTAATATGGTTTGAAAAATGATTTTTATATGATAAATTTCATGATAGAAACATCTTTGTGGTGTATTAGACTTATACTTCTTTAAGTAGGGATATATGTATAATTTACTTAAGCATCTATATACAAGGGTTGTATAAATAGTCGCTTTAAGTTAGAACATACGTACGAAAGATTAAGGGCCGAAACTCTATTTTCATTTCAGAAATGAATTAGGGTTTTCTAGTAAGCTCTGAATCATTTTGGAGACAAACAAAAAGTTTGGTATTCTCTCGAAGCTAGCACTTCGAATCTCGGCCGTCGTTCATCTGTGGACTGCAGGTAGAGGGCATTCGTCGTTGGCAGCGCCTTAGAGATCGATCAACCTTAAGAAAGGTATATTGCAACTGAGATATGATTTAGTTTTCATGGTTTAAACGTTTTAATGGAATTAGATTTGGATCCTGTTAAGGTTTTTGTCAAAATTGTCTTGTGATTTTTGCTGCGTATGAACCCCAAAACCCAATATAAACTAGGATTAAAAATTTAGGCCGTGAAAATTATAGTCTTTCCTTAAGGGATGGACTATCTATTTTAGGATTGACTTGATCATTCTACTAGAGACCTCACCTTGACCTATTTTTTTAGGATGATATGTTGTTGATGTTCTATGGGTGACGTTGTACTTTCCTAACAAAGACACAACAATTCTATTGCAGAATTAGGTTCATCTCTAACTGATAATTGAGTGTGGAGCTTCGAATCTTAAGAAGATTCTTGACTAGACGAACTTAACATATGTTTTAATGTAATTACTTTTTGTTGCCTTGACTTTGACCTATTTTGACACATAATCCACTACCAATAAGGTATATGTGTTCCCATGAGATAGTGGAAATCGTCACATGAAGTCAATGCCCCAAATGTCGAATACCTTATAGAATAGAATTTTGCTCTTAGGCATTTGGTCTCTTGGTCCTAGGGATTCATAATTCTTACAGTTAGAAGAAGTCTAAGTGAAGATGTATATGTCATGGAAAAGTATTGGTCAATAAAAACCATAACCTAAGACTTTGCTAGATGTACGAAATGAATTGAAATGGCCGTCACATGTGTAAAAATGATTGTAGGAAAAAAATAGAATTTGTTTACTCATAAGTAATACACTTGCCAATCATCTGATTCGAGAAAAGTTTCCATAAATACGGATTGTCCTATAGGAGAAGCTTAGAATCACACACCAAATTTTACTTTTATACATGTGTATATTCTAATGGCAATTGCTTGGCAACTAGATAGTTGACAAAATTAGAATACCAAGGAACTTCATAAGACGTAACATATATGTCCCTATCAGGGACCTCATCGAGGAGACCTTTAAGTGGTTCACCATTCTCTAGGCGACTAAGGTGGTTTGCCAATGGATTCTTAGCCCCTTTAATGTCTTTTATTGTAAGATCAAACTATTGGAGTTAGAGTATCATCTTATGAGTCTCGGTTTAGACTCTTTGTTGGAAAAGAGATGATGCAGGATTTCATGGTCTGAATATACAATGAATTTGGTACGTAAGCAATAAGGGCTAAAACTCTTGTGTGTAAAGACAATTACTAGGAGTATTTTCTTAGTGGTGGTGTAATTCATCTATGCTACGTCCAAAAATCTAGACACATAATAAATCACTTAAGATCATTTCCCTACTTTCTGTCCTAACATGACTCCTACGATGTATTTGCTTTCATCGCACATTATCTTAAAGGGAAGTGTCAAGTCAGGTATTTTGATTATTAAGGTAGAAGTAAGCGTGTTCTTCAGGGTAGAGAAAACTTATTTATAGTCTTCATTAAAGACAAATGGAGCTATTTCTGAAGTAAACGATGTGTAGGTTAATCTATCACGGAAAAATCCTTGATGAAGCTCTTGTAGAAACTCGCATGACATTTAATGGAGCGTATATCTCTTACAGTGGTGGGATATGGTAACGTTCAAATGACATCCACTTTTGTTGGGTCAAATTCTTTACCTCTAGATAAAAAAATGTGACCCAAAATGATTCCTTTATCTACCATAAAATAGAACTTCTCATAGTTGAGAATAAGATTTCTTTTCATTCATCGGGATAACACTTTGGTCGAATTGTAAAGACAACTATCAATGGAATCTCCATAAGCAGTGAAGTCATCCATGAAGACTTCATTGAAGTTCTCGACAAAGTCAGAGAAAGTGGTCACCATTGATCTCTTGTCGCGCATATCAAATACAACCTATATAAGGTTACTAATCCTACTTAAATATAGTAAAGGCAAGCACGGGGTCAAATCCTGAAATTCAGTCAAATTGAGTTCAAAAAAATAGAAAAGTAAATATGGGTGATTTTGAAGAGTTTTATCCTAAAGATCTACTAAATAATGCAACAAATAATTAAAACTCAGATATAGTAAAACATACCTAAGTTCAAGATTTCCCAATCTAGCCCTACATTGTTTCCATATCTTGCATCATCAATTTTAAAAGATGGGTTTTAAAAATGTTTCCTGATATAGGCTATAGGTGTTGGGGTAACCAATACCCCAGTTCCCTGATTCTCGAAATATAGGGCAACAACTCTCTAAATTCTTCTATTACTTCACTATAAAACCGTGGGCAATCGCTCTCAAGATTTATCACATAAGAAGCATTAAAAGCTCTGTGGCAACCAGTCTCAAGATTAATCTAATTCTAGATTTTATTCACTTAGAACATTAACTGTGTTAGGTTTCTTATTCTAAGTGATTGCCATTGTAAATCGAGTTGGTATTATGCACTCAACCTGATTAATAGTAGGTCAATGGGTTTATGCCTAGAGATTTGCAATGAATAATGCAAACTCTAAACTACTATTAAGACACTGTTAAAAATGATAACTTAAAGATAGAGGACTAAAACAAAACACTATTGTTAAGGAAAACCTTAACAAGACATGAAAATAAACCTACTACTGGCTAGAGAGCTTCATCCCTAACCTAGGTATTAAAGAACCTAGCTTGACATGGCTACTTTTCCATGCTCTACTTCTAAATCACTTCGAATTACAATGTGTTTTCATATATAGAGGTCACTTTTTTTTATATAGGTGAGCCTAAGTACAATAATAGGAAATCTGGGAAATAAGATCCTTTTTAAAATTGCAAAATTTTTATTCTGTGAGTTTGGTGACGTTAAGGGCACCGTGGTTTTTTGGGAACGACACCGAGTGGTGAAGTGCAGGATATAGTAACTCTATGAAAGTAAGTCAGTCTTGATCTTCTATTTTTATTCTTAGCGCCAGAGGTGACACCGTTTGTTGTTAATCTGACATTGTCTATTGATTTTCAGATATCGTTTGTTATTCTGCCTTAACGCCTTGCTTGACGTCGTGGCTTCTCCAGGCCGTCCACATTTCATTTTGGGGACGTCAACCTTATACGCATTTTACCGAACTCATATTTTTTCCCGAATTTTTCTAATTCCCGCAGAAACAATCAAATTTCCTCTAAATCTCCAAAATAAACATATAGAGCTAAAAAACATGACTTTGGACTTAATTTACATGATAAAATACCTATTAAAATTTTTATCAATAATGACTCATCAAATATCCCCAAACTTAGAACTTAGTGCGTCCCAAGTACAGGGTTATCTGACTGGGAAAACTAAATACATTGCGACAAAATTAAGTAATGCTTTTTACATACTTTGCAAAACATTGGAGTCTTCATAATCGAAATACGATCAGTTTTTTTTGTAAGAGACTTAGAATTTTCCAAGGCTTATTGAACATGGTCACTATTCAAGATGACACTTATTCAAGACTCAAAGCATTTAAAAACCATAACCTTCAACTTACTTATAGTTTTATGGGTCTCTTCATCAAAGCAGTAGATCCAAGTTGATCTCCTTCTTACATTGCTTCTTTTAAACATACATTATCACCACTTTTCCTTTAATTGCATATTTTCACACCTTCAAGAGTCCATATGGCTTAGTTAAAGGTAGGGTAATATTTGGTACATGGAATTAGAATACCTTACTTATACTAGCTATAAGCAATTATGCTAAATCTTTATTTCTTAATAGGAATCTCATTTTGTGAACTTTCGCCTTATATTCATCTAGAGATCCCCACTTTCACTATCAATATAGTATTTTTGTATGGTCCCTGCTCCATTTCTTATGGATACCGATTTTTTATTATTTTTCCAACCATCAAGTTCTTTGCTCCATTTTGTACAAAACTTATGGAACTCTTTATTATTTTTAGAAATATCTTGTTAGCACTTCTCACTTTTACTATTGTAAAGTTAGTTCTCCAATGTACAATCATCAAGCCCAAATCTTATTATAGTAAAAAAAGCTTACTTCTTCCTTTTATAATTGTTAAATCATTAAAAACTATACTACTTGTGGATTAGTCCTAGTTTTAGAATCCTATAGATTTTGAATTTCTCAGCAAATTTGATTCGACCACCTACCTACTATGGTCTCAAATTATGACTCATCCATATTCCAAGTTTCTATTTTTGTTGCAAAGTAGGTGTAAATGCTCTTCTATTTCTTCTACGTCTAATGGTAACCAACTTGACCGTGTTTTTATTCTAAAAATTGAAAGTTTCACTCGTAAGTAAGACTATATAGAATAGTAAATATACTAAACTACCTAAAACATGCATGCATTATTATAGGAATTTCTAAATGATGAATGCAGTGGAAGATAAAATATGGGATGAAAAGGATATAATATTTATGTGAACTCCAACTTTTAAAAACTAAGATTACACCTATGAGGCTTTATTGGTTACTCTGTCCATGTACCTAATAAATACCCCTAAACTTATTTTGAACCTTGTCCTTAAGATTCAAAATTGAGCTTAGAATACAAATAGCAATAATGGTGGAAATAAATAGATAATTTATATATGGAATTTGGTACAATACTTTATGAATGGTTAAGAAAATAAGAAAAATAGGAATTAAAATTGATTACTACACAAATATTTTTGTGGGCAGCCTTTTAGTAGTGCTTTTGTTTAACTTCGTTGGCTCGATGAGTTTACCTCCCCCTAGTTGGGGTCCTAATAAATGACTTTAATCATCAGTATAGAGAATCGTGTGAAGATTCGCTCTTTGCCATGTATGATTGGAACTGGTAGTGTTGTATGTCAAGGGGTATAGTCCTTTTATCCTTGCTATCGTCCATCTATATGTGTTTTGTCCCTCATTCGATGAGTTGCAAAGTTTATGTAGGCCTAATACTTATTTGTGCACTTCTTCGCAAAGGCTTTTCTTCTAGGGCTATTATTAGGCACGTGCCCTAGGTCAATCTATAAACATTATTTATCTTATAATTTTAGTTAATAAAATAAGGGTTTTATTTGTTGTTTTATTATAAGTGATTGCATGTTTACCTTATAGTAAGATCCATGGGTGTTCGTTGAAATATCATAAGTGTCCCTAGTCAGTCATTATATTGTAACATTAATAAATTGAGACTTGTGTGAATCTTGAATGTTGGTCATGTGATGATTACGCGTATGGGGATACGAATCAAGATCATGAACACTTGTTAGGGAATAAGGTGTTTGACCGATCCGCTATAAGAACACCACATGGACTAAATCATAGGTGTTACTCATAATAGGTATATCATTTAGTCCTTCGACTTGAGATTATTATAGACTTCAATATTAGGAGCATGATAATTTGACACAATCAAATTTTGTCTTTAATCAGACATTTATGAAGATTGTGATTGGTTACCATGTGAATAATATGTGAAGGTGTGTAATCAAGATAAAATTTGTCACTCTCGTATGGAGAGAGATATCGGTGGATCCCTTGCTAAGATAGACTGATATGGCCAAATCCATGTGTATTGATATGATTAATGTCACTTGGTTGTTTTTCTGTTCACCTAAAGATCAAGATTAGTACGATTGAACATTAAGGGTGTCTTTCCTGACTTATGTTTAATCAAAGGATATTGCATGAGAAAAGGATATGATATATGTTATTAATTACGTTGTATTGGTGTTAATATTTATGCTACTTGGGGCTAGGACTCCAAATTGTGGTCACCATTTGTGTATGGATACAATTTCAATTCGGAGTAATGAATTTTATATGCATGACCTAAAATATTTGAACGATAACTTGGGAAATCGAACAATAATCGACTAGGAAAGAAAATCATGAAATAATGTATGATTTACAATTTTTGAGTTCTTTAGATTTAAGGATAGAAAGATTTAGTTTAATGGAACTTATGAATTTTTTTATCTCGAAATCGAACAATCGAAAAGAAAATCATGAAATAATGAATTTTTTTTTGTAGATTTAGATTTTTCAATACCTATGAGGAAAAACCTATGAGCAAAAACCCAACAGTGGTATCAGAGCATTATGCTCGGTTCTATTAAACTTTTGTATATTTTCTCAAATGTATATATGATATATGTGTGAAAACATAATCTTGGTCATTGTATATATGATATGTATATAGATTCTGTGATAATTGTTATCAAGAATTAGTTTTAAAGCATGTTGTTAATACGTGTATGTTAATACATCACATGATATGATTGAATGATAGTATTCATGTTTAATATATTTCGATTACCATGTTATTTTATATTGAACGATGTGAATTTTGTATGTTCATGGTAGACTTCATATTTAGGTTAATATGATTATGTTCATTAACACATACTTCATTTTGTTCAACAATTATGTAAGTCTCTATGATAGAGATCGTCATTAGGTTTATATGATTAATTTAATATAATTCTGATGTTGAATATATGATTAATATCTCGAATTAATTTTGATCGTATATATCATTGTAGTAATTTGTTAATATATTCCTATAAGATAGGATATAGACTTGTAATTGTATTAGAATTACAAATTCAATAAGATAGGTGGAATATAAAACAAATTCTAATTGGATAAGGATTCATAGTATCTTAAATTCTAATTAGATTAGGATAAGATATTAAGTTAATGGTAGGCCTGAGATAATTAAAAATGTCTTAATTAATATTTTTGGAATTAAAATAAGGGGCATTTTTGGCCCACTGATCGGCTAGCGGGACCGCCGTTAATTGTTTGTATCATTCAAAAAAATTCGTACACCTAACATTTTAGTGATTATTCATGCATTGTAATGTATGATATTTATCTTATTTAATTATGATTACTAAAACAAACAAAAAATCTCTCTTTAAAATTTTAAGTCAAGTGCCATCCATTCTCAAACACTTGTCAAGGCTTCGATCACATTAATATGGGTCTGCCTTTATAGAGTGTATTATGTTATCTTGAAAGGCAAGTTGAGTAACGATTACTCTATTGTTCGAAATGGTTAGACTTAATAAAGCTATCAAAATCGTTTTGGGATTTAGGCACTAGATGAGATAAAATATGCTAAGACATAATATGTCATAATCTCATAAAATAACTAAAAGTAACATATGATGTAATTGGTAATTGGTTCCTACCTAAATTATCTAATTTGAAATGTCATGCCTTAACAATCTTAAAATTAGGTGAAACATGGATTTTAGTCCCTTAAATTAACATAACATTTTTATGGAGGGTTGCTAATTTAGTGGGAGTTTATTCCTCTATACTAAAATGAACTTTTCCATAATCTTTGTTATATTTCTATGGCCTCTTCAAATCACACAAATCCCTTGTCACTACGACCCATCCTTGAGATGGATAAGTTGTTTGGGACAAACTTTCTTAATAGGTTCTGAAACTTGAGAATTGTTCTTAAGCAAGAATGAAAGTTATATGTCTCAGATGATCCTATTCCAAAGAACCACCAACCAATGCTTTAAAACCTATGAAGGATGCACAGACTAAGCATCTCAATGACTCAATCGATGTTGCATGCATTACGTTGGCAACCATGGTTCCTAAACATTTGAAGGACATGGAACATATGGAAGTTTATGATTTGGCTACGACGCTGAAGGAAATGTTCCAACAGCAGGCTAGGCAAAAAAGGTTCGGATAGTGAAGAACCTTCATTCTTGCAAAATGGCTGAGGGTACGTCAGTTAGTCCTCATGTTTTGAAAATGAAGGGCTATATTGACCATCTTGACAGACTTAGATTTCCTATAAGCCAAGAGTTGGCTACAAATTTGATCTTGAATTCATTGCATCAAAGTTATTCACAATTTGTGGTGAACTATAACATGAATAACTTGGAGAAGTATATCTAAGAGTTGCATTTGATGCTCAAAACTGTTGAGCAAATTCCAAGAAACCCATTACTAGTGTGATGAGGGTTCAGAAAGGAAAGGCTTTGAAGAAAATGGGCAAATGTAAGGATAAAGTTACAAAGGCTGCTATGATTGTCATAAAGCCTTTGGAACAAATCTAGCCCCATGTTGCTTCTACTTCACATTCCCAAAAGGAAAAGAAAAAAGAAGGAAATTGTCATTTCTATCATTCACCTGGACATTGATTTAGAAATTGCAAGCTCTATCTTGATAATCTAAAGAAAAATAAGTGTAGTGCGACAATTGATTCAGGTATTTACGTTATTGAAGTTCACTTGTTTACTAGTGATTCCTAAGTATTTGATACCGGAAGTAGATCTCACATTTTCATTAATGTGCTAGGTCTCACTAAATGTAGAAAGCTAAAGAAAAAAGAAGTCATCCTACGAGTTGGAAATGGAGCAAAGGTTGCTACGTTAGCTATAGGATGCTATTAGTTAATTTTACCTAGTGGACTTATTTTAGTTTTAAATAATTATTGTGACATCCCTACCTTGAGCAGAAACATCATTTTAGTGTCATGTTTGGATTTAGATGGTTTTAATTTCATCATTGCGAATAATAAATGTTCCATTTCTCATAAAGACATTTTCTATGCGAATGTTGATTTGTGTGATGGTCTTTATATTCTAAATATGAAAAGTTCCACAAATACTCTCATTCTTAACTTAAATACAAATATATTCAAGTCAAATGATTTAAATTGAACCTACCTTTGGCACTGTCGACTTGGCCACATTAATGAGAAATGCACTTCTAAACTCCATAAAGATGGACTTTTAGATTCCCTTGATTTTGAATCATATGAAGCATGTGTATCTTTTTTACTAGGAAAGATGTCAAAGAGTCCCTTTATTAGATACAGTGAAAGGGCAAGTGATTTATTGAGTCTAATACATATTGATGTATGCGGTCCCATAAACAAAATGGCTAGAGGCGGATATCATTACTTCATTACATTCATTGATGATTTTAGTGGATATGATTACCTGTATCTCATGAAACATAAAGGTGAATCTTTTTAGATACTTAATAAATTTTAGAAGGAAGAGCAAAATCAACTTGGTAAAACTATTAAAGCACTTTGATCTGATTGAGGTGGTGAATATTTGAGCCAAAAGTTGAATGATCATCTTAGAAACTGTAGGATTGTCTCACAGTTAACTCCCCTAGCAACTCCACAATGGAATGGTGTTTCATAGAGGACAAATCAGTCTTTATTGGATATGGTTCGATCTACGATGAGTGTGCAGATCTTCTTATTTCTTTTTGGGGTTATGCTATAGACATTATTGCATTTGCACTAAATCATATTCCTTCTAAAGCAGTTATTAAAACACTACATGAGATATTGTTTGAGAAAGACCAAGTTTGTTTTTCTTTAAGATTTAAGGCTGTGAGGCTTTCATACGATGATAAAACTCAAAAAAAGTATCAGCCAAATCTACCTAGCGTGTTTTCTTTGGTTATTCTAAAGAAACTAGAGGATACTTCTTTTGTAATCCCGCTAAGAATAAATTGTTTGTTGCTCAGAATGGTGTCTTTATGGAAAAATGTTTATTTCATAAGAAAAAGTGGGAATAAAGTAAGTCTTGAAGAAATTCAAGAACCACAAATAAACACTCAATCTCCAGTGGGACAATAATAAAGTCTTGAACTAATTGATCCTCCAAAGGTATCATAAGGCCATTGTAGGTCTAATTGGGTAAGACATCTACCTCGAGAGGTTTGGATTTCTTATTACTGATAATAGCAAAGTGTTGCTTGTAGATCAAAATGAACCTATAACTTATTAAGAGGCTATTTTTGGCCTAAGGTAGATAAATGTCTTAGTGCATTGAATTCTGAGATGCAATCCATGTATGATAACCAAGTTTGAAACCTAGTTAATTTACTTGAAGGTAGAAAGATCATTGGATGTAAATGGGTTTTCAAGAAGAAAACCGACATGAATGGCAACGTGCATACTTATAAAGCACGGGTAGTAGCAAAAGGTTTCAGATAGACTAAAGGTATTGTTTATGATTAAATTTTTCTCCTATAGCCATGCTTAAATCCATTATAGTTTTAATTGCCATAGCAGCATATTATGACTGTTAGGTAAGGCAAATGGATGTCAAAACAACTATTCTAAATGGAAAGTTACTTAAGGACGTGTATATGTTATAGCCTAAAGGGTTTATTCATCTTGACAATTCTAGGAAGGTGTGCAAGCTTCAAAGATCTATTTATGGATTAAAGCAAGCTTCTCAAAGTTGGAATCTTCATTTTGATGAAGCAATTAAGGAATTTGGTTTCATTAAAAATGAAGATGAGCCTTGTGTATACAACAAGGTTAGTGGGAGCGTGATTTTTTCCCAGGTGATGTTTGTTGATGATATATTACTCATTCAAAATGATATCCCAACCTTATAGAGTGTCAAGTCTTGGTTAGGGAAGTGTTTCTCAATGAAGGACTTAGGAGATGCAGCCTACATCCTTGGGATTAAGATTTATAGGGATGGATCTAAAAGGCTGATCGGTCTGAGTCAGAGTGCTAATATAGATAAGTTACTGAATAGGTTCAGTATGCAAGACTCTAAAAGAGGGTCATTACCAATGTCTCATGGTATAAATCTCAGCAATACTCAATGTCCAAACAGTAATGAAGAGCGAGAGAATATGAATACGATTCCATATGCCATCATGTATGCCATGTTATGCACTCGACCTGATGTATCATATGCTTTAAGCACAACAAACATATATTAGTCTAACCACGGTGTGAGTAATTGATAGCAGTAAATAACATTCTTAAGTACTTGAGATGGACTATAGAAGAGTTTTCTTTGTCTATGGATGTTTGAAAGACAAGCTTGTTGCAAGTGGTTACAAAGATGCTTGTTTTCAAACTAATATAAGTGACTTTAGATTGCAGTTTGGATATGTGTTTGCTTTGAATGGAAGCGCAATGAGCTAGAAAATTCGAAGCAAGAAATTGTCGCAGATTCTACAACAGAAGCAGAATATATTACAACGTTCGATGCGGCTAAGGAGGTAGTTTAGATCAAAAAGTTCGTCTAAGAACTTCATGTGGTTCCGAGTATAGCTAGCCCCATATGCTTGTATTGTGACAACAACGGGGTGATAGCACAAGGCAAGGAACCAAGGTCACACCATCGATCTAAACATAAGCTTATTGTATTCATCTAATTTAAGAAATCATTGATAGCGGACACATGAAGATTTACAAATTTTTTTTATAGAAGACTATGTTGTAGATCTTTTGACAAAGGCTCTTCCACAAGAGAAACATGATGGTCATGTTTGGTCACTAGGTATTAGATACATGAATGATTGGCCCAAGTGCAAGTGGGAGATGTTAGGGCATGTGCCCTACATCGATTTGCAAAATTGTTTATCTCACAATTTTAGTTAATAAAATAGAGGTTTTATTTGTTGTTTTATTATAAGTGATTACATCTTTACCTTATATTAAGATTCATGGGTATTCGTTGAAATATCCTAAATGTTCCTAGTCGGTCATTATACTGGAACTATAATGAATTAGGATTAATGTGAATATTTATTGATGGTTATGTGATTCTCATGTGTATAGGGATATGAATCAAGATCATGAGTACTCGTCAGGGAATAAGGTAATGCACCGACCCGCTACAAGAATACCACGTGGATTAAGTATAGGTGTTACTCACGATAGGAATATCATTTAGTCCTTTGACTTGAGATTACCAAAAACTTCAATATTAGGAGAATTATAATTTGACAAAATCAAATGTTGTCTTTAACCAAACAATTATAAAGATTGTGATTGGTTACCACGTGAATAATATGTGAAGGTGTGTAATCAAGAAAAAAAATTTCACTCTCGTACAAAGAGCTATCAGTAGATCCCTTGATAAGATAGACTGATAATGACCAACTCCATGTAAATTGATATGATCAATTTTATTGGTTTTTTTTTTCACCTAAAGATCGAGACTAGTATTATTGAACATTAAGGGCGACTTTCCATGCCTTATGTTTAATTAAAGGATATCGCACGACAAAAGAATATGATATTTGTTATTAGTTAGGTTGTATCAATGTTGATATTCATGCTACTTGGATAGTCATAATGCCTTGCTAGAGATCGCTTATAACTTGTGTACAAAAATGGTTTTTAGTTCACTGCCAATGTTGTTTGAACCTATTGGGTCGAACGTAAAGAATGACTTTGCACAATTTCGGTTGGTCTAAAGTAATGAATTTTATATGATAAAATTCATGACATAAAAGCCCTTACTATTTGTTGTATGATAACTTATTAATAGGGGCGTTCGTGTAATTTAGTTAAACCGACTAAATATAATAGTTGTCTTATGAATAGGATTTTAAGTGACGGCATATCTAAATATATATATAAAGGGTGAAACACTAAAAATGAAATAAGATTTTTGTTTTACAATTTTTGAGTTCTCTAGATTTAAGGAGAGAGAAAAATCATTTTCAATCTCTATCGGGCCAAGCACTCCAAATTGTAGTCACCTTTCGTGTGTGTGGATTTCTAATAGAGGATGTGCACTTGAACGTCTTTGTAATTGAACTATCAGAAAAAAGAAATCATGAAATAATGTCTAATTTACTTTAATAGATTTAGTTTAATGGATCGTATTCTCGATCCAATTAGGGTTTTTCAAAATTTGTTTTAAATTTTTTGCTACGTATGAACCCCAAAAACCCAATACCTATATCTGGCTCGATTTCCTCCGAAGCTTCCTCAATCAACAATTACCTATCAGTAATCATCTCATCCAAAATCATAGTAGAACAAGCAAATAATGTGTAAGTTGAAGAATTTAAAATATGCAGAATCTTAAAACTGACCAATCTTCATTTATGTTCAATAGACATAAAGACGTTGACTAATTCAATGTTAGCTCCAGCCATTCATTTAAAGGGCCTACCGAATAAAAAATTAAAAGGTCTGAACTTACACTTCTTCGTCATGTTTATGACATGAAAGTCAGCGGGGAACCTTAAATCCCCAACATGAACCATTATATCTTAAATGAATCCTTTAGACGAGATCTCCTTACTATTAATGACTAGAATGTGAATCTTCATCACTGACAGTTTGCCAACCCCTATAAGCTCCTAGAAGTCTGAGGACATTACATTAATTAGTGTTCCTAAATCAAACATTACATTCTCTAGATAGAGTCCACCTATAGTACAAGGGATACTTACTACTCCTGAACCGTCAAAGTTAAGTGGAATGTCTATGGGATTTCCTTGGTGTTTAGGTGGATCACCTCTTACTTTTGTATTGTCTAGGATAATGTTTCATAAACCTCATTTTCAGAGGCGGCGCTGTTATGAACAATAGAACTCAATTGCACGCCTGATGGGTAATACCCATATTTAGATTAAGGTAGGCTTGCAAAGGAAACTTCCCCCTTTCCTAATGTTAACCCAGTTGTTGTGTGATTGGCCTATTTAAAGTTCCAAGTTTTGAACCATGATGCTTATACGACTGAGAGCCTTCTCAGTGTTCAGTTGGAACTAGGTGACATGTCTAGCAAACCTATTTTTTTAAGCTGTTAGAGATTTAATCATGTCCTCTAGGGAGGAATGATTGGACACTACTTTAGGTAACAGTTATCCTCTAGGGACAAAGGATGAATAGTCTATGTTTCGAGGCCCATAACTAAAATTAAATTTATTCCACATCTTTGGTTGATTGTATGTATTTTTGGAGGGCACTCAAATTTTCCCTTGGAATTGGTTACCTACTGATGGTCCATAAATATAGCATGACATTCATCAGTCGCAAGGTTTGTAGCTAAGCAGAATCCACAGGGTTTAAGGTATACTTATCCATTGCTTAGGAGACGTTCCACCAAGGAAGTCAACTTACCAATCCTCTTGTTAGTGAAGCTAGTAGTAGCTCTAACTGATGGTCTTCGGTGCGCATCAACAACAATAACCTCGTATAATCGAGATTGTTGCACTATGTCCTCCTAGAGTTGCTTCACCTACGCAAGTTTTTTTCATAAATGTGACCACTACATATGCTACCAATTGTACCCCTCTTAAACGAGGGCATGTCGACATAGTAGTATCGATAATGGCCCTATTGAATTGGAGATGTTGTGGAAAATTGGCAATTAGATCCTTTTATCAGTCACAACAATCACTAAAGGACAAATTTGTCTTCATCCAAATACTACATATCTCATAGATGAATTGGGCTACCTTATCTTTAAAGAAATATTCCCTGAGATACTCATGTATCATGTTGTACCATGAGTCAATGAAGTCAGGGCATAGATAAAAGAGCCATTGTTTGGCCTTATCCTTTAATCATAATGGAAAGATCTAAGCTTTAGTGCATTCTCTTCTGCTCAAGGAGGTTTCATAGACTATCAACTCGTCTGAAACTCCTTTAAGAATGCCACAGAATCTTCACTCTCCATGCCATAGATTGTGGGCAGGAGGTGAATAAAGCCGGACATAAGCTTGAAAGCTTAGCCATTTGGTAGAATGTTTATGTGGAGGAGCTATTGAGAAAGATGATTTTGGAGATCTTCATTGATGTGCCTCGCAACTCTAGCGATCAGTGCTAACGTGGTGAGCATCGTCAGCTATAGTAGGTTAGGGTAAACTAGACTCTCGGTGTAGAGCTTCCTTAACCAACTTTTGGTGGGTTTTTTCTATTTAGATTGAGTTATCCTTCCATGCATAAACTAGTAGACTCAAAGAACAAAAAAACAAAAAAAAAATTAAGGTTAAATCAAATTTGGAACCGAATCCCTAACAATGGCGCCAAAGTTTAATCCAGTGCCATGTGTGTGAAATATAAGCCGTATAAGGTTGCCAATCCTACTGGAATGTAGTATAGGCAAGCATTGGAATAAATCCATTAGATTGAGTCAAATTGAATTCAACAAATAGAAATGTAAATCAAGTGGGTTTAAAAGACTTTTATCATAAAGGTCTACTAAAAAGGAAAGTAAATAATTAAAACTCATAAATAGTAAAGCATACCTAAGTCTAGGAATCAACGATCTAGCCCTACGTTGTTTCCATGTTATGGATCATCAATTTTGAACGACGAGTTTTAAAAAAATTTCCCTAAATAGGCTATAGATGTTAGGGTCACCAACATCCTAGTTCCCTATTCTTGAAAGATAGGGCAATGACTTTCTAAATACTTCTCTTACTCCACCATACAACCTTGGGCAATCGCTTTCAAGATTTAACCTAGTTTTCGATGTTATTCACATAGAACAACAAGTGTGTTAGGTTTCTCATTCAAGGTGATTACCACTTTTCTATCTAGTTGGTATCATAGAATCAAACAAATTGATAGTATGCCAATGGGTTTACACCTAGAGATTTGTAATGAACAATGCAAACTCTTCACTACCATTGAGAGTTTTTTAGACAACATTAAAAACTACAACATAAAGATAGAGAGCTGAAATAAAACACTTTTATTAAAGAAAACCTTAACAAGACATGAAAACAAACCTACTATTGGCTAAAGAGCTTCATCCCCGACATAGGTATTAAAAAACCTAGCCGGACATGGATACTACACTTTGCTCTACTTCTAAATCATTGTGAATTATAATGTGCTTTCTTCCATAAAAGTCTCTCCTTTATATTGGTGAGCCTGGTTACAAGAATATGAAATCCTGAGAAATAAGAATCTTCTAAAAATTAAAAACGTTCTACTCTGTGAGTCTATCGCCGTGGTTATGTAGGAACGACACCGAGTGGCGGTGTGGTAGGATAAAGTATGTCTTAGACAACAAGTCTTTCTTGAACTTCTATTTTGGTCCCAGCTCCTTAGGTGACGTCGTTTGTTGAAAATATGATGGCATCCATTCATTTATGATGTCATTCCTTTTTCTGTTTAGCACTGTGGCTTCTCCGTGGCACCGTTAGTTCATCCTAAGGGCGTCAATCCTGCTAGTTTTTTAGTGAACTTTGACTTCTTTCCCAAATTTGTCGAGTTCCTGCATAAATACTCAAATACCATGTAAATCTCTAAAGTAAACAAATCAAGCCATGAAACATGACTTTGGACTTAAATTTACATAGAAAAACACCTATGAAAGAGAGCATAAATAATGACTCGTCAACCATACATCATTGAAATGTTGCAGGTGCATTTGTAAGGAAAATGTTCCAAAATAACATATTAAAGTAATATCCTCCTAGTCTTCTGGTGCAATAGGAATCAAATGAAACCTAGAATACCCATATTAATGGGATTTTCAAGCCAGATGCTCAAGCATCAAATCTATAAATGGTAAGGGGAGATGGTCTTTCCTTGTGGCCGCATTAAGCTTTTTTTAGTCAATACAAACTCACCATCCATTTTTGATAAGGGTAGTTACTAACTCTTATAGGCTATTGGTTAAAACTATTACTTCAATTTTCTTGGGAAAAACTTAAACTGAATTAATCCGCTTGTTATCAGATATGGGATATATAGTTCATGCATCAAGTAGTTTCAAAATTTCTTTCTTGATTACATCAATGACAAGTACATATAATTTTCTTTGGGCTTGTCTCGATGGCTTGCTATAATATTCCAAATATATTATTTATGTGCATATGGAAAGATTCAATCCCTTGAAGTCTGCTAGTGTCTATCCCATAGATTCCTTTTATTAATTTAGGATGCGCACTAATCTCTCCTCTTCTAGTTTCAAAACCTTGCTTGAGAAAATAACTAGAAGGGTATCATTCTTACCTAAGTAAGCATACTTTAAGTGATAAATAAGCTCTT
Organism: Stephania yunnanensis; assembly: GCA_039657365.1. Lineage (NCBI taxonomy): Eukaryota > Viridiplantae > Streptophyta > Magnoliopsida > Ranunculales > Menispermaceae > Stephania > Stephania yunnanensis. Next base: position 43,058,287 of record CM077582.1, read on the forward strand.
TCAAATCGAGCTAAGGGGCTTTTCCAAGCGAGGGGATGAGCTTGGAATCAAAAGGGGTAGATTAATAGGAAATTAAATTTTAGATAAAGTTCATATAACTCTAACTCCATTATTATATTTTTTTACTTCAGTTTCGAGTGAATAAATCAATTCAATTAAATTGGATTTTCTCCTTAGCAGATGACTGAGTGCAATCTATCCCTTATAGGATAGTGAAAATTTTATGTACAAGTGGATCAATCACATCTAGTGTACAGAAAGATGAGACATCCGTAAGATATTTCATGGCTTCATAAATATTAAATCTTACGACATCACCATCAAATTCTATAGTTAAAGATATATCAACGACATCGAATATTTGCTTCTGATGTCTTCATGAAAGGACGTCCTAAAAGGATTGAAGAAAAGTTATGGAATACCTAATATCTCATATTTATGAGAAAGAAATCGATAGGAGAATACTTGTCCACTTCCACTAACACATCTTCCATGGCCCCTACATGGTGCTTTATTGACCTATTTGCTAATTTATCATTGAGGGATTCGAACAATGAAAAAGGCATGACATTTTTGGAAGCTCCTAAATCTAGCATCAATTAAGAGAAATGTGTGTTACCGATGGTAATTGGCACTGAAAACATTCCTAGACCATTACATTTGTAGAGACCTTTCATCCATACTGACCCTCTCATTTCCTTACACTTTTCCTTATTGATGCATAAATATTTCAGGACTTTTCCATACCTAGAAACATTAGCTACACCATCTATTAAGGGGATGTTAAGCCCTACTTTCGTGAGTGTGCCTTAAATTCCTTTACATTGCTTGTCTTTCTTTGACTTTTTAAGACATTAACGAAGCAAGAGACGAATAATAGTGGGTTTCATGATCAGTTCTGCACTTAGCTCCACAATTGATGTAAGAGTAACTTATATTTCATGCTCATTTTATGCCCTTACTTCCTTTAGTTTGCTTGGAAGATTCAGTTTTTTTGGTTCTTCAAGTTCAACTGCACTACTTAAAGTGATATTACTAAAATCTACCAAATGCTGTATAAGTTGCCTTTCCCTTTCACTTACACGACTTTCATTCCTAACTTGCTCAATTTTCTTTGCCGTTTTACTAAGAATTGAACTATACTACTGATCTTGAGTAGCAAAAACTCTTATAGTTCTTCAAGAGTAGCTTCTTTAAATGTCTCCGACACTTGTGGGGGTGATTTTCATCCTTGTGAAATGAATGATTGGTGATCATTACAATTTCTATTTCAAACACATATCACCAGCTTGAGCTCTCTCTGATCCTTGCAAGAATTGTATCTTCATCGACATCAACTTGAACATATCACTTTCTAATCTACTGTATTAAAAAGTAACACCAGTTTTAATCGGAAATGTATTGTTTGATGCACCATTATGTTTAGATTGATTTACCATTCTTTGAATAGTGCTTTTTGCTTTAGAAAATATAACTTCCATAAAACTTCCACTACGTATTATGTCCAATCACCATTTCTCATTATATGTTAGCCTTTCATAGAAGTTCTCAAATAATGATTTCTCACTGAAATCGTGTTGTGGAGATGCATGTAAAAGTTTTTTAATTTTTCTCGATATCTAAAGAAAAATTCACATTTTTCACATAAATGATGGAGATTTGTCTTTTATAAATATTTATCTTTCTCACAAGCATGTAGTTGTCTTGAAATATTTGGTATGGATCATTCAAAAATTGAATAGATATAATGGTTAGGTAGCACAACTAGTCATGGGCATCAACCTTTAGATAAAAAAAAAGCATTCAGCTTAACCATAACAGTTCGAGCAATAGCAAGCTTTATACCTACTATAACCAATTCAAACTCCACAAGAAATTTCAGCAAGTCCTCTGTTTCTCTTTCAAAAGAGAGTGATAGTTTCTACAAGGGTCAGGAATTTGTAATGTACTCTTTAGTTTGGGTGGTATATTCAACACAAAGGGGTTGGAAAAGTCCTCAAACCTGATTGGCTTCTTTAAAATTTAGTTCTTCTTTTTCCTAAACCATTAGAAAATTTATTTCAACCTTAAAAACTCTACTAACACAATGCCCGAAAACGGTGGCAAATTGAGGCATTATCGAACACACCAATAATATTCTCAATTTTCTCGACAACTATAGATTTTGATAAGTGATTATTTAGATTTATATATATGTTTAGTTTAACAGTATCTTTGTTATAAATATCCCCAAATGAGCACTAATTAATGATGTTTATGCATTTTTAGGTAATTAATGTGTGAAGGCAGGAAATGAGCAAAAATGAGAAACGATAAAGTAAAAACCTACGAAAGTAGGGTTGGCATCGTGGCTACACATGATAGCACAGTAGGTGTATTAGGCATAGTTTACAAGACTTAGGCACAATATGAGAAAAAAAAAGTGAAGAAATCAGGATTGTAGGCGTGGCTTTGTGGCGGCGCTATAAAGTAATAAGGGACGATGCGAGAGTTCATGGGAATAGTGTCCATGTCATGGAATACGAAAAATTGCACACAGGAGATAGCAAAGTGGCGGCACCGTGGCATAACAGATACAACGCTAAGGGATAAGTATAAGCGCTTGAGTGAAAGAAATTAGAATGTTATAGTTTTATTTCGAGTTAATTTGCTAATTGTTTTTGGGAAGTATAAATAGATGTTAGGAGGTTGTAAACTCATGACACATCAACCACTATCGACCATTAGAGTATTGTACCATAGGTTTACTTTGATTTTTAGTATTAGGAAGATTTGTGAAGAGAAAACATTGAAGACACAAAATTTGCAATTCAAGTTTTGTTTCATTGGTTCAAATGAAGGTATTATATTTATATTCATCTCTGATTTTCAATGATTTTAATTATAAATTGTAATGTGTATATTTCAATGAAGTATGAGTAGTTTATTAATCTTACGAATTAGTGGATCCTATGGTATGAAGGCTATGCTATGAGCATGATTATAAAGTTAGTATAAAAAGTGCAATGGTTAGAATTTGTATTGAGTTTGATGGTAATGCTATAGACATCTGGATCATGTGTTTATTGATAATAGGTTCTAGAAGTTATCATGGCTATTAAAGCTTTTAAGCCAGCAAGACATGAACGGTACAATCGTAAAATACCCAACATCGATAGATTATTTTTGATTAGTGAGGTGGGATGGTAAAATTAATTGGTTATGAATCTATTGATTTGGGACATTAAAGCAATGCAGAGCTTACATTATTCACACTAATAGGTGGTGTTCTAGTTTGCACCTTAGAATCGTTTATGTCATGATAGAAATAGATTTGAAGGAAATCTGTTAATTCTAATTAGGCATCCCACACAACATATTAAGATGCAAAAGCGATTGAAAAGCATAGTATTAATTACCTTGGTAAAGTTGTTAACCAAGATATTCTTAATATAAGAATTAAAGTAAAGTTTACAATGTTTTGTTGGATAGAGTAGTTTATTATAAAACCATTAAATAAGGGATTTCCTTAGCAATAGTTCAAAATTAAATAGGTATTCAACTAGTGCAAAAACATTTTCCTCAGGATGATATTTGTAGTTAATGTAAGTTGATTACAATATTAGTACAAGCTAGCCATTATACTTGCAGTTTGTGTCAAGTTTTTGGTGCCGCTGCCGGAGATTAGTAGCCACTTAGTATTACTTAGTTTGAAAAGTTGCTAATTTTTATTTTAAGTAATTTAATTTCAAGTTAATCAAAACGAAAATTCAAAAATAAAAAGCTTAAGTTTCGAGTTTGACTTTCTACACTTGATCTTTTGTGTTTTCTTTTAGGGATATCTAGTGCATGCGTCGTAAAGGAGAGAAACACCTAGTACTTTATGACCCTGAGATTAGTTGAACGAATAAATCAAAAAAAGGAAAGTAAACAAGATGCTTGAGGAGCAAATAAGAAACCAACAAAAAGGCCACGAGAATAGCAAACCCGTAGGTGATCTGGAAGTCTAGGATAAAGTGCGAGGACAAAGATGCCTTCGTGACGACTTCAAGCAAGAAATTCATGAGACATACAATGAAGTGGTAAGGCTTCTAGAGAACACCATTAGGTTCAAACTGAGATGGTCTGTGATAAACAAAGTGCAACATAGCCAATTCAATGGGCTATCCAATGACGATTTGGTTGCATATGTTGATAATTTCTAGGAGAAGTGCGATACTGCGCACATTAACAAAATTACAAAGGAGGAGATCATGATGATAATTTTCCCATTCTCAATGAGTGGAAAAGCCATATCATGGTTTCAAGGATTGAATGCGGGGAGTATGACCGCATGGACAAAAACCAATGAAAGATTTCTGGACAAGTTCTTTCCCCTAGTAAAGGTCAGAGAAAGGAAACTAGAAATTAATCAGTTCAAGTAAGAAGACACCGAGTCTCTTGGAAAGGCATGGGACATATTTGATGGGTTGTTGAGGAGAAGTTCGAGACACAAATACGTGAAATGGGCAAAACTTCAAATTTTCTACTATATGAAGAACCACAACACAACAACACTATAAAATGTCGCAGTAGGTGGCTCTCTACTTACCAAGGATGAGGATGTACTATTAGATCTCCTTGATCTTATGTCTCAAAATTTTATAGTTGGTATTCGTTCCGTAGTAAGGAATCAATAGGGATATATGAGATTGATTCGCAAACTACAATTATGGCGCAACTATCAAATTAAAGAAGTCAAATGGCAAAACTTCAAGTTTGACACCATGGTCGACTAGTAGCACTATAACTAAATAATCACCATGTTAAGGTGGTTAACCAAATGGACTTGCAACAGAGAATGGAGTATAAAGACATCAACTTCATTAACAACTAAGGCTATAGGAATAACTTCATGTCAAGATAATGGCTCCTCAATGATTTTATCAAGGATACAACAACAACTCGAACTTCTCTTATGAAAATCCTGATAATGCACTGAAATTACCTCGAAGCTTCTATCAATAAGTCCAACAGGGGAAGCTGGAGTAGATTGAAAAGGATGACTTCATTGAAGTTTGTTGAAAAGTATATGCAAGCCATGGACATGAGCAATAGGGAATGCCACAAGAAATACTAGAAAGAGTGAAACAAGCAATCAAAAGGATGGATGACGAATGATCACAATCCATCAAGAACTTAGAAAGAAAATTTGGTTAGTTAGGGAAAGCCTTAAACTCGAGAAATGAAGGACAGTTTCCCAACAACACCATCACTAATCCTAAGGAGAATGTGAGTGTTGTTCACATGATGAGCATCGCGGTGACAAAGGATCCAAGAAAAGAGCAAGTGATGTATAAGCTGAAAAAAGTCTATACTTTAGCTATGAGGAAGCATGAAAAGATACATGAGCACAACACAGAACAGCGGCGAGATGATCTTTGTGGTTTCAAGAAACAAAGATTCAATGCCTTGAAGAAAAAGAAAAGGAAGCGAAAATGGAAGGCCAAGACAAAAAAACTAAGGACCTTTTGAAAAAGCACCACAAGCCAATGGCATCAAAGTGGTTCCTAAAATGCCAGAACCAAATTTTAAATTCTTCTCGTGACTTTAAACTACAAAAGGAGAGATCCTGGAGAGATGTGCTTGTCGATAAACATCAACAGTCACCAGTTTAGAAATGCCTTATGTGATACGGGAGCTTCAATCAATGTCAAGCCATTAATGGACATGTTGAATGCCGATTTGAAGATTAATTGTCTTTATACCACTAATTTACCAGTAGTAAATCAAAACTTGATACCAACTCTAGGAGAGTCTCAGATGTCTACGTAAAAGTTAGCGGATTCACATTCATCGCTGATTTTGAGGTTATGAATAACAATATGGATGATGATGTGTCTTTGATACTTTGGCATCCATTCTTTAACACTAACCATGCAAATTTGACATAAGAGAAAGGAAGATCACAATGACTATCGATAAGAATGATGATGCAGAGAAGGTTGTCTTTATCGATGGTGAAGAAGCACAACCAAACGAGAATGGCATCATATTATCCAATCTATAAATGGAGCTTCTCAATTTAGACTCCGGCTAAACAAGGGAAAAGGTGCAAGACTAATGACGTTAAACTAAGTACTAATAGGAGGCAACCAAGTGCTTTTTAAAAGTTTAACTTTCTTAATTTTTAGTTAATAACAATTTATTTAGTTTAATAAGTATAAACAACGCATTTTAGTTCTAAATTTCAAAAATTTATGTCATTTGTGCAAGAAACACCATTTGCGGTGTGATTATTCATTAGAATGGAAATGTCCCATTAACTCATGAAAGAGCGTAAAAGAGTGAATGAGCTCAAAATGGTGAAGGTGGATGGGAAAATCAATGGTAAAATTTATTAAGTTTTATATTTACATGAATTTCTTGTAGTCACTACATCTTGTGTTAGTGATATAAAAAGTCGAAAAAGAGCTGAAGAAAAATTAACGAGAAATACAGGTGAAAATCATTAGCAGATCACTCAATGCCATGGTAATGAGCCACAGTGCCAGCAAGGTAGCAGAGCAAGGGAACAATAAAATCCAACTATGTCCATGATGCAGTGGTGGCGTTGTCACACCGCCAATGTGATTATAAGGGTTTAAACCCTTATTCACCACATTTTTCACATTAGAAACCAAAACCCCACCACAAACACCAAGCACACATCTCTCTAGAGCCATATTTTGATGATTTCTACGTGAGATAACAGAGGTACTAGTGGAAGAGAGTGAAAAAGGCAAGTGCATTGTAGATTTGCACAAGTTGGAAAGCTAGGACTTTATTTTTAGATTTTGATTCAAAAGAGAGATAGGGTTCTAGTTTGTAAGAATAAGGAAACGGTTTGGAATGATAGAGACTTGGATGAGTTTTCTACATCGAAAGTTAATTTGGCATTGAGGTAAAAGTTACAATTCCATTACTTATGCCTTGAATTTAGAAAAGTTTGACAAAATTGTGTGCATTGTGTATTTGAGGTTGTAGAACAGGTTTTGTAAGATTGTGTAAATGTTGAGCATTAATGTTACCTATGGGGACTTAGTCTATGTTTTTTCACTATTTGCCATATCGAAAATTTGTGTGATATGAATTGTGATTTTTAGGTGATTTGAAGATTTGAGTTGCTACTTGCATTTGTTGTTGTGTTATGTGAAAATTATAGAAATGCTAAGAACAAGAAAACATTTTAGCAAAGCTATAGCAAATGAATTAGAGGCATCTACTTCAAGAGATCCCACAGATGAGCGTTGGCCATTTAAATCTAAGTTTTTCATTGGTAGTGATGCCAATGATAGATACAAGAATATCCAATATAGGGATTTTATTTATGAGAGAAAAATAAACTTGCCGGCCAAGTATGATAAACGAGTGAATAACTTCATTAGGAAACAAAATTTGAAGCAAATCACTCAAGACTATAGAAAGAATGCAGTTAAAGGAGTGAGTGAGAATGTATATGAATTTTATGTTAATGCGAAGTTTACTATGAAGGATGAGCCTGCGCAAATAAGAGTGGTTTTTTCCCTTTAATGGAAGTCAAATTAATAGACTCTATAGATTGGAGCACTTATTTTTGTATGGAGCTAAATCAAGTTTCTCGGATAAGATATATGGTAGACCCTATACCCTATACCTTTTTAGAGCTAGAGTGCGCATTGGTTATCTAAGGACAACAAGAATGGATCATGAGAGTTGACAATGAGCCTAAGAAGATAAAGAAAGGCAATGCTAGGAAAGTTTACCAAATGTGGCAACATTTTCTCGTTGCTTCATTCTACCCACTTCTCAGCTGGGTGAGATAAACAAGCCAAAAATGGCTTGTCTTTTTTAGATTAAAAAAATAGGGAGATTAACATCGACGAGATCATCTACAATAATCTAAATGATGGCATCATGTCAGAGAGACAAAAAAATTTTATTTCCTATCTTGATCACTCAGATGTGCTTGAAGGTCCGAGTGCGATTCAGAAATGAAGAAGAATTCAATATAAAGACCTAAGGAACCATGGATGAAACTTTTATGCTCACATTTAAATCACCACCTCGTTATCAAGACTCCAATGTGGAGAGAGGAGCAGATAAAGCTAGGCTTTAAGGCTGAGTCATTGGCCAAATGGTAAGAAAATAAGGCAGCAACAGCAGCAGCAGTAGTAGCAGAGCTATCCTAAGAGTTATTAGATGAAGGATATGGAGAATAGGAGGAGCAACAATAGTAGGGATTTATTGAGGGCGATGAGTTTGTAGAGCTACTGATTAGAGAATAAGACTTTGATGGTCCTGAGGTCTTTCCACCACCACCTCCACCACACCCACTAGTACCACGAGAGTATTCGACTCCAAGTGGCATAAATTGTGGATATCTAAAATGTTGATACGGTATAGAGAGGATAAGGCATAGTATTAGGTAGCCTTATTTTGTTATGAGCAGGATATATAGAGAAGGGAGCAATACCGATGAAATGGCTAGTGTAATTCCATATTATTTGTCGATCATCAGAGAGACATATCTAGATATGTAATGAGCTTATGGATGAGAGCTATTGAAATTTCATTTGGCTTTCTAGTGGTACCAGACTATGTTTAATCAAAAATTTGGTGTAGAGAAAGAGAGTGGAGCGTCCTTTGACACCATCTTATGCTGGAGCAGATGATGCAAATGATAATGATGATGCGCAGTTCTAATAATAGTGCATTAGGAGTGCTTTGACCAGGTTAGACGAGAGTCACATTGGTACCACTTTTTTAAAAAAAGAACTGGGATATTTTGTTAATTATTTAGTTGTTTGAATTGTATCTTTACATTAATTTATGCTATATCTTGTTTTATTATATATATATTTGTATTTTTTACTATTTTTCATGTTTCAAGCTTGTTTTTTAACCTCGAGGATGAGGTTTTGTTTAAGTTTTGGGGCATTGGCACTATAATACACTATGGGAAATGGTAAGATAGGCTTAGAAATAAGGATAAACATATCAAGTATGATCGTTTAAGTTTTATTTGAAAGTAATTAAGGAGGAAAGCATGGTAGTGTATAATTTTTTCATTTATTACTATTTGAATGTTTAAGTAGTATAGATTAGGTTATATATAGTGACAAGTCAATAATTAGACAAATTTTATAGTGTAATTTAGGATGATTTTTAGCATAAATAATGATATTACACTAGGTATTCTTTTGTTTTTGTGATTTCTAATTTTAAATAGGTAAATGAAGAAATTAAAGAAAAGAGAAAGAAAAGCAAAATAGTCAACAGGAATAATCCACCAGTGAATAGCAAGTGATTTGAAATAACATTACAACAACAACAACAACATAGCCTCAGTCCCAAATTAACTGGGGTCGGCTACATGGATCAAACTTTTCCATTGTGCTCGATTAAGTGCAATTGATGGTGAGCTTTGCAAACCATTCAAATCTCTCTTAATTAATGCATCCCATGTTAACTTTGGTCTACCCCTACCTCGTCGAATTTCTATAGTTTCTATTGAGTCAAGTTTTCTAGTTGGGGCATTTGTAGGCCGTCTTTGCGGGTGACCAAACCATCGCAACCGCCCTTCCCTAATCTTTGTATCAATTTGCGCTACTCCTACTTGTCTTTGAATTTCTATATTTCTTATTCTATCTTTACGAGTTTTACCACACATCCACCTAAGCATCCTCATTTCCGCTACATTCACTTTATGTAATTGTTGTTGTTTTACCGCCCAACATTCACTTCCATAGAGCATAGCTGGCCTAATTGCGGTCCTATAAAATTTTCCTTTTAACTTAGTAGGAACATGTCGATCACAAATCACCCCGTTGCACTCGCCATTTCTTCCATCCACTTGGATTCTATGTGTGACATCATTTTCAATGTTACCATCATTTTGTATGATTGAACCTAGGTATCTAAAGTGGTTTACCCTAGGAACTTCTACTTCCCCTAATTTTACCACTCCGTCATCTCGATGTCTAGTGTTTCCAAACTCACAGTGCATGTATTCCGTTTTCGTCCTACTCAACTTAAAGCCTTTAGATTCTAATGTATTTCTCCAGAGTTCTAATTTCCTATTCACTCCATCTTTAGTTTCATCCACTAAGACAATATCATCTGCAAATAGCATACACCATGGTATATCCTCTTGAATATGTCTAGTTAATTCATCCATAACTAAAGTAAATAGATATGGGCTTAAAGCCGATCCTTGATGTAGTCCTATCGTAATGGGAAATTATTTTGTAGCTCCTCCAAAAGTCTTTATACTCGTTACTACTCCATCGTACATATATTTAATAGTGTCTATGTATCTAGCATGCACTCTTTTTCTTTCTAGAACCCACCAAAGAACATCTCTAGGGACCCTATCATATGCTTTTTCTAAATCTACGAATACCATATGAAGATCTTTTTTCTTTTCTCTATATTTTTCTAACAATCATCTTACAAGGAAAATCGCCTCCATAGTTGACCTCCAAGCATGAAACCAAATTGGTTCTCTTGATATTGTTGTTTCTCTCCTTAGCCTATTGTCAATTATCCTCTCCCACAGTTTCATAGTGTGACTCATGAGTTTAATTCCCGGTAGTTTGAGCAACTTTGAATGTCTCCTTTGTTTTTGAAGATTGGCACAAGCGTGCTTCTTCTCCAATCCATTGGCATCCGTTTTGATTTTAAAATTTTATTGAAAAGTTTTGTCAACCAAGTCAATCCGATTTCTCCTAAGCATTTCCAAACCTCTATGGGTATTTCATCCTGGGCCACATGCGTTCCCTATTTTCATTCTTTTCAATGCCTCCTTAACTTCTACAATTCTAATATTGCGTGTATAGTTTACATTTCTTTCTTGGTGTGGGTTTTCATCTATTATAGCATCAACTTGGCCATCATTAAATAAACTATCGAAGTAACTTCTCCATCTCTCCTTAATATCCTCCTCGCGCGTTAAAACATTTTGATTTTCGTCCTTAATACATCTTACATGACTTAGGTCTTGTTTCTTTTTATCTCTTAATTTGGCTAGCCTATATATATATTTTTCGCCATCTCTATTACCTAACTTTGTATATAAATCTTCCATGAAATTTGTTTTAGCTTGACTAACTACTTTTTTAGCTTGTTTTCTAGCTTCTCTATATTGATTGTACGCATCTTCATCTTGACACTTAGGTATTTTCCTATACATATCTCTTTTAGTCTTAATTGCTCGTTGGACATCCTCGTTCCACCACCATGTTTCCTTCTTTGGAGGTCCCAAGCCCTTAGATATACCTAATATGTTTGATCCCACCCTCCTTATGCAACTACTCATTTCTAGCCACATTGTATTAGCATCTAAGTCAAGATTCCTAACATTTTCCTTTAGTAGTTTTTCTCTAAACTCTACTTGTTTACTATGTTTTAGGTTCCACCACTTTATTCTAGGGTTGCTAACTCTTTTATTCATATTTTTCCGTTGTTTTAGCTTAATATCAAGTACTACTAACTTATGTTGGGTAGTAAGTGCTTCACCAGGTATTACTTTGAAGTCTCTACATAGTTTTCTATCTATATTTCTTGTTAAAAGAAAATCTATTTGACTCTTGTTATGACCACTACTAAAAGTAATTATATGTGACTCCCTCTTCCTAAAACTAGTATTTGCTAAGACAAGATCATATTTGAAGCAAATTCTAAAATTGATTCTCCTTCTTCATTTCTATTACCGTAACCAAAACCTCCATGAACTCTTTCAAACCCATCGTTACTTACCCCGACATGCCCATTTAAATCTCCTCCGATAAAAACCTTTTCATCTAATGGTATACTCGCATAAATCCATCCATATCATCCCAAAACTTGTGTTTGATGTTCTCGCTTAATCCTACTTGTGGTGCATATGCGCTAAGTATGTTAATTTTTCGTCTCCAATAATTAATTTAACTAGAATCAATCTATCCCCCATTCTTTTAACCTCTACGACCTTATCCTTATAATCATTATCCACCAGAATTCCTACTCGATTACATTTTCTATCTATACCGGTGTACCACAATTTAAACCCTGTGCTTCCTATTTCTCTACTCTTTTCTCCTACCCATTTTGTCTCTTGGAGGCAAGCAATATTGACTCTCCTTCTAATCATGGTATCTACTAGTTCTATTGACTTCCCCGTAAGTGTTCCTATGTTCCATGTTCCTAAACGAATTTTTTCTCCCCTTTGTATTTGTTTTTCTTTTCTATTTCTATTTTGTCTAAGAGATCTAGTGTTCGTATCTATGTTTTCATTTTTGTTTTTGTTTTTGTTTTGAACTAGCTTCTTTACCCACACCCGTCCTTTGTGTGGGAACCCTTGCTCATTTTTCTTCACATCCGGGTGATGATGTGATGGGACTAGCTTCTTTACCCACACACGTCCTATGTGTGAGAACCCTTGCTCATTTTTCTTCACACCCAGGCGGCGATGTGAAACACACCCTTGCTCATTTCTCACTACACCCGGGCTCCGACGCAGCGCGTCGCTAGGTGGGAACGCCCCAACGTTTATATATGTTTGATCCATTTCATGAAAAATAACATTAAGAATCACAAATAAATTAATAAGAGAAGAAAGCCAGTCAATCCAAAGCGAATTGAAGAATGATCTATAAATCGCCATATAAATTGATGGAGTATTAAGAGCTAAACTTACCAATTTATGTATGAGTGAGGATTTGCTAACAAATAATGTTGGGGCATGTGCCCTAGGTCAATCCATTAACTGTCTTTATAAATACTTTTAGTTAATAAACAGAGGATTTCATTTGCTGTTTATTATAATTAATTTGCATGTTTACATTGTAATAAGATCCATGGGTATTTATAGGAACATCCTAAATGTCATTTGTCGATCATTATACTGGGAACTATAATGAATAAAGACTAGTGTGAGTCTTGATTGATTATCATATGATGATTATAAGTATAGGGATACGAATCAAGATCATGAATACTTCTTAGGGAACAAAGTACTTGATCAACTCGCTTTGAGAACATCACATGGATTAAGTCATAGTTGTTTCTTATGATAGGTATATTTTTTCAGTCCTCTGACTTGAGATTACCAGAGACTTCAACAATAGGAACACAGCTATTTGACACAATCAAACGTTGTCTTTAACCGGAAGATTATAAAAGTTGTGATTGTTACTGTGTGAGCAATGTGATGAAGTTGTGTAATCTAGATAAAATTTGTCCCTCTCATATAAAGAGAGATATCCGGTGGATCCCTCGATGTGCTAGACTATTAAAAGGCCTAGTCTAAGTGAATTGATATTGATCAATGCAACTTGGATGTTTTCAGTTTACCTAGAAATCGAGACTAGTACGATTGCACATGTTGGATGACAATTCCATGCCTTATGTTTAATGAAAATGATATCGTGTGACAAAAGGATGTTGTATACACTATTGACTAGGTTGTATCAATTTGATATTCATATAACTTGGGTAGTCATGATGTCTCGCTAGAGGCCACTTATGACTTGTATACCAAAATGTGTTTTGGTACACTGCCAACGTTGTATAAGCCTATTGGGTCGCACACTAAGAATGGTTTTGCGAGATTTTAAAATGGTTCAGAAAAATGAATTTTATATGATAAAATTCATGACAGAAACGTCCTTGTGATGTATTACACTTATACTTCTTTAAGTAGGGGTATATGTGTAATTTACTTAACCGTCTATATACCATGGTTGTATAAGTAGATGGTTTAAGTTAAAACACACGTATGAAAGATTAAGGGCCGAAACTCTATTTTCCTTTTAGAAATGACTTAGGGTTTTCTGGTATGCTCTGGATCGTTTTGGAGAGAAAGAAAAAGGTTTGGTATTTTCTCGAAGCTAGCACTTCGAATCTCGGCCGCCATTCATGTGTCCACTAATGGTATAGGGCGTTCATCGTTGGCTGCGCTTTAGAGATCAATCAATCTTCAAAAAGGTATATTGTGACTGAGGTATGATTAATTTTTCATGGTTTGCGTGTTTTTAATGGAAATAGATTCGGATCCTGTTGGGGTTTTTGTCAAAATTGTTTTGTAATTTTCGTTGCGTATGAACCCCAAAACCCAACAGTGGTATCAGAGCCTTCGAAATTGATTCCATTAAATTCATTGCATGTTTTTTTCTGATATATACATGATATATGATTGAAAGCATGTTAATAGTTGATGTATATGTGATATACAAAAGCTTTCTGTGAGGTTTATTAACATGTTTTGTGTATATGATACACGTATTCGTGATTTAATTGAAATCGGTTTCGTACGTGCTAGTAACCATGTTAGGTTAATTCGAATAATTTTAATGAATTGAATTTCTTGTTCTGTGATCCATGACACCATTACGTATAATCTTTATTTTTCGTGTATTGATGCATGGATGAAATCTCTATAATTCAGTATGCATATTTAGGTTACATTGTTTTAAGTTTCTTAAATTGTATAAGTCTTAATATTAATTCGAAACCAATATAATTAGATTCGATTGGGATAGTAGTTCATGATTCAATTACATGTTTGTGATTATTTGGATGAGGACCGAAATTGCAAATAATTATTTTTCGAAATTATTTATTTATCTTGTTATATCTATTTTGCTATGAAGTTTCTATTTGATAACAGATAGATAACAAATTAAATGAGGAGATATTAGCAAAATCGGTTTCGTTATTCCTATTAGATAGGAGATAAATATCGAGAATTTTGTTATTGGTGATATAGTAGGATTCAAATATCTTAAGTCCTAATTGGATTAGGATAAGATGATTAGTTAGATGTGGGCTCGATTTAATTAAAATGTTTTAATTGACTTAATTTTGGATTAATTAAAGAGTTAATTTCGAATAATAAATTCAGCGAAAAATATGATTTTCTATAGCGAATTTTATTTTTCATAATTGAAATTCGCCTCCTAAAAAAATCAATAAAATATATGATATTTTCAAATTAAAACAGTATAAAAAATCAATTTTAATTAGCAGGACCACCGTCTAACCAATCCTAGAGCACGAAAATTATTTTATTAGTGAACAGTATAAAAATTTCCAAATTTTTTAGTGATTTCACAAATCAATAAAATATATGATATTTCATTGTTTACATAAAATCACTAAACTGAATAAATCCCCCTATTAAATTTTAAGTCTCATGCCATCCATTTTAAACACTTGTCAAGGCCTCGATCACACTAATACAGTTTCAGCAATAGCTGGGTGTATTGTGTTATCTTGGTGAGACAAGTTGGATAAGAGTTACCTAAATGTTTAAAATGGTCCGACTTAATAAAGCTATCAAAATAGTTTTGAGCTTTGGGCACATGATGAGATAAAAACATGATAAGATATAAGATGACTCGTATCTCATAAAAGTATCTAAAATTACATAAGATGTAATTGGTAAATGTTACCTACCTAAATAATCTAGTTCTGTATTTCAAGCCATAGCTGTCATAGAATTAAGTGAAATACGGATTTTAGTCCTCTAAATAAACAGTATGTTTTAGGAGGGTTGTTAAATTAGTTGGAGTCTATTCCTCTATACTAAAATAAACTTTCCATAATCTTTATTGTAGATCAATGGCCTCTTCAAGTAACAATAATCCCCCGTCACTACGATCCATCCTTAAGAAGTATAAGCTATTTGGGACTAACTTTCTTGGCTGGTTTAGAAACTTGAGAATTGTTCTTAAGCATGAACGCAAGTTTTATGTCCTGGATGCTCCAATCCCTGAGGACCCACCAACCAATGCTACGAAAGCTGTGAAGGATGCGCATAAAAAGCATGTCAACAATTCTACTGATGTTGCATGTATTATGCTAGCATCTATGGTTCGTGAACTTCAGAAGGACATGGAACTAATGGAAGCCTACGACATGGCTATAACGCTGAAGGAAATGTTCCAACAGCAAGCTAGGCAAGAAATGTTCGAGATAGTAAAATACCTAAATTCTTGCAAGATGAATGAGGGTGCATCAGTTAGTCCTCATGTTCTGAAGATGAAGGGCTATGTTACCTAGCTTGACATACTCGGGTTTACCATAAGCCAAGAGTTGGCTATGGATTTGATCCTGAATTCATTACCGGAGAGTTATTCACAATTTGTAATGAACTACAATGTGAATAATATGGAGATATTAATTTCGGAGTTGCATTTGATGCTCAAAACTGTTGAACAAAATATCAAGAAACCCTCTAGTAATGTGTTGATGGTCCAAAAGGGAAAAGGAATAAAGAAGAAATGCAAAGGCCAGGCTAAAGTCGTTAAGGCTGCTGCTGCTCCTGTCACAAAGCTTGTGGACCAAGTGAAGCCTCAGCCTGTTCCTGCTTCAAAACACCCAAAAGAAAAGGACGGAAATTGTCATTTCTATCATGCACCTGGACATTGGTTTAGAAATTGCAAACTCTATCTGCAAGATTTAAAGAAGAAAAAGGGTAGTGTGACTACTACTACATGTATTTATGTTATATAAATTAATTTATCTACTAGTGATTCCTGGGTATCAGATACTGGATATGGATCTCACATTTGTATAAATGTGCAGGGACTCACCAGAAGTAGAAAGTTGAAGAAAGGAGAAGTCGTCCTCCGTGTAGGGAATGGAGCAAGAGTTGCTGCCCTGGCTATTGGATCATATGACTTTGTCTTACCTAGTGGACTTATTTTAACTTTAAATAATTGTTATTTTGTGCCGACCTTGAGCAGAAACATCATTTTTGTTTCATGCTTGGATATGGATGGTTTTGATTTCATTATTGCGAGTAATAGATGTTCCATTTCTCGTAAAGGAATATTTCATGAAAATGTTGATTTGTGTGATGGTCTTCATATTCTAAGCATGAAAAGGTTTACTGATACTCAAGTCTTTAACATAAATACAAAGAGACTCAAGTCAAATAATTTGAATCAAACCTATCTTTGGCATTGTCGTCTCGGGCACATAAACGAGAAACGCATAACTAAGCTCCATAAAGATAGACTTCTAGATTCATTTGATTTAGAAACATATGAAAAGTGCGTATCTTTTTTACTACGCAAGATGACTAAAAGTCCCTTTACCAGGCACTGAGAAAGGGAAAGTAATTTATTAGGTCTAATACATACAGATGTATGCGATCCTATAAACACAATGGCTAGAGGAGGTTATCAATACTTCATTACATTTGCTGATGATTTCAGCGGATATGGTTATGTATATCTAATGGAACATAAAGCTGAATCATTTGAGATGTTTCGAACGTTTCAAAATGAAGTGCAGAATCAACTTTGTAAAACTATCAAAACACTTCGGTCAGATCGGGGTGGTGAATATTTGAGCCAAAAATTTGATGATCATCTTATAAATTGTGGGATCGACTCCTAATTGACCCACCAGCAACTCCACAATGGAATGGAGTTTCTGAAATGAGAAATTGAATCTTATTAGATATGGTTTGGTTTATGATGAGTCATGCAGATCTTCCATTATCCTTTTGGGGTTATGAATTAAAAACTGCAGCTTTCACTCTAAATCGAGTTCCTTCTAAAGCGGATGATAAAACACCATATGAGATTTGGTACGAGAAGAGACCTAGTTTGTCTTTTCTTAAGATTTGGGGTTGTGAGGCTTACGTAAAACGACAAGTCTCAGAAAAACTAGCACCTAAATCTGACGAGTGTTTATTTGTGTGGTATCCTAAGGAAACAAAAGGATATTACTTTTATAATCCCACTGAGAACAAAGTGTCTGTTGCTTGGTATGGTGCCTTTATGGAAAAATAGTTTATTTCAAAAGAAACTAGTGGGAGAGAAATAAATCTTGAATAAGTTCAAGAATCACAGATAAACCCTGAACCGCTAGTGGAAGTTCAATAACGTTCTGAACCAGTAGATCCTCGCAAGTGACACAAGGCCCACATAAATTTGGTAGGGTAAGACTATAGCCAGAGAGATTCAGATTTCTCATTACTAATAGTCGTGATGTGTTGCTTATGGATCAAAATGAGCCCACCATTTATCAGGAGGCTATGTCTGGACGAGACTCATATAAATGGCTAAGTGTCATGAACTCTGAGATGCAATCCATGTATGATAACCAAGTTTGGAACTTGGTTAATTTACCTGAAGGTGGTAAGACCATTGGATGTAAATGAGTTTTCAAGAAGAAAACTGACATGGATGGCAAAGTGCATACTTTTAAAGCAAGACTTGTAGCAAAAGGTTTCAGGCAGACTCAAGGTGTTGATTATGATGAAACATTTTTGCCTGTAGCCATGCTTAAATCCATAAGAATTTTAATTGCCATTGTTGCATATTATGACTATGAGATATGACAAATGGATGTAAAAACAACATTTCTTAACGGAAAGCTGCTTGAGGAAGTGTATATGACACAACTTGAAGGTTTTATACATCTTGAGAATTCTAGGAAGGTATGCAAGCTTTAAAGATCCATTCGTGGATTAAAGAAAGCTCCTCGGAGTTGGAATCTTCATTTTGATGAAGCAATCAAGGATTTTTGTTTTATTAAGAATGAAGATGAGCCTTGTGTATACAAGAAGTTTAGGGGGAGTGTAGTTGTTTTTCTGGTACTATATATTGATGATATGTTACTCATTGGAAATGACATCCCAACACTACAGAAAGTCAAGTCTTGGTTAGGAAAATGTTTCTCAATGAAAGACTTAGGAGATGCGACCTATATCCTAGGGATAAGGATCAATAGGGATAGATCTAAGAGGCTAATCGGTCTAAGTCAGAGTGCTTACATAGACAAGGTGCTGAATAGGTTCAGTTTGCAAGACTCTAAAAGAGGATTGTTGCCAATGTCTCATGGCATAAGTCTCATCAAGATTCAATGTCCTAAGACAAATGAAGAACGAGACCGTATGAATAAGATCCCATATGCATCAGCTATTGGATCTATCATGTATGCCATGCTATGCACTCGACCTGATGTATCATATGCTTTGAGCACTACAAGCAAATATCAGTCAGATCCTGGTAAGAGTCACTGGTTAGCAGTAAAGAACATTCTTAAATACTTAAGAAAGACTAAATAAATGTTCTTGGTTTATGGAGGTTTTGAAAATGATCTAGTTGTAAATGGTTACACAGATGCAAGTTTTCAAACTGATATAGTTGATTTTAGATCGCAGTCTGAATATGTGTTTACTTTGAATAGGGGGTGCAGTAAGCTGGAAAAGTTCAAAGCAAGAGACTATGGAAGATTCTACAACATAAGCTGAGTATATTGTAGCGTCCAATGAAGCAAAAGAGGCAGTTTGGATCAAAAAGTTCATTTCTGAACTAGGTGTGGTTCCAAGTATTGCTAACCATATTTGTATGTATTATGACAATAACGGGGCATTAGCACAGGCGAAGGAACCTAGATCACACCACAATTCTAAACATATACTCAAGCGTTTTCATCTCATCTTAGAAATTATTGAGAGGGGAGACCTGAAGATTTGCGGAGTACCTACTGAAGATAACGTTGCGGATCCATTGACAGAAGCTCTTCCACAAGGAAAACATGATGGTCATGTTAGATAATTAGGCATTAGATGCATGTATGATTGGCCCTAGTGCAAGTGGGAGATGTTGGGGCATGTGCCCTAGGTCAATCCATTAACTGTATTTGTGAATACTTTTAGTTAATAAATATAGGATTTCATTTGTTGTTTATTATAATTAATTTCCATGTTTACATTATAATAAGATCCATGGGTATTTACAGAAATATCATAAATGTCCCTAGTCGATCATTATACGGGGAACTATAATGAATTAAGACTAGTGTGAGTCTTGATTGATGCTCATATGATGATTATACGTATAGGGATACAAATCAAGATCACAAGTACTTGTTGGGGAACAAAGTACTGGATCGACCCGCTTTGAGAACATCACATGGATCAAGTCATAGTTGTTTCTCATGATAGGTATATTTTTTTAGTCCTCTGACTTGAGATTACTAGAGACTTCAACATTAGGAACACCGTGACTTGACATAATCGAACGTTGTCTTTAACCGGACGATTATAAAGGTTGTGATTGGTTTTTGTGTGAGCAATGTGATGAAGTTGTGTAGTCAAAATAATATTCGTCCCTCTCATATAAAGAGAGATATCTAGTGGATCCCTCGATGTGTTAGAATATTAAAAGGCCTAGTCTAAGTGGATTGATATTGATCAATGTCACTTGGATGTTTTCAGTCTATCTAGAGATTGAGACTAGTACGATTGAACATGTTGGATAACAATTCCATGCCTTATGTTTGATTGAAAGGATATCGTGTGACAAAAGGATGTAGTATACACTATTGATTAGGTTGTATCGATTTGATATTCGTACAACTTGGGTAGTCATATAGTCTTGCTAGAGGCCGCTTATGACTTGTATACCAAAAGTATGTTTTGGTACACTGCCAACGTTGTATGAGCCTATTGGGTCGCACACTAAGAATGGTTTTGCGAGATTTTAAGATTGTTCAGAAAAATGAGTTTTATATGATAAAATTCATGACGGAAATGTCCTAGTGGTGTATTACACTTATACTTCTTTAAGTAGGGGTATATGTGTAATTTAATTAACCATCTATATATAAGGGTTGTATAAATAGACGCTTTAAGTTAGGACATACGTACGAAAGATTAAGGGCTGAAACTCTATTTTCGTTTTAGAAAAGACTTAGGGTTTTCTGGTACGCTATGGATCGTTTTGGAGAGAAGCAAAAAGGTTTGGTATTCTCTCGAAGCTAGCACTTCGAATCTCGGCCGCCATTCGTGTGTGGACTACCGGTAGAGGACGTTCATCGTTGGCAGCGCCTTAGAGATAAATCAATCTTCAGAAAGTTATGTTGTGACTGAGGTATGATTAAGTTTTCATGGTTTAAACGTTTTTAATGGAATTAGATTCGGATCCTGTTGGGGTTTTTGTCAAAATTATTTTGTAATTTTCGTTGCGTATGAACCCCAAAACCCAACAAATAATGAGGTCTTTGATGGTTTAGCTATATTAATATGAGGAATTTGTATTTATCTAGGATATATATTCGTAGAGGAATTATATTAAGAACACAGAGCTTTGAAATAACTCTCTTCAATTATTCTTTAACTACTCCTTACTTCTTATTTCTCTTTTATTATGTTGTATATGTGAAACAACATTGGAGCATTGATTTAAAGGTATTTATTAGTTAATTATGTCTTTTAATCACATATTAGCATTTTTTATTTCCAACTTGTGTGAGTGGTTTATAAATTTAAACAAACCCTAAGCATGTAATACACTTTGGATTGTTATGTAGTTATAACTATGGAATCACGTACTTAATGCTTTAAATTTATTCAAACACTTCAATCACGGATAATACAAGTCGTTTTCGAATATTAAACAAGTAATTCTCTATGTTGAGTGCATAGTGGCCAATGTGCTCCTTAATATAAAGTATACAATTATATGTCTATAGTTATTGACAAAAATTGTAGAAGTAGTAACTAGGATTAATCAATAGGGTATTTCCCCCAGTGGATGTCTTAGGTGATAGTGTTCTAAGTTTTTCATTATGCAACTTTTGTACTATTAGCCTAAATTAGGCAAGATTTTCATTGAACATAATGCTATTGTATTTCTACAATGAAGCGCTTTATCCAATGGGTAGACTTAGAATGATAACAATGTGGCATTTCCATTGAATTTAGTAAAATAAGTGGTTAGCTAAAGGCTACCAACCTATTATGAATTAGGTTTTATTGATTTTAAAATTCCCTATAAAACAATTATAGCTATATTATGAAGTGATATTAGGTTTTAGAGTTTGTAAACAATAGAGTTTATTATGATGTTTAGTGGAGGTTTATTTAGATGATTGTTTAATATTTTATTTACACTAATTTATCGATTATTTAAATTATTAATTTGAGTTATATTAAGTTAGTTTATTTAATGTAAGTTGTTTTAGTTTTAGTTACTTTTATTGAATGATTAGTTTATTATCATAATGTTTAATGTTTATTTTCTTTTTTAGACTATACGGGAAGTGAGGAAAGAGGATGTTCAAAAATTTTACGACGAATTTATGTTAATGGACATGTTTGTACGGAATGGGATAAAGTGGTCGTTAAAGGGAAAAAATCAATATTTTTCTAGCGAGGTTTTTTCGATCTTCTACAAAATAGATATAGAACAGAGGATGATTACCTAAATGTCAAGTATGAAGATAAGGAATCCTACCCTTTTCAAATAATTTAAAATGCGTTAGAGATACCTCTGGGGAGGGGATTTGTGCTTGATAGGGAAGGCAACTCGAAATTTATTGAAACCACTTATTTTAGGAGGATTACGAAAAGATTTTTTAAGGAAGATTATGAATAGTTTGAGTTACATTATAGGCAGTTATTTTTATCCGACTAAGCAACGCTTCAAAGTGAATAACCTAGAGCTGCTTTATTGTACTCTATAGTGATGAAAAGGGTTTTATGGATGTTGAAAAAACTATAAATGATTCTATGAAGTTTGTTACGTAAACTATGAAGAATGAAAGATAACCATTTCCAACTTTGATAACTAAATTGTGTAGGATAGTTAGGGTGGATTTCGATTCCGAATTCGATGTTTTGCCTGACAATACCATAAATGATGCGGTAGTATCGCGAATAAAAAAGTCGGTAAGATATAATGACTTAGAGGATGAACATGAGTCATTTAATGCAATAAATGCAATGGAAGTAAGAAAGCGAAGCACCACTGAAAATAGAAAGAAGATAAGAGAAGACGTATAAAGAGTGGCAAGTTTAATGGCTAGAGTAAATTTACTGAATATTTTTACGAGTTGGGAACCATCATCATCACAGCCTAGTAGATGAGGATTTTTTCATCTATATTTTCTTCATTACTGTATAGCAGACAAAGATTTATTGCGATGAAGAAATGATAGCAGCAAACAAGAGGACTCTATAACACTACCATTCTATGTTTGAGACAATACATGATAGTCATTTGAAAGATTTGAGAAGGAGCATTGACATCCCATCTCTACACATGCAATTCCTAACTAGGACTTCCAACCCAGTTGATAACTATGTTTTTCAACATTCTTTAGATATGATTGAAGATGATGACACTGATAATTAAAACTCACTTCTAGACATCGACATGCGTAATATTTTTCTCTTGTAAGCATTGAACGATTGAAAATACAATGTATTAATTTTGGTGAAATTTTTGTTAATGAAAGTTTATGTTCCCTTCTGCATTCCATTTATTTGAGATTGTTGACTTCTATATTTGCATATTTATTTTGATTTTAATTACACAAATCAAATTATTTATGCTTCACATAGTATGTTTGTTTTGTAGGAAATCCTAATTAATTTTAAAACCATTAGGAAAAGCTGTAGAATGAGTTTCGGGTATTTTAGGTGAAGTATGACATTGATGGAAATGAAAAGAAAGAAAGGTAGAAGAAAAGTTTAGAATTACCTTTAGTTTGATATTCAAGTAAGTTGGCTAAAATTTTTCCAACTTCTTCAGAGATCAAGTATGTATGAATTTCATTTTTCATTGTTTTAATTTAGGAAAATAATGATAATGAATGTATAATAGAACATGAGTTGACATGTTATTTTATTACCTTAGTGAATTTTATGATAGAAGGAATTAGTTTTGTACATTTTTTGATTAACTTTGTAACTTGATGTGAATACTAAATTGAATGCCTCATGTTAGTTGTGGTAATGGGTGGAAAATCGAAACAATAGCGCAAAATGAATAAGATAGATGTCTAAAAATCTTATAATACAAAACTATTGGTAGATTATTTTTACAATATATAAAGCTATTATGCCACAATTGAAAGAAGAAATGGGTTAGAAGTGATGAATTTCTACAAATTAGGAAAAATGCTTTCTTTAGTTTTAGTGGATAGTGGGAAGTGTTAATAAAAGTTTATAAAAATTATTATATACAAGTCCTATATATTCCAAAGGAAAAGCGGGGACTCAAAAGCTGAAGCAAAAGTAAAAGAAATATGTTAAAAAGAAAGAATAAAAATGGAGTAGAGGAAATTGATGAGAGATAAGAAAGATCGATGTTCTTAAACTCTTCGAAATAAAGATTTAACTCAAGTATTTGAAGCTAGAGTTGAATGTACTATTTTTAATCTAACACATTTTAAATGACATATTCATTGGTATCTTGGTAAAAATCCTATTGATTATGATTATAGTACTATTATAAAGTATTTTCTAAAATAAAAATTAATCTATTGGTTTTCGTGTTTTGAGATTCTACACTAGTTATCATAAGCTTGATGCTTGTCAATGAAGATTGAGGAAACCTATGTTATGTACTAGCCTTGGTAATTCAAGTTCTAAAAAGTAATACATTGACTGGTTGAGTTATCATTAAGGGATATTTTGATTTGACTAAATCATTATATTCTATCATAACATTCATTTACTTTTGATAGTATATTTCCCTTCGAAAATCACTTTCATTTTAAAATTATCATTATTTGAGTTATATTATGAATTAGATTGAAATCAGTATATAAGAATGAAAATAGATTATGATTAAGAATATTCCTATGCTCAGGATAGCATGGTGTTGAGTTTAGGGATATTTGACAAGTCAATAATTAGAAACATTTTATAGTGTAATTTAGATTTATTTTTGGCATAAATGATGATATTACACAAGGTATTCTCTTGTTTTTCTGATTTCAAGTTTTAAATAGGAAAATGAAAAATTGGAAGGAAAGAAAAAGAAAAGCAAAACAGTCAACAAGAAAAATACATCTGCGAATAGCCAATGATTTGAATTAATACTAGAAATCGCCATATAAATCAACAGTAGAAGAAGGCCAACAAATCTACAACAAATTAGAGAACGAATTATAAATCGCCTTCAGAATCGTTGGAGCACTAAGACCTAAACTTAGTGATTTACTCACCGATTTGTGCATAAGTGAGGCATCGCTGACAAATCGATGAGGTCGGTGATGGATTTTTTTAAAATCAATACAAGGGATTTATAGTTATCTAGATTATTTATTCCTAAGGGAATTATATATAGGACCAAAGAGCTTTGAAATATTTATCTCCAATTACTTTTTTAACTACTTTTTACTTCTTCTTTTCTCTTTTATTAAGTTCTATATGCGAGGCAACATTGGAGCATTGATTTATGGGTACATATCTATTTAATTATGTTTTTTAGTTATATATTAGCATTGTTTATTTCTAGCATTTGTGAGTGCTCTATCAATCTAAACAAACCCCAAGCTTTTAATATATTCTAGATCGTTATGTTGTTATAATTATAGAATCACATACTTAATGCTTTAAATAAATTCACACACATCAATCACGGATAAAACAAGTTGTTTTTTGATATTAAAACTAGTAATTCTTTATATTGAGTGCATAGTGATCAATGTGCTCCTTAATATAGAGTATTCAATTTTATGCCTATAGTTATTTAAAACAATTATAGAAGTAATAACTCGGATTAATCTACTGGGCATTTGCTGATTGAATGTCTTAGGTGATTGTGTTCTAAGTTTTTTATTATGCAGCTTTGGTAATATTGGCTTGGACTTGGCATGATTTTCATTGAACTTAATGCTATCATATTTCTACGATATTGCATTTATCCAATGGGTACACTTACAATAATACAAATTTGGCATTTACATTCAATTTAGGAAAATCGGTGGCCGGCTAATGGCTATCATTCTATTATGAATTAGGATTCAATGATTTTAAGATTCTGAATAAAATAACTAAAGCAATATTAAGAAATGATGCTATATTTTAGAGTTTGAAAACAATCCGAGTATATTATGATGTTTAGTCGGGGTTTGTTTAGATGATTGTTGGATATTTTATTTAAGTTGATCTATCAATTATTTGAATGATTAGTTTGAATTATATTACATTAGTTTATTTAATTTAAGTTGTTTAAAGTTCAGTCATTTTAATTAATTGTGTTTATTAGCATATTGTATAATGATTATTTTCCTATTTAATTAAAGTAATTAACTTAAAATAAATTAAATCTAATAAAACTTTAGGGTAGCCTAAATTATTTAGAAATTTGTAACATCCCTGTTGAGGCGAAGTCCCATTTACCACTACTATAAGTTTATAATAAAATATGAAAAATTGTTGTACACATACGACACATGTCGTATAGTACTATGTAATGAATAAGCAATTCATTTCCATGTTCATGCCTTTCATTCAAGATGAGTAGATTAAAAGTGTCTCGTCGATATGAAACCTAAGAGAGTATTTTAAATTTTTGAAGAAAATAATGAAATGTAGCAAACAACGATTTATTTCTTGATTAGAATCCTAAAGTTAAGGAAGACAATGAACTTGAAACAAAAGCAAAAAATTTGAACACTTTTCATTGAAAAAGTTAGATCTATAAATAATTTTATAATAATTGTAAATCTTACTTGACAATTCCAAGCAAATAGAGAGTTAGTGCGAAAAGGAAAAGAAATAGGCATTGTAAAGGAAAATTTGTTATTAACTTACTTGTTTAAGTGAAAGTGGGAAATGCTATCAATAGTTTTAGAAATATAGAAAAAAAAATAGAGAATCCCATAAGTTCTACAGGAAATGGAGTAGAGAACTTTATGGTTGGAAAAAATGAGGAAAAATAGATTCTATAGGAAAAAAAGTAGGGACTGTAAAATAAAAAAAATATGAGAAAGATAAGAAGAAAAATAAGGAGTAGAAGGCAGAAGTAAAACAAAACTCTTCAAATAAAAGATTTAGCTCGAATATGAGTACATAATTGCGTTAAGTTTTCATTCCAACTATATTAAGTCCTATAGACTCTTGAAGTACTAAAGTCTACCAAAGGTGAGTATGATCTATGGTTGTTTATGAATTCCCTAGATTAATTAGAAATCGTAAGATTGTATACTCGCTACTTGAGTATTGAAGTGAAACATATTTGTAAGTAGTAATGGTTTTTATTGTGGTCTAGTTCGGTGTTTCGAAAGTGAAGTTTTATGTGTTATTAAAGCTACATGTATTAAAATATAAGTTTTTTTTTCCAAGAAAACTCTTGAGTGGATAATTAATTTGAATCTTATTGTATTAAAATGTACTCCACGAGCAACGTAAAACGAACGAGTACTAGTTACTAGGAGATCTAGAAAAATACAAATTTGCTAGGAACAAGCAAAATCTTAAGTTTGGGGTATTTGATAATTGATTATTTAGATTTATATATTGGTTTAGATTAGTTGTCTATTTAGTATAAATTTCCCTAAATGAGAACTAATTAATGGGGTTTATGCATTTTCAGGTAATTAAGGCGTAAATGAAGGAAATGAACAAAAAGGAGAAGAAATGGAACAAAAACCCACGAAAGTAGGGTTGGAACCCTGGCTACACATGATGACTCTACAACTGTGGGTGTATTAAGCATAGCATGGAGGACTTAGGTACGACATGGGAAAGAAAGCAAAATGAATAAATAAAAACTGTATGCTTAGAGATGTAGCGGTGCTATGGAGTAATGAGGGACGACGTTGAATGTTGTAAGGATGATAGCGATGTCACATAAGATGATAAAATGCATACAAGAGACTGCGTAGTGGTGGCGCTATGGCAGAACATACACGATATCTGGGTATAAGTTACAATGCTAGACTGGAAGAAATAAGAAAGTTAGAGTTTTATTTTCAGTTAAATTGTAAAGTAGCATTTCTAAATGTTATTAAGAAGTATTAATAAATGTTAGGACGTGGTAAACTTACAACATATCAACCATTACCCACAGTTAGAGTATTTTAGCATATGATTACTTTTATTTTGTGTATTAAGAAGATTTGTACAGAGAAAATATTGAAGACTCAAGTTTTGCAATTCAAGTTTGGTTTCATTGGTTTAATTGATAGTAATATATTTGTATTTAACTATCATTTTCAATGATTTCAATTATGAATTGTAATATGTATTCTTCAATGAAGTGTGAGTAGTCTATTTATCTTAGGGATCAATGGATTTTCATGTCTGAATGCTATCCTATGAACATTATTAGAAAGTGAATATAAAAATTGCAATGGTTAGAATTTGTATTGATTCTGAGAGTAATTCTATAGACATCTTGATCTTGTGTTTATCGGTATTAAGTTTTAGAAGTTATCATGGCTATCGAAGCTTTAAAGCCGAGACTGAACGCTACAACTGTAAAATACATAATATTGATGTATAGTTGTTGATAAGAGAGCCAAGAATAGTAAAATTAATTGGTTATGAATTTAACGATTTGGGAGATTGAAGCAATGCAGAGCTTATTTTATTCACACTGATAAGTGGAGTTCTAGTTTGCACATTAAAATATTTTTAATCACAATAGTAGGTTAAAGTGGTTTTGAAGGAAATCTGTTTATTTTGACTGGGCTTTGCACGTAATATATTGAGAAGTAAAAGTAGTTGAAAAGTAAAGTTTTTCATTACTTAAGTGAAGTTTTTAACTAAGATACTTTTCATTTAATAGTTAAAGTAAAGTTTACAATGTTTTATTTGATAGATTGGTTTAGTATAAAACCATTAAAAAGTTATTTCCTTAGAAATAGTTCTAGAATAAATAGGTATACCATGAATTGGCAAGTAGCAAATGGCAACTTGATAGCAACTATAAGGAGTCTTAAAAGTGCATGTGAAAGTAGGTATATTAGTATGTATTGATAGGTTTCGAAACACCGAGAAAGCTCGAGTGACCTAGAAAGTTAGGAAATTTGAAAATAAAACCAAAACAAATATAAGTACGAATTCGCTTATTTGTCAATGTTGCCTGGTTATATTAGTATATATAGTTCATATAGTTTATGGACTGAATGGGGGACTATATACACTATAATATGTTTGTTAAAAAAGGAAATGGTGGTAAACGTGACCACCAAGAGTAAATCCTAGCATTCATAACATGTTATATAGGAAATTGACCTTAAGGTAATTAGCTTTGATACAGCTTGGAATATAAACCTAAGTTTAAAGGCTTTTTACATTTAATTGTTGGGGCATGTGCCCTAAGTTAATCTATAAACATTTTTTATCTTATAATTGTAGTTAATAAAATTGAGGTTTTCATTTGTGGTTTTACTATATGTGATTGCATGTTAGCCTTATACTAAGATCTATAAGTATTTGTTGAAATATCCTAAATGTCCTTAATCGGACATTATATCGAGAACTATAATGAATTAGGTCTAGTATGAATCTTGATTGATGGTCATGTAATGATCATGCGTATAAGGATATGAATATAAATCATGAGTGCTTGTTACAGAACAAGGTACTGGACTGACTCGATATGATAAGACCCTATCGATTAAGTTATAGTTGTTACTAATTATAGTTATATCATTTAGTCCTTCGATTTAAGATTACCATAGACTTAAATATTATGGGCATGGTAATTTGACAAAATCAGACGTTGTCTTTAACCAAACAATTATAAAGATTGTAATTTGTTACTTTTGAATAATATGTAAAGGTGTGTAATAAAGATATAACCCTTTGGTATAGAGAGAGATATTGGTGGATCCCTCAATATGTTAGGTTGTTAAATGGTCAAGTCTAAGCGAATTGATATGATTAATGTCACTTTAATATTTTCACTCTACCTAAAAATCGAGACTACTACGATTGAACATTAATGGTGTCTTTTCATGCCTTATGTCTAGTCAAAGGATATTGCATGACAAAAGGATATGATATATGTTGTTCATTAGTTTATATCAATTTTGATATTCATGCTACTTGGGTAGTCATAATGTCTTGCTAGAAAATGCTTATGACTTGTGTACCAAAATGATTTTGGTTCATAGCCAACGTCGCATGAACCTATTGGGTTGCACACGAAGAATAGCTTTGCGTAATTCAATTGGTCCAAAGTAATGAATCTTATATGATAAAATTTATGACGTAAAAGCCCTAACAATGTTTTATATGATAACTTATTAATACGGTCGTCTGTGTAATTTGCTTGAATTGCCTAAATACAATAGTTATATTACGAATAAGTTTTTTATGTAAAGTTTTTTACACATAAATTGAGGTTGAACTCTAAAATGAAATTAGATTTTCATTTTTGCTATTTTCAATTTCTTTGGATATTGGGAGAGAATGAAAAATGTTTTCTATCTTTCTTGGGGCTATCACTCCAAATTGTTGTCACCGTTTGTGTGTGGATTTTTGATAGAGGATGCGTGCTTGAACATTTCAGAGATCGAACAATAAAAGAAGGAAATCATGGATTAAGGTATGGTTTACTTTTATAGATCTAGTTTAATGGAACTTATTTTTTATCATGTTTAGGTTTTTCAAATATTGTTTCCAATTTTTTGCTGCGTATGAACCCCACAACCGAATAGTGATATTAATGCTTCAAGCTTAATTTTATTAAACATTTGCTAGTATTCTCTAATGTATGTATGATATATGTGTGAAAACATGATCTTGATTAATGTATATATGATGTACAAATAGGTTTTGTGATAATCGTTGTCACGAATTGCATGTTGTTAATTCATGTATTTGATACAAATGCATGATTTGATTTGATTATAGAAATAATGTTTAGAATATTTCGGTAAACATATGGTTTAATATTAAATGACGATAATTTTGTATGTTCATACGGTAAAAGTCATGTTTAAGTTAATGAAATTTTTGTGTTATGTACATATTTCATTTTTGTTCAATAATTACGTATGTCTCCATGATATAAGTCATGATTAGGTTAATACGACTAATTTAATATGATTATGGTGTTGAATGCATTATTAATATTTTATTTATTAATTCAATTGCTTGTTTTGTATGAATAAGAATCTAAATTGATTTTTTCCTATTAGATAGAAGATAAACATAAAATTGGATACAAACTACAAATCCTATAATATAGGTGAGATATATAAAAAATTTGTAATGAATAAGGATTGACAAGTCCAAAATTAGACATATTTTATAGTGTAATTTAGGTTTATTTAGATGAAAATGATGATATTACACTTGTCATTAGCTTTTTTTTTTCTGATTTCAAGATTTAAATAGGAAAACTGAAGAAATGGAACAAAATGGGATTAAAAGTGAAGAGCTTAGCTTGCACACACTTCGAGAAAACTTGGTGGATCCACATTGATTTGTGTTGATAATATGGTGGTTTAGAAAAAGTTTGATGGCGCATTAGTTAAGAAAAGTCTTAAAAATTACTAGGTATAAGTCATTACTACAATGTGAATAGCTACCCTTGGATCTGCCTCAGGACCTAGATTGTAATACTAATCAAAATAGAGAGCAGCAATAAAGTGACACATCACATGGACATGGTTATGACACATCTTCAAAAGCCTTGGATACTCCTCGAGAGCTACACAAAAATCGAATTAGATGAGAATCAAATAACATCAATTGGCTTGGGATGTGTGTCAGCACTGTCTCCTACATCTTTGTCGAGTTTGCCTACTAGTTCTCCTCACCAAAGTTGTGTTGATTTTCATTAGGATATGAGCAGCACCAACTTCGTGTAATTCGCATGATTCATCCCAAATATCTCTTCACACCATAGCCGTTTATCTGCCTCCAGATACATTCCTTATTGTCTCCTAGATTAATGCACAACTTTTTAAGTGCATGTTGCCCACCAGTTAGATGTCATGTGTCACTCTCCTATTCGTCCAACATGTTAACACTGCAACCTTTAACCAATTGGAGTCTGCCATGTAAGCAAACAAGCAAATACATCCAATCAGACACTGCCACGTGTTCGATACTCCTGCAACAAATAAACACAGCCATTAGATCTTTCTCGATTGATGAGAAACAAAATAACCCACAAAATTCACGTTCTCCATTTTTCGTAGACCAAAATTAGGGGTTTTGCATATATAAACTTTAGAACTTTTTAAGGATCTTTCTCGCACTCCAACCTCTCTGGCCTAGAGCTTACACTATTTCTCTCTCGTCCCCTTTTCATTTTCTTTTTATTTCTTTTTTAGTTTGATTAAGTTTTTCATAGTAGTTCTTAGCTAGATTGTTTTTAGACTAAAGGATTGCTACACTATGGGTGTAAGTCTTTTACGAGATCTTTATTTTAAAAGTTATTTTATTATTATTCCAAAAATGTCAATCACAAATTTAACAAGTTATTTTTTTTGTATTACAACTAATGAAGACTAGCATCGCATGCATAGTCATGAATATGTTTTGTGGTATTATGATTTTAATTCTATATCCATAGTTATTGACAAAAATTATAGAAGTAGTAACTAGGATTAATCTATAGGGCATTTCACGCGTGGATGTTTTAGGTGATTGTGTTATAAGTTGTTTATTATACGGTTTTAGTAATATTGGCTTAGATTAGGCATGATTTTTACAAATTGTAATACAACTTTATTACCTATATTATTTTATTTAGGTATTCAAAGACTTAATTCAATAAAACTAGAATGTGTCATTTCCATTGAATTTAGAAAAATCAGTGGTTGGATAAAGGCTATCAACCTATTATTGAATTGCTTGAACTCATCTTTCATGATCGACGATTAATTGACTACAACGTAGTTGGTAATTACTTTGGTCTAGGTTTTCATTATTCCCATTGCATTCTTTAATTATTATCTTTTTGTTTATTTAAGTATTTATTGCTATTTAAATAATATAGTTAATTAGTAACTATTAAAAAGTGACAAAACCTTTTTAATAGAGAGAAGGTTACACAATCATTATGAAGACCATCCCACTTATCGCTACTATAAATTTAAAGTATAATAAATTGGTGGGTATTAATGTTATACACGTTTGACACTTGTCAATTTTAAGCGCGTTAGAGTTTAAAGTTTCTTTGTTTTTTTTTTCAATTTTTTAGTAAATCTAGATCCTTGTCTCTAACATTTTACAGGATTATTTTATGGCACCCTACTCTAACAATCATGAGCAATACGAAGACTTACACTATAAAAGTGTAAAATGGGTAATTAGGTCTAATTAAGAAAAAAATATTTCTAATCGGCCTTCTACTATGATACATATTAAATTTTCAAGTAATGAAAAAGAAGCCGAAAAGGAAATTGAAGTTATCTAAGAATGGTGATATGAAGCATATGAAGAGATGAAGGAATATCAACCTTTAGCATCATGAATTCACCTCCTAATTCTCGCATTTTTACGGATTTTGAAAACTGATAGAACAAAAATGGCACTTCAAAATTTTATGTGATAACTATGTGTTAGACGGTCAAAACTTTATGGATAATTATGTGTTAGAAGTCTAAGATGAACTCAAGATTTTGAAGGAGGGCATGACTACTTCATCGCCCAAAGCTATGGTGAATCTGATTGTTCGTGACTATTTTCAAGTAGTGGTAGTTACGTGATCTTTCAGGCTAAGTCTAGCCGATGACTTAAAATAAAGGTAGTTGTTGGAGGCAAACCAACCGTATTTTATTTATTTTTATGCATTTATATTTTTCTAGTTTACTTCAATTTAGTTTAGTGTAGGATTGTTTAGTTTAGTTTACTTTATTTTTGTTATGCAATCATTTTAGCTAATACTTAAACTCTATTTATTGATTTTTAAAAGGTTAAGGATAGTCTTAAGGACAAGGAAGAAGAAATTACAATATGTTGGTACCAAGTTGGACTTTTAGTTAAATTTTAATTAGCATGATTTCAATTATTTTTTGTGAAGTTGACTACTTATTAAGATTTTTATGTTTTGAGACTTCGTCAGAGTTTTAAAGACTAATTTAAGTTGCTAAATTAGTGGCAGGTCTTTTTATAGAATACAAAACACTAGATTTTATTTTTACTATTTTGTTGATTTTACCCTTAATTGTGAAATTTCGGGCTCGCAAAATTTGATTTAAAATTTTTAAAGTAAATTTCTTGATTTATCTTTTCATACTTTTATTACATTATGGTTTCAAAGTTTTTATAATGAAAGTTCAGAAAAATAATTTTCGAAATTTTTCAAAAAATTACACCAGTATTCATCAGCGACCAAATAACATTAGGAATCATTGGGTAAATCAGTTGGAGTTTGCAGAATTTTTAGTGTAAGAATGACTTAGCAATCCTTCAGCAATCTATGTTTTCTAGGAATTGCTAAACAAATTGGTAGGCCACTAAGACTAATTTTCAATGATTTAATTGTTGATTTGTTAGTGAATCCACTTAAATACTAATTCACTGAGTATGAATCTGTGTTTTTAAGAACATATTTTTTTAATCAAATTCTTTCATAGATTAAACCATTCAAAACTTTTTTTTAATGTATTTAAGTGATTCCCAACACATTCTTGATCATTTTAACCGAAAAATATATCAAGTTTCATTTTTTATAGCCAAGCTAATGCTTGTACAATGGAGTTCAAATTGAAGCTTTGAAAATGAAATTAGGAGTATCAAAGAGTCAATGTCTTGAGGGACTCACTCTCAAAGAGATAATCATTCATTTCCTTTTCTAGTTTACGTGAAATTTATAAATTCTTTATAGGACTATTAATGAATTTTTGAAATATTTGACTAGTCTTTAATTTCATTTTTTTGGAACATAATGTATTTATAGAAGTATATGATTTTATTAATTTAAAATAATGGAATGAGGAGTTTACAATAATTCATTTTACAAAGCAAAAAAAAAATCATGTTTTTTATTTAAAGTATCAATTTAAGGTGTTATTACACAAATAGGTTTGAGTGGGAGTTTCTAATAAGTTTATTTAAATTGATATGATGGAGTTATTAGCATTCATGTGCTAAAATGAAATTTTCATGAGAAATATGAGTTTCTGTCCCAGTTTCTCACTTATTTTTAATGCTTTAAAGATTGGTTTATACCGAGAATGTCTTGGAAGAGGTAGTTCTAGGCCTTGAAACATATTATTATTTAATTTGTCGTGAAAGTGGAAATGAGATTAATAGTGATATATTCATTGATATGTTTTAAAGCCTAAATTAGGAATTGAATATGTTGATAATTTGATTAGAGCATGAATGTGTAAATTGAAAGACAAAAATAAGGCGTATCATTAGGAGTGGTATTGAATAATACATATAAATAAGTCTTGCTAATAATAATAATAGTAATAATTTAATCAATATGGTGAAACGAATAGTCCCATAAAAGAGACATTTTAATAAGAGAAAAAGAGAAAGTTGAACACATCAGATGATCAAATTGATGAATTAAAAAGCATGGTTAAGCTATTATTTAAAGATAGATGAATCCAAAAGAAACCTTACGCTTTTTGTAATAATAATCATCTTGATAATGAATGCCCTTTAATGCAAGAAGATTAATTGAAAAGAAAAACTAATATGATAATTAACTATTATGGTAGATTTACTAAACCTAATTATAACTCTTTTGAATATACAAATTATCCACAACCATACATACGAAATGGTCTAAATAACCAGAGTTACAAGGTGATATGAATGAATTGAGAAAAAAAAATAATTAAGCCAAATGAACAAATAAAATTCATCGATCGAACTAAAACACCTACTTAAATTATTCCTACTAGTGAAGCACAAGTCAATGCTTTGTTTAGTACTAATGAGAAAGACATGTATACCTGAAAAGATACCAAAAAAGGGTAAAATAAAAAAGAAAATACACAAAACTATTGAAGAAAAGGAAGAAATGGTGTCCAATTCCATTCCTACTAGAGGATGGATGGAAAAACAATCGAAATAATTATTTTTCTTAAAAGGCTATACCTATGGTATTTAGCTCAAGTTGACGATGCTTTAAAAGATAAGAAAATAACTCAATAAGGGATAGCTAAACTATTGAAAAACAAAAAAGTATTATTACACCATAATATTCAAAAGTTAAATAGGATAATGAGATGCAAATATTGAGTTTATTTCATGTGATGTTGCATGACCCCTCCATGTCAATTTAAATATTAAGATAGTAAAGGGAATGTATTCTATAAATTGTTTCTTTATGAAAGAAGCAAAAGAAATAATTGATCAGAAGAAGGATGATAAATTAAAAAACATAATAATTTCCATTGTTATCAATAGTGAGAAATTTCGAAGTATATTTTGCTAATGGATTTGTAATAGAGAATAAAGGTATAATTAGAGATGTGGAGGTTAAAATTGAAAATTTTAGTTTCTTGTTAGACCTTATTATTTAGGACCATAAAACTAAGGATGATGAAGGAATTACATTATGAATACTTTTCCTTGGAACTACTAATGCAACCTTTGATATTAATCAAGGAACTACTAAAATATATGTTGGGAATGAGAAAATTATTTTTAAACATGGTATAGAAGAACAACATCTTAATTCAAAACCATATTAGGACTGCATGCAATTGCATTATATTACCTTTATGAATTTTATATCAATTAGATATTTATTTATATAGTATTGAAATTATTGTTTAATGCATATCATACTTAAATTGTAATAATTTTAGAAATTATTGATATTTATATGTTAAATATGTGAACGAAAATCAATTAAATTGGAAAAATAGTAAAACATGACTAGCGAATTCTCGATGATATGAATTATCATTAGAAATCGCTGAGAAAATCAGTAACATATTAAATAATGAAAATCCAAGTTAGCCATTCAATAGTGAATCCACATCAGAACTTGAAATCGCTGAAGACATCGATAAGTTACAAAAGCTTATTTTCATCGATTTAGATAGTGAAAAGTCAGAGATTCCATTTAAACTCTTGATTTGCTGGGCCAAAATTTGAGTTTTAATAGTAAATCTTAAATTGCAAAACACATAACTCATTTTATATACACAACAATTGCAACCTATTCGACTAGAAGACTAAATTGTTGTCTAGATTTAACTTTCGAATCTTGATTGAAGTACGATTAATCGATTCACTACGAGTTTTAAATCATTCAATTCAAAACAAATGAGTTTGAAAATGAATATTAATGTTTTAAACCATTAAAGTTTGAATAGGGAATTTCGAATAGAATAATAGGATGTGAATACAAAGATTCTTAATATACGTAAAAAAATGTCAAGATTTTGGTTTTAAGTTAACAATTCACTGATTTATTAGGCAATTGGTTTAATTATGAGTTTAAAATGAGTTTGGAGGTGTTTTAGGAAAATTTAATATATTAATATGTGATGTTTAATAACTTGGAATTGTTGTGTATTATGAGATACTTTGGCGATTATTTTTTGTTTCATAACAAGGAAGCTTGAATATTAAGTTTATCATTTAATGTTTTCCTTGCAAGAAGTTTATTCATAAATTCAATTGTTATTTGCGTGTATAATAGCCAAGTTTGGACTCTAGCTGATTTACCCTAATGTGAAAATACCATTAGATGTAAATGAGTTTTCAAGAAATAAACTAACATGGATGGTAATGTGCTTACTTATAAAGCACGACTAGTAGCAAAAGGTTTCAGAAAAAATCAACGTGTTGATTATGATTCGACCTTTTCCCATGTAGCCATCCTTAAATCCCATAGAATTCTAATTGCCATAACCTCATATTATGACTATGAAATATGGAATATGAATGTCAAATAGCTTTTCTAAATGAAAAGTTACTTGAGGACGACATATGATATAGCCTGAAGGAATTTCTCATCCTGAAGATTCTAGGAAGGAGTACAAGCTTCAAATATCTATTTATGGATTAAAGTAAGCTTCTTGGAGTTGGAATCTTCATTTAGATGAAGCAATTTAGGAATTTTGTTTCATTAAAAATGAGGATGTGTCTTGTGTATACAAGAAGGTCAGTAAGTACGTGGTTGTTTTCTTGGTACTGTATGTTGATGATATATTACTCATTGGACATGACATCCCAACCTTGCAAATTGTCAAGTCATGTTTAAGGAAGTGTTTCTCAATGATGTACTTAGGAGATATAGCTTAGATTCTTGGGGTTAAGATCTATAGGGATAGATCTAAAAGGCTGATCGATTTAACTCAGAGTGCTTATATAGAAGAGGTATTGAATAGGTCTAGTATTCAAGACTATAAAATAGGGTCATTACCAACGACTCTTGGTATAGGTCTCAAAAAGTCTCAATGTCCGAAGACTAATGTTAAGGGAGACAACATGAATATAATTCCATATGCATCAGCTATTAGATTTATCGTGTATGCCATGTTATGTACCAAACCGAATGTATCATATGCTTTGAGCGCAACAAGCAGATACCAGTCTTATCTTGGTGAGAGTCATTGGATAGCAGTAAAAAACATTTTTAAGTATTTGAGAATGACTAAAGAAGTGTTCTTAGTATATGGAAGTTTGGAATATGTGCTTGTTATAAATTGTTTCTTAGATACAAGTTTTTAAACTGATATAGATGACTTCGAATGATAGTCAAGATATGTGTTTACTTTGAATGGAGATGTAGTGAGCTGGAGAATTTTGAAGCAAGCCACTATGGAAGTTTATAGAATAGAAGTTGAGCGCATTACAGTGTCCGATGGAGCTAGGAGGGCAATTTGGATATAAAAGGTTCATCTCTAAACTTGACGTGGACTTGAGTATATGTTACCCTGTTTGCTTGTATTGTGACAACAACAAAATGATAGCATAAGCCAAGGAACCAAGATCACACCACTGATTTAAACATATACTTAGACATTTTCATATCATTCGAGATATTATTAAGAAGGGAGACGTGAAGATTTATAGAGTTTCGGCTGAAGAAAAAGGTTACAAATCCTTTTATAAAGGCTCTTCCATAAGCGAAACATGATGGCCATGTTGGATCAATTTACAAACATTCTTTACCTTAAAGTTTAGTTAATAAAATTAAAGATTTCATTTGTTGTTTTATTATAAGTGATTAGATAGCAATATCCCTGGGCATTTATTGAAATATCCTAAATGTCTCTAGTTAGTCGTTACAACTCGAACTATAACGAATTAAGACTAGTGCGAATCATTATTGATGGTCTTGTGATGATCATGCATATAGGGATACTAATCGAGATAAAGAGTACTTGTAAGTGAACAAGATATTGAACCGACCCGCTATGAGAGCACCACATCGATTAAGTCATACGTGTTACTCATGATAGCTACATCATTAAGTCCTTCAACTCGAGGTTACCATAGACTTCAATATTAGGAGCATAGTAATTTGGCATAATCAAATGTTGTATTCCACCAGACGATTATAAAGATTGTGTTTGGTTACCATGTGATTAATATGTGAAGGTGTGTAATCAAGATAAAATTTGTCCCTATCATATAGTGAGCGATATCAGTGGACCCCTCGATAAGTTAGACTGTTAAATGGCTAAGTCTAAGTGAATTGCTATGATCAATGTCACTTTGATCTTTTCAGTCTACCTAAAGATCAAGACTACTATGATTGAAAATTAAGGGTCACTTTCCATGGCCTATGTTTAGTCAAAGGATATCATATGACCGAAGATGTGATATATGTTATTCATTAGGTTGTATCAATTTTGATATTCATGCTACTTAGGTAGTAATAATGCTTTGCTAGAGACTGCTTATGACTTGTGTACCAAAATAGTTTTAGTTCACTTTCAACATCACTTGAATCAATTGGGTTGAACCAAAAGAATGGCTTCGCGTAGTTTAACTTAGTCTAGAGTAATGAGTCTTATATGATAATATTCATGACATAAAAGCCTTTTCGATTTGTTATATGATAACTAATTAATAGGGGCGTATGTGTAATTTTCTTGAATTTGGATGAAATTCGAAAAACTTCATCAACTCACTTGAATATGGATCAAAAGTTTAAACTTTTTGGATCAATTCTAAACTTAGTTTCTATTCTTCTTTTTTTCCTTGCTTTCTTTGCAATCATTGTCATACTTCACTTAAAACATCCTCAAATCATTCCAACCTTATCCTCAAGTTTTTAAAATTAAGTTGGGTCTCTAACAAAACAAATATGCCTTTTGAAGCATAAATGAATTGAAACGTGTACTAATAAAAATATAAATAAATAGAATAATATTAAATTCTACAAATTTCAAATGAATGGAATGCAAAGGGAACATATTGCATTCATAAGCAAAAATCAAATCTAGAGCAAAACATTGAATCATTATTCATCCATTGCATAAAAATGAAATTAAACTACACACGGCGGTGTGTGAAAATAAATTCATCTCGAGCTTCATCATCTTCATCCATTCGTGCGGAAGGTTGGAAAACATAACTATCAGCTGGGTAATAAGTCCTAGTTGGAAATTGCAACTACAAAGAAGGAACGTCATCCCTTCTCCTCCAATCTTGCAAACAACTATCATGGCTTCTTTTAGACATAGAATTGCGTTATGAAGTACTCTCGTTTGTTGCTATCAACTACTCATTGCGATGAATTTTCGTCTGCCTACACATAAGTGAAGAAAATATGGTTTGAAAAAATTCTACATTTATATGCTTTGATGAACATGGTTTCGAACATGTAACAATACTTGGTACATTCACTCTAGCCATTAATCTTACCGATGTCCATGTGTCTTCCTTCGTCTTCCTTCTCTTTTCAGTGGTGCTCCACCTTCTTGCTTCTCTCGCATTTATTGTATTAAACGATACCGGTTCATCCTCTAATTCATTGTATCCTACCACCTTCTTCATTGTTTTTACTCCCGCATCATTTATTGTCTTCTCAGGTAATACATCGAGTTCAATATTGAAACCTACCCCAGCTCGCCTATACAGTTGAGTGATCAATACTGGGAATGATAGTCCTTGATTCTTTGTAGTCTGCATTGCAAACTTTATAGAATCATGTATAATTTACCAACATCAATATAACCCTTCCTCATAACTATATGGTAAAGTATAGCAACTCTAAGGTTTTTCACTTCAAAGTGTGGCTTTGGAAAAAGACATGCATCTATAATATATCTCCAAAGCTTCATAATGTTTCTAAAATAGGTGGTTTCAATGAATTTTGGGTGTCCGTCACTATCAAGCAACAAATCTATCCCCGAAGGTATCTGTAATGCATTTTGGATTATCTCAAAGGGATATGATTCCTTCCAAACATAAATAACATTTGGGTAATCCTCCTACATTCTCTGCTTATTTTATGGTAAACAAAAAAATCTATTCAATCTTGTATGTGAAATATCAATCTTCTTCCCTTTTACTACTACTTTAGAAAATTCCTTACTAATATGCCCATTTGCATAAAATTGTCGTACAATTTTTGAACATCCTCTTTCTTCTCTACCTATATAGTCTTGCAGAAGACTCTCCCATCCTCTTTCTCTGATGATGCTCACAATCTTATAATAATACTTGCTTAAATTCAAGATATTAAACCCTTTTTTAGCAATTATGACCATTTTTTAATTAATATAGTACATTCTCTGATCTATGTGTCTCATAATCAAAAAAAGGTCATATGGCTGTAAATTAATAGGGTCGGGATTCTTTGAATATTCTTCCTCAACATATGACAATAGATATTGTTCAATAAGCTCCGCTCTCCAAGGTCTAAGTTCTCTAATACTAACCTCGGTAGGTATAATAATTGAAAGGTAGCATGCATATTTTTGTTTGGGTTTTGCTTGTACTACCCTTAT
Organism: Stephania yunnanensis; assembly: GCA_039657365.1. Classification (NCBI taxonomy): domain Eukaryota; kingdom Viridiplantae; phylum Streptophyta; class Magnoliopsida; order Ranunculales; family Menispermaceae; genus Stephania; species Stephania yunnanensis. The sequence goes on from CM077582.1 coordinate 43,099,855, forward strand.
CCTTTTGTCTTGCTTACTACTTTTACAATTTCTTCTACCCCCTCTCCCCATAGAAGTAATTAAATATAATGAAATAGGTAACTTGAAATCTTGTATCAAGAATTTCAAACTATTAAGGGAAATGAAACATGTTTTTGAAAAGGTTTTTATCATTGAGTCTCGAAAGAGTTGAAAAAAGTATGTTAAAAATAATTTATCAATATGTTCCTATCATAAATAAGTATATTTCGAAAACTTTTATAGAAAACCATAAACTCATTTGAAAATCCATATTTAAATTGAAAATGTGTATCGACTCCCTCTCTAATCTTCAATGCGAGAAACACCGAGCTAAGCCCTAACATGGTTGTATGATCTTGACTACGAAATATCTAGGGTTGAATCACTCCTAATTAAGGTGGTTACACTTAAATAAACTATAATTGAAGCTTTGAATGGTTGAATCATGACAAAAAATTGATTAATCATTTGAATGGGTGCAAGGGTTTGAAGTGTGAAAATGTTTACTCTTTTGCTATTTGGGGTTCTGTTTGTTTTTTTTTTTTAAATTATTTATGCTCAGAAAATTTGGGATAAAGTGAGTTCAATAAAAAATTCCCAGGTAAATCGATGAAAATTAGTCTTGGTAGTTTAATGACTAGCTCAACGATTTCTAGTATAAAACGTAAATCGTTGCAAAAATTGTTGAGTCATTTTTACACAATAAATTCTACAAACTACTGCCAATTTACCAAGTGATTCGATGTTTTATGTGGTATGATTGGTAAATCACTGACCTATTGTAGCTGTTTTTCCAATGTATTAGATATTTTATTAATTTATCACACATATCCATCATATTTTAGGTAAAATTGATAAGTTTTCAACAAGAAATTGTCTAAAATAAAATTTGATTTTTAATTAGGAAACATAATACTACCAAATAACTACTTTATTACATGAAATAATTATAGAAAAATATAGTTCAATTGAAAACAACTTTATCATCACCCAATTTATTGAAAATATCCCCAAAGAAAGTTAAAAGGAGAGAGAAAATAAATATTTCAACTATCCTTGATATATTAATATGGAAATACATTAGCTCGATCAACACCCCATATATGAAATTATTCTGAAGTTATATTCCTAAAATATTTCCATTGCAAGCGTCAAAAAATGAGAAAATATAAAAACAACTATCTAATCTTAATACTAATCCTGAAAGTAAAGATTGAGTATGGGCTACCTCCTATAGAGCCCTTTTATTTTTAGACATTGGCTCGACATGATAGATGAGATCATTCGTCATTCAGCTTGAGCGTGTCAAACTGACCATCAGGCGATTTTTCTTCATTCTAGACATTTTCAGTTTATCTATCATTCTCAACTTATGCATAACGTCCTTCAAAGTAATAATCAAGATAGGAGTTTTCATTTTCATATCCATCGTCATAATTATCATCATTGTCGTAATTTTCCATCTTGTAAACATCATGAAGACACATATAATCATTTCCCATTTTAAGTGTAACTATATGTTCTTCTACATAGAGAACAACTCCAACCTTCTTGAGAAAAGTTCATCCCATCAATATCACATCATTTTTTATAACATGTGGTACTACGAAGAAGTTGGTGAGACACTTGAACCGTTCCACTTGTATTGACACATTCTTATCACCTTTTGCTTTATTAACAACAAAAGGTGGTATAAAATAAATCCTTAACTTGGCCTTTCTACACCATTGTTTTGGTAGCATATTCATATCAGCCCTTGCGTCAAGTAAAATACTAGGGAAATTGACATCATTGATCATCACGTGGAGGAAGAGTTTCTCTAGTTCATCTTTGTTAATTTCAGTAAGATGTCTTAGATCTTGAAGATTTAGTTGTTCATTAGTAAATTCTTCTTTCGCTGGTTGCTCCCCTACATGGAGTTGAACTTCAGGTTGCGACTTTTTTGTTGTTGCTTCTTAGATTTCTTCTTCTTATTGTGTGGATTCTTATACATCCAAAGTTCAATGGTTTCATTCTTAATGGTTTCACTCGTGTTGATACAAACATTGAAATTTGTTTCATTACTTTGCGGACTTTTTTTCTTAGTCTCGAGATTGATGATCTCCATATCAAGTTCAACAAAATTTTAATAATAAGGTTTTAACCTATGACCATTTACTTTAAATACTTTTCCTATTTCTAAGCTTTCTATTTCTAGTGCACCATGAGGTAATAAACTCACCATAATAAAATGTATTATCCATCTTGAACGGAGTTAATTTTCCAAGAAATAATTTAAGTCTTAAACAAAAGAGTAAAACTTTATCCCTTACTTTAAAATTTTAAGTAACTAATTTTTCATCATGAAATGCTTTGTTTTTTCTTTATAAATTGATGCATTTTCATAAGCGTCATTCCTAATTTCTTCTAATTCTTGAAGACTCAACTTAAATTGGATTCCTCTTTCATTATAATTCATGTTACATGCTTTTATAGCCGAATTGGCTTTATATTCTAATTCTACTAGTAAATGATACATTTTTATAAATACTAACCTATAAAAGTGTCATACATATGTGTTTTTAAAATGCTATTCTATAAGCCCATAATGCGTCTTCTAACTTAAGACTCCAATCCTTACATGTTGGACCAACTATTTCTCCCAATATTTACTTAATTTCTCTATTTGAAGTTTCAGCTTGTCCACTACTTTGTGGGTGATATGCAGTAGATGTCCTATGTGTGATATTGTACTTAACAAGTAGATTATCAACTAATCGATTACAAAAAATGTAAACCTCTATCACTAATAATTGCTTTAGGTGCTCCAAAAACTATAAACAAATTTATCTAAGGAAATCAACTACTATTTATGAATGATTAGATTTAAGGGCTTTTGTTTTTACCTACTTAGACACTTTATCTATAACAAGTAAAATATATACATTACTATTTGATAGAAGAAAGGTCTCGTGAAATCTATACCCCATACATCAAACATTTCACAAAGAAATAGGAAGTAAAGGCATTTGATTTCTACATCTTAAGTTTCAGTTTGTTGACAATTTGTTCAAGATTTTGTATAAAGAAAACAATCATGAAATAGAGTGAGCCAAAAGAATCTGGAATCTTAAATTTTACAAGCAGTTCTTCATGGACTAAAATGTCCTCCACAATCATTAGTGTGGCAATTGGATATAATTGATTGTACTTCTGAATGTGGTATACATCTCCTAATTATTTGGTCAGTGCAAAACTTCTATAAATGTGGATTATCCTTTAAATAATGTTTAGAACCCTATTTAATTTTATTCTTTTGTGCTATCATAAAGTAAGGAGATAACCTATTGGTGGTAAGATAATTAACTATATTAGCATACTATGGGCCATCAATCTTTATAGTATACAAATATTCATCCAGAAATTCATCCCTTAATGGTATAAGTGGTTCTCCATTTTCTAACCTATTTAAGTATTTCGCCACTAGATTTTTGGCTTCCTTTGTATCTTTTATAATAAAGTTGAACTTCTGTAGAAGTTGTATCTATCTTATTAGTTTTAGTTAAGCATCTTGTTTTGTCATTCAATATCATAATGATGCATGATTTGAATAAACTATTACTTTTGTTCCTAATAAATATGTTCTAAATCTTTTTAAGTTGAACACTACAGCTCAAAAGTTCATTTTTAGTAGTGGTATAGTTTTATAGGGCTGTATCTAGTGTCCTACAAGCATAATACATAACGCGAGACTCTTTTCCTACTTTTTGACCTAAAACAGCTCCAACTACATAGTTACTTGGATCATATATTATTTCAAAGGGTAACGACCAATCTAGTGATTTAATTACAGGTGTGGTTGTTAAAGAATCCTTTAATTTATTAAATGCTATCTCACAATTATAGGTAAATTCAAAAGGAACTTCTTTCTATAAAAGTTTGCATAAAGATTGTGTTGTTTTAGAAAGATCTGTTACAAATCTTCTATGAAATCCTTCATGGCCAACAAATGAACTTATTTCTCTCACGGTAGTGGGGTAAGGTAAAGTATTGATTACTTCAACTTTTGTTGGATCTATCTCTATTCCATTATGTGATACTATATGTCCTCAAATAAGTTCTTGATTTACCATGAAATGTCATTTTTCTTAATTTAACACTAAATTCTTTTCTATGCATCTCTTAAGTGCTATACTTAAATTAACTAAAATTCATCGAAAGAATTACCGTAAATTGTAAATTCATCCATGAAAGCTTTAATAAGATTTTCCACAAAATCAGAGAAAATACTAACCATGCACCTTTGAAAATTCGTAGGTGCATTACATAGACCAAAAGACATACGCATATAAGCAAATTTACTTAAGGGACAAGTGAAAGTTATTTTTTCCTAATCTTCTTGGGCAACAAGTATTTAATGAAACCCTCAATAACCATCTAGATAGCAGTAATGGGATTTTCAAGCTAATTGTTCTAACATATTATCTATAAATGGGAGTGGATAATGGTCTTTCCTAGCTATGGCAATTAATTTCCTATAATCTATACATACTCTTCAACCATTTTAGAATCTAGTTGGTAGTAACTCTCCGTGCTAATTTGTTATTATTGTAATTCTTGTCTATTATGGACTACTTGGAATGGGCTTATCCAAATGCTATAAGCTATTGGAAATATCATTCCTTCATCTAATAGTTTTAATATTTCTCCTTTTACTACCTCCATAAAAGGTGGACTTTATCTACATAGAGCTTTTCTAGAAGCTTTCATTTTACTTTCTAGGTTCATCCTATGCATACACATAGCTAGACTTTTTCCTTTTATATTAGCTATGGTCCATCCTATTGTTCCTTTTAATTATTTCAATACATTAATTAATCTATATTCTTCCAAACGTATCAGTTTATTGGAAATTATTACTAGTAATTTATCGTAGTCCCTTAGATAAATATATTTTAAATGATCTGGTAAAGTTATCAGATCGAGTTCTGGGGCACTACTATAGAAAGTAAAAGTTTTAAATGAGATCTAAATAAATCTAAATAATAAGTAATTTGTGGTAGATCATTGTGGGAATCCAAAGTACTTATTATCTATTTTATTTCCTTATCTCTATCGTCATCTTCTTCTAAATCTTCTTTTACAAATTTCAATTTACCTTTTTTATTTTTCTAAAAGAATTTTTTATTAATGGATCTATCATGTGTACTGTACATATGGAAGAAGTATCCATTAGGTATTTTATTACGTCGTATATATTAAAACTCACTATATCATCATCTACTTCCATTTTAAATGTCCCATTTGAAACATCAATTGTTGCTTTGGCCGTTTTCAAAAGTCTTTTTCCAAAGATTAGAGAAGTTCTATTACAAAAATTATCTTCTTTAATATCTAAAATATAGAAATATGCTGGAAAGACTAAATCATTAACTATGACAAGTACATTGTCCAGTAAACATACCGGTTTAATAGTGGAACTATCCGCTAATTGTACCACTATACTAGTTTCTTCTAAATATATGCCCATCATTTGTAAATAAGTAGATCAAGGCATAACATTTATGGATGCTTCCAGATCAAACAATGCTTTTGAAATTCCTATATTTTCAATTGAGCATGGAATTAAAAACATTCTAGGTTTAAAACATGTAGGAGGTAATTTCTTTTTAAATCAATGTTGATATATGTTCTCCTAGACTCACCTTCTCATTAGCCTCAATCTTATTATTACATAAATCTTTCATAAATTTTTACACTTGGGTGCTTTTTGAATAACTTCAAACAGAGGTATATTAACTACTAATTTCTTTAATTTTTCCGATATTTGTTTTTCTTCCTGAAATTTCTTGGTATTTCAATTATTTTTCTAATGATGAAATAATGGTGGATTTATATTCATTAGTTCGTCTTTATCAGGTTGATCACCCTTTTCGTTAGGAATCTTATTACTTATTACTTCAATTTCTTTCTCTAATTCAACATCTATTTTTTTTTAGAAACTAATTAGTCTGCCATTTTAGGTTCATTCATCTACTGGCCCCTTCTTAATTTTACGTCAGATGCTTTTTCATATAAAGTTGGACAAGGTTGAAATGGCAATTTCCCTTGATTTATAAATTGACTCGTTAGTGTTGCCATCTGACTTAATTGATTTTTTAACTTGGTCAAATCATTTTGTAATGTTTGAATTATTTGATTATTTTCTCTTTCTGAATTATTCGATGATTCATACATTTGGTAACCATGATTGTTAATACAATCACCTACATTTGCTTATGAGCAGTTTGTATAACTGTTAAGTTATAAGTTAGATCAACAAATCCATCATATTGGTTGGTAATAGCATTAGCTTCTTCTATTTTTGTCTGTAGTCTTCAAGAGCATTCATCAATAGAATGACTTAATTCATTACAAGGTTTTAATTTGCTTGATCTATCTTTTATTAAAATATCGACCATGGCTATTAGCTCTTATATCTTATCGTGTGGTGTCTTATATGTCCTTCTATTCATTTAATTTAGATTTTCTTTGACTAATTCACTCTTCTTACAATATTGCTTAGATTGTTTAGTCGTTTTATTTATAGTTTCTCTTGCTAAAGTTGGTGTTTTATCGAGCAAAGACCTTTCACATACTGTGTCTGGGAATCTTCATTCTAAGTGATTTAATCTGTCATACATATATTGCATTAACATTTTTTCTTTAAATCCATGCATTAGTGATAAGTTGGTATTTATAGGTATTTAATAGTCTATTTTAGTATATTTAATTATTAAAAGTATTTAAAATATATTTTTGGTCATTTTTAGGTGAAACGGAGTGCGTGGTTGAATTCGTGGCGGAAAATACTCAAAATGGAGTATTTACTTAAAGTGATCGGATGCCGGACAGTTTGCCTCGAAATACGCATTGCGCAGTGGATCGAATTGCGGACATGGTGTTCCAGCCAATCAAAGCATGCCACGTTAGCGAGAAAAGTACCTCAGGACCAATCAGCGCTGCCACGTGGGCATTCAAAGCCAACAACACGTCAACACGCCAGCGCGACCAATCGGGTGTCGCCACGTCAGCATTCTTCATTACAGCCGCCAATCAGGGGATGCCACGCGTCCACACGTCAGCAAGAGATCCACGTCACCAGAGATCAAACTTCTCTTCGTTTCGGACACCATCGATCGGCCTCGGGATGCGCAACAGCACACACTCCTAGATTTTCGTGCGAGTCGCGCGATTCTCTTCGGTCCAGCAGTGCGCAAAGTGGCAAGCTCTCACTCGTCCACGAGTCATTAACAGGTGTCTCAGCCAATCCGGAAGCGCCACGTGGAGATGAGCCGGCACACACAAAATAAAAAGCGCGGATTTCCATAGAATGGAGCAGCGACAACAGCAGGCGGCGGCCTATCACAGCGCCGCACGTCAGCAAGACGCGGAAATTCAGCGAATCACGCTAGAGTCAGTTTTCCAAGCTAAAAACACCCCTACGATGCTCCTCGACGCACGAGTCACCTCCAAAACCCTAAAATCAGTCATGAGTACGATTTGGGCTATTTATATATATATATATATATATATATATATATATATATATATATATATAACCTAGGTATTATGGACAATTAGTTAGAGTTGTAAATAGATCAATTATTAATTTTTAGTATAAATTTTTGAAGATGAAGTCCGAGTAATCAATTTCTTGCCTAAGTCGAAGGGGAAGCAAGTTGGATTCATGGATTCATGGCATATTATGTGAGATCTTTTATTTTATTATTTAATTTAATTTAATTTCTCCTATTTCATTGTTGTTGACTTAATGATTATGATTTAGATCTATGGTATGTATGAGGGCAATGCATGCTTTTAGATGGACAATCTATTGTTATTTGGAATATTAGTATCCGTGTAATTGTGCTTTTAGACCAATAAAGTAACAAACATTCACCCGTTTGCCGTAAAATCCTTTCGGTGTTTGAATGTACAACAATTGAATCTAGGTTAAATCGGGAGCGGACGCGATCCGATTATTTAGGATTAGTGTTCCCATAGATCCATATTACCGTGGTTAATGCGTTAAACCTGATTGGCGGATGTCTAGGGTTATACATTAATTAGGGAAGTAGTTAGTGGCAGATGTCCTGGCTATCGAGATTAGGGGAACTAGGAATTTCTGGCGGATGTCGATTTTCTATAGCTAATCTAGGAGAATTTAAATTAATAACTTTTTGGAAAAGATTGAAGACCATTGAATGCTATTGAATCTTGATTCTGATTTGTGGAACTGGAGATTTAGGTGAACTTTTCATTATTGATATTAATTTGTGTGAACTTTTTGTTATTGCTTGTTTAATTAATTATTTTATTGATTTCTCTGAAAACCCCCATATTTAGTTAACTTAGAGTAAACTCAAGTCCTGCAGATTCGACCCCGTATTTACCACTACTACACCCTTGCGGTTGGTAACTCGATTACGGGTTATATTTGGCACGTACGACACGCGTCAATTAAACATAATAAAATCAATCTCTGATACATATCCTAGAATTCATCTAAAGTTTCTCCAAATTTCATCATAGCATTACCAATTTAGTCTAATATAATTTAATGTTTGGCCTTTTAATACAAAAAGAAAAGCTTTGAGTCTAACATAATATATTTCTATATCCTTTGGTTTTTTTAATTGAACTTATTAGAATTCACCAATGTTGAGATTAATTTCATCGATGACTTGATTTCTGATGTTAAACTAATAATCAATTCCTTAATGTTTTTGACATTAAAGGAATTGTAAGAGTTGAAAACTCAGCCTAAGTAATTTGATGAGAAAGATTTTATCTATTCAAGTAAGATTCTTAGAGGAACTTTGAATCTTTTGTTTAAAAGGAATTAGATTTTATGTCGTACATCGATTATAGTTGGTTTATTACAGAAACTATCAAGTTGAAATGCTAAGATCCTTAGGAATAGCAAGTAGTTTATTCGAAAGAAGTTTGTTATTTTTCATAGATCGACTTGACACCTGACTATCCTTAGTCGAATATTAGGTTTAAGGATATTCTGAAAATCGTATCAATGTTTGCTTAACTAATTTGAATTATTGGTGATGTTGTTAGAAATCAATAGTGCTCCTACTAGGTTCTAAAACCTGTGGCGTGATATATTTCGACCATAACTTGATCAGTTTATTATCGTATGTATCGAAAATATTATGGTATATTCACAAAGTCAGAAAAACATTTATATTATCTCGGAATGACATGGTGTACTCTGATTATAAGTAAATTTTTGTTAAAATTTCTAAGTGCATAGTTTGAGTTTTAAAGATAAATTTCTTAGACTTGTAATGAGTTTTATGAATATTAGTTGATTTTGCTAAGTAAAGGCAATTACAAATTAGCTTACTCAAATCACATTGTTAGAGATTCATGACTCTCTGAGGTTAATTGAGTGTTACAGATGAACTACTCAAGAGTTTTCCTATATTGTCATCTTGTTATTTACTCTATTTATTGAGATAAATGTAATATTGCCTGGCTAAGGAAGAGCAAGTATGTATTCAAGATATAAAACATAATTGATAATAATGTCTATTATAATCTCATCTGAATTGGAAAGGAAACTAATAATTTATAATGATGTTTCTCACACAAAACTCATTTCAGCTTCTAGAATGCCCAACTCTAACTTAAATGGTTTTTTCCAAATTTTGTAGAATTTTACCAAATTCAAACAACAACACATAAGCAAAATCGGTTACTTTGAGTCAAGATGTTTGAAGCACTTTCCTAAGGAATACTCCACATAAAACTAGGCTTCGTTACAAATAAAGCCATCTATTACTCATAAGTTACCTCAAATCTTTAACAAGCCGAAAACTTGCAATCACTAAATAGAGCATTTTATGCTAAGATTCCACAAATAGAACTTATGCAACAATTCATTTGACACATTTTAAACATCATTTGCGGCCAATAAGACTTGTTCACTTTGGTTGTTTTGTCTAGGTGGGGGTAGCAAGGAAAGATAATTCATGGATTCAAAATGTTGGAAAACTTAATTCAAAATGTTGGAAAACTTAAACTCAGATCGTTAAAAGATTTTTTCTGAACATGAAATGGTTTATACTATATACTAGAGCTAACTTCATTTTTCTTTTCATATTGTGCAGTTCTCAATTTTTTCCAACCACCTAGTTCCTTGCTCGATTTCCTACAGATATCATTTTAGATGGGACTCTCTAATTATGACTTGATTTTTTTCATCATGATTAATTTCTCCTTATTTTTTAAGTATACATAAATTTTCACTCGATTTTCTTATTATTTTCATGTCTCTTTTTAATGATTCCAAGTTTAAGACTAGCTTCCAACTAGGTAAAAGATTATAGGCTACTACTATGGGTTTAATATTGTGTAAGAAGACAATTAAGGTTGGTTTGGCTCAAATTGACTAACAAGGTATAACTTAATAGGTAGGCTAAAGGCTAAGGGTTCAAACAAAGAAGCCTACATCTTCCCGCAAACTTGTTCTTCAATTATTACTCAGTTTCAAATGAACTACAAACCTATTTTGGAATCTGTAGAGATTTAGTTTACTCTTGTCCTATCATGAGCTTCTACCCACTTTCATATCAAGCATGAAGCCTAGACTCCGCACTAGAATTTTTGGACTTAAACTCAGCATTATAGACTAATCAAAAGAATAGATTTTTTACTTGTGCTCTACCTAAGGTCTTGTCCATTTATAGCAACACATTTCCACATTTAAACTATTAAAATGTCCACTATTATGTTAAGGTTACAATAATGCATTTGTTAAGGCTTAAAATAACATATAAAAAAAATTAAAAAAAAAAGAATTCACAACTATTGAAATGTGCAAGCAACCTACCAAGCCATCAATCCTGGGAATAAAAGGAAACTTGTTTACTTGTATTCCACTAGAAATTATGAGAAAGTTTTGAAAATAGGAGAAATTTACTAAAAATATTTTACGATTCATCCATGCATCCCATCGACCTACATACCTGTATACCCCCAAACTTATTCTCAACCTTGTCCTTAAGGTTTAAAATAGTAGGACAACCAATAAAAATTACCAAAAAATAAATAAATATAATAGTGGAAGATAAGAAAATGGAATAAAATGAATATTTACAAATTGAGAAAAAAGTGCTCTGATGTAAAAGAAGAATTCCTAAATCACAAATTCTACGAAAAATATCATTAACTCCCTCTGGTGAATGATCACCTGGCAAGTGAGAATGGCGAAGATTTCCAAATCTGAGCCAATTTTTTTCGATAGTGCACCCGCCACTTACGCCAACAAGAAATAAATAATCCTTATCCTAACATAAATCGTAGGGCTGCATCCCAGGAGCACTGATATTTAATGTTAATGGCCTGATGTCTTCACACTAGTACTCTCAACAATGTAAAACATCAGTATCAATAATCTCTAGTATTGAAAACCTTAGGTTGTCGTGATATGAAACTAGTGGCGCTGGCATCAAGCCATCATCATATAGAATTATGATTCATTTCCTATTACGCATGAGCATAACATCCTCAAGCCACCTCAAAAATAGCACCTTATGTGCCACATAAATCAATATCTTAGCAAAATGCATGAGAGGCATCCCAAGTATCATGGTATACTCCTCTGAACTGAAGTATCCAGAATGTTGAAATCAGCCTCATAAATGATTATGGTCACATACATGCAAACATTTTTTGGTGACTGTCTTGCCATTCCTTAAAGTAATATTCACCTTTTCATTATCTGTGAACGACAACTTGGCCTTCTCGAAGAATAATAAAGGTATGATATTGATTTCAGCTCTAGTATGCAGTAATGCTTTTTCAAATGTCTTTCCATTGACTCTCATAAGGATCTCAATAGCACTTGGATCATAAATTTTCTTGGAAGATAGTATCATAACCTTTTGTTATGTCATCACTCTTTTTTGCTTGTTCTTCACCTTTGCCTCTGGTGCTTTTAGCTTCCTTTAAATAAACACCTCAACAGTATCCTAACAGTTATATCTTTCTAGTTCTCTTATGTCTTCTTTTCTAGCTTTGGATTCACTCTCCATTCTTGTTTCAACTTTCTTTCCAAAGACGAGACATATAATTCCTTGCTAATATTTCTCGTAGGGTCAGGTTGTACCTCCATCGACTCTATATCTACGCTGTCTTTTAAGGTCCTGTCAAACTCTTAATATAAGGGCTTCAAAATCTTAATATAAGGGCTTCAACCTATGTCCATTCACAATAAATTTTTTTCTACTCTCCATATGATGTATTTCAATAACACCACGGAAAATGATATTAGTAAAAACAAATTGATCTACCCATTTAGATTTAAACTTACCTTGGAAGATTTTTATTTTAGAAATGAGAGGAAGAACTTTTTGACCCATTATGATGGATTTTCTTGTCAGATGAAGTTCGTAATAAGCTTTTGTTTTATCTTTAGAAATTATGGCGCTTTCATTTGCATCATTCCTAATTTATTCTAACTCTTCGATATCAGGTTTGCACTGTACATCAATTTCGTTGTAATTTATAGTAGAATTTTTAACTGCCTAATATGTTTTAAGATCTAACAATACAAGAAGGTGACATGTTATCCTTAAAACTAACCTATATGGAGACATTTCAATGGGTGTTTTAAAAGTCATGAAGCAACCCCATATTGCATCATCAAGGCATAGTCTCCAATCTTTCCCCGACGAATGAATGGTCTTTTCATGAATGGATTTAGTCTCTTTATTAGAGACCACATCTTGACCATAAGCTTAGGGATGATAGGCTGAAGAATTCCCAAGAGTAACATTATATTTCATGAATAGACTCTATAATCCTATTATAGAAATGTGTTCCTCTGTCACTAATCATCGAGCGTGGAGCTTAAAATCTTGAGAAGATTCGTGACTTAAGGAACTTGAAAACTGTATAGGAATCATTGCCCTTGATGGCTCTAGCATTGACCTATTTGGAAACATAATCCACTACTAAAAAGATATAGGTATTCCGCATATAGGGTTGAAATAGGTCCATGAAGTCAATGCCTAATATGTTAAAAATCTCAAATAAGAGAGTTGTAGTCATAGGCATTTGATTTCTTGGTCCTCATGACCAATACTTCAGACAGTTGTAAAGAGTTTCGGTAAATAAATATGCATAGTGGAATAAAGGGGGCAAATAAATCCACAATCCTAAACTTTCCTTGTTGTACGACATGGGCCGAAATGACTGTTGCACCCATATGAATGACAGTGAGATAAGATGGAGAATATCTCCTACTAAGGAACACATCTATGAACTATTTGATCAGCACATAACTTTTACAAATATGGATTGTCCCACAGATAATGCTTGGAATCATACACGAGCTTTTGCTTTTATGCATGTATGTAATCCAATTGTAGCTGCTTAGTGGCTAATTAGTTTACAAGGTCAACATACATAGGAACTTAATAAGGCACTGCATAGAAGCATTCATCAGGAAACTTATCTTTTATAGCAGTAGGTTGTTTCTCATTCTCTAGGCAACTAAGATGGTCTGCCACTAGACTCTTGGCACCTTTCTTGTCTTTGATGGTAAGATGGAATTCCTAGAGTAAGAGTATCTATCTAATATGTGAAATCACCCATCCCAATTAAGGTAATATTGAGCTTGAAACCTTAATTAAGCCCCGGTTTACCAGCTAGACTCAACTAGAGCAGCAGCGTCTCCTTTCATAATTAAGAAACACAACATGTATATCAATATCAAATTATATATCAAATTAATACACATAAGAGAATTAAGAATTTTTCAATAATGCATTCGATATACATAAATTCGGAGATTATCAAAATCAAAACTTATTTGTAAACCTCCCAACTCTATTATATTAGAACAATGTATTTAAAATAGTACATATATATTTATATATACAAGGAAGGTTCACTACATCCTAAAGAAGATAATAAAACTCCTAAATCTTTGCCTTGCCTTTAGCTAAAGTGCATCTGTGTGAACCTAAATTTAAGAGGAATGAGCGCTCAAACTTGCTTAGTTAGTGATGTTTCTAAACACATCAATTATCAACTAATATCAATAATTCAATGAATATCAATATGAATCCGAAACATATCTATTCAAGGAATGGAATTGATATACATAATAAATAACTGAATGCAATTATACCATTAGGTAACATGCAACCATACTCATGATTTGTAATTCAAATTTGATTATGAATTCATATTCTCTTGTTAATTGTGAATATAACCACATAACCCACATGTTAGACAAGGGATTCTGCTGCTTTATTCCAACTTGACTAAGCTTCCAACTCCCACCGAACAATGACAATTAAGGAAAAACTCCATCCAACTGAAGATAAATGGCCAGAATCCATTTCCATGCATGCATTTCCTTTCATTAAGAAAAAAGGCAAAATACATTTCCCAGTATACCTTATCAATCCATACTCTCGGTGCACCTTATCGACCATTTTCAGGATTCCACAAATAAAAACACTTAAATCATAATACATTGCCTACAATCTTAGTCCATACTATTATATGAACTAAATATATTAATTTAACATGCACAATTGATAAGAATACAAGTTCTACTTACCTCAATTAGGTTTCATTACAATTTCTTACCTTTTTTGGGTCACTCGACCTATCCCAGGGTTCTTCAACTTATCACAAACCATTTGTGGTTAATATATGCCTAATACCCTATATTTTGAACCCTTCAAACAATCTTAAGACCTTAAGAAATTCCACATAAAAACTAGTATAGTTTATGTTTTCCAACATTCAAGCACAGTCCATCACTTAGTGGGGCGTGTTCCACAAACTGGTTTCATTACACTTTATGAAGGGAGCACACTTGTATGATATAAGGAGCGTACTCCACCCATCACTATATTAATAGTGAACATGGAAGTAGCCCTTGTTCAATCCATAACATCAATAACAACTACAAATTCACTCCCCATAACATTAGGGAGGACCTCTTATGAGGTTCAAACTTATTCCAAGCCATCTATAACAATAATTCATAAATAAATCTTTACCAAATCACAAATTCATTTCAAAAACCAAAACTAGACTTCGTAATGGTGGGGATCTCTAATCTATAGTGGTTAGATTACTTTAAATCACAATGGAAATCCTCTATAAATTAATTCCTTATTGGAAGAAACCCTCAGCTGATCTCTATCTCCCTCTCTCTCTCTCTCTCTCTCTCTCTCTCTCTCTCTCTCTCTCTCTCTCTTTTTCTCTCTTTCTCTTTCTCTTTCTCTCTCGATTGAACAATGAAGATATGTTTTCAACTTTTGATTTATATATGTAGATTTTTCTTGAGATATGCATCAAGCTATATTACTGTTGTTCAAGCAAGCATTGTGCTAAAGTGATACCGCCTAGTGTGACACATATCTAAACAAAATCGTCACTTTTGTTTATCTCAAGGCGATCCTACGATTTATATAATTCCATTCAAACCTATTGTTTTAGTGACATATATATACCTCCCATATTTTATCACTGATAAGTTCACCAAATACACCTACGAGTACTCTCGGGAGTGCACATTTATTTCACGACCCCTTCGTTGCACTTAGTGTAACAATAGTTTATCATTTAATCATTTACTTTTCAATTATAGGCTTGTATTGATTTCCTATTAACCTACAACCTATAGAATTCATCAAACATATAATACAAATATGAACCCATTACACGTTAATCAAGTGTTACCGAACTTAAACACGAGCCTTACTCAGGTTAAGCAGGATTTATGTTAACACTAATCCCAATCTTAAGGTAATGGGTCATTACGGTCTCCCTAATTTAAAGAAACTCCTTCATCGAAGTTAAAGTAAACATAAAATTACTTGTACTTTTGAAGAAAAAAAAGAAACATTTCCTTTTTGTACGATTCTCGCTCCCCAGTTAGCTCCTCATCTCCGTAAAATAGCCATTCACCTTAACCAATGGAATCTCTTTGGTTCACAACCTCTAAATCTAACAATGAAGAATCTGAATCAGCGGCTCATCATAAAATAAGTTTGTCGAAAGATCAAATTCTTTCCAATCAATCCTTAAAGTGAACCGAGTCTCTATTTTTTGAAGCATAGACATAAGGAAAACATTATGAATTCTAGGTAGCTAATAAGGTAACTCCAACTAGTAAGCAATACACTCTGAACAACCCAATATACCTAGGAGCTAGCTTACCTCACAATCCAAACCTTTACAACCCTTTCATAGGTGAGACTTTCATCAGAATGTTATGGTCCTTTTAAAACTCTAAAAACATATGATGCTTATTGGTGTATCTTTTATGTCTTAGCTATGGTGTAGTCAAACGTTAGTGAATTTGCTGAATTTTCTAGGAATAGTCATAAATCAACTTCGACCCTAACCAACCTGTATCTCTATCATATGCCTAATACTTAAGTGAATGACAAGGCCGACCATATAGAGTTTCAAAAAGAGCCATTCCACTGATAGCCTTACGGCTATTATTATTAAAGAAATCATACGGTGGAATATATTTCTCCAAGTTACCTCCAAACACTAAGACACAAGCTCGAAGCATATCCTCTAGCTTCATGATCATATGCTCAATCTACTAATTAGTCTAAGGATGATATGTCATACTGAGTTTTCGAATAGTTCCTAGTTATCTTTGTAATTCACTCAACAATCTAAACGTGAATCTTGGATCTTTATCCAAAGTAATTGACACTATAACTCCATGACATCTTGACACCTCATGTACTTATATCTTAAATAATATTTCAAGAAGATGTCGCACATAAACATGCAAGAAACGCGTAGACTTCGTCAACCTATCAACTATAACCTAAATTGCATCATGCTTACGTTGACTCAAAGGTAGATGAAAAACAAAATCCATTGATATATGTTCCCATTTCCACTCAAGAATCAATAGAGAATGCAACAACCTATTCGGTTTCCTATGTTGAGTTTTCATATCCCAATACATCTTATTGTTACCTAGATGAATAAAGTAAAGTGATCTTTGAGATTCCCGTAGTAACTTTTTCCTCAACTAATCCTGAGCTTGAATCCACAATATATCGCAAATTGTAACGCACCATCACCGAAAACTAACCAATTAGGATGATCCACAATCGCCGCTAACCTTTGACACACTAAGTAATACTAGTCAGCTTTGTGAAAATCAACGACTTGCTAAATAATCATTGGTTCAGCCTGAATATGAGCACCGACGAACATATTAGTAGCTTTGGAACTGGCTCTCTTACTTAATGATGTGTCAGCTGGACTTTCATGAATCATCATCGCAGAAGCTTCCTAAAAAAGTCTTAACTAAGAAGCTCTGGCATTACCTACATTCCCTCCACATGTTATTCTCTTACTCAAGGCATAAGTAGCCATATTTGCCTTGCCTAGGTGTTACTCTACAGTTAAATCGTAATCATTGAGGGACTAAAGCCATCTATGTTGTTTCATATTCAATTCACTTCGAGTAAACAAATATTTCAAACTTTTATGTTTGGAAAATAATGTAATTTCTCACTATACAAGTAGTACCTCTAAATCTTAAAGGCAAACACAAGTTTAGGTTCTTTCATGATTCTAGAGTTTCCTTGAAGTATAAGTTACATTTGTGCCTTCCTACATCAGTACATAGCCCAATCCTGAATGAGAAACATTAGTATAAATTATGAACTCCTTCCTCGATGCAGGTACTTTAAGAATATGCAATGTAGTCAAACTACTCTTCAAATCATTGAATTCGGCCATGCACTCATCAGACCAAGTAATGTCTAAATCTTTCTTTATTAGCCGAGCCATCGGTAGACAAATACAAGAGAAACCATCTACAAATCGCCTGTAATAACCTGCTAATCCTAGAAAAATCCTAACCTCTGAAACTGTGGTAGGAGTTGGCCAGCCCTTGATTTCCTAAACCTTCATTCAGTATATATATATATATATATCTTTATCATTAACCACATGTCCAAGAAATTTGACCTCTAATGACCAGAATTCACACTTACAGAACTTGGCATACAACCTATTATCCTTCAAAGTCTACAATGAAATTCTGTGGTGGTGGTAATGTTCCTCTTGAGTCTTCAAATAGATCAAAATATCATCAATAACACAAATGATTAACAGGTCAAGATAAGGTATGAACACCCTGTGCATCAAATCCATTAACATAGTAGAAGCATTAATGAGCGTAAGTAGCATCACTATAAAGTTGAAATGCCCAGAGTAAGTATTGAAAGTCATCTTTGAGATATCCTTTTCCCTAATTGTCAATTGATGATAACTAACGCCCAAGTAAATCTTTGATAAATATTAAGCGCCCTTCAATTGATCAAATAAGTTAACAATCCTAGGTAACAAGTATTTCTTCCTAATAGTCACTCGATTAAGGTGTCTTTAATCAATGCGCATATGTAGGGTTCTGTTCTTCCCCTTTAGAGAAAGAATCGGTACTCCCCATGGTAACGTACTATGATGTAAAGACCTTTCTATAACAACTTTTCGAGTATGGCCTGAGAGCTGAGTCTGTAACTCACGAAATTCCTTTGGTGTCATGCGGAATTGAGTAATAGACATAGGTTTGGTGACATGAATAAGATCAATGACGAAGTCAATGACACGTGATGTTCAAAGTATGGGTAAGTTAGACAAAAATTCTTTCAAAAATTGATAAACCATTGGTATCTTACTAACCTTAAGTTCCCGACCAGGCTCACCGAATGTAATAACCATTGTTATAACCTCTAAATCACGACGATTAGCTTCCCTTCTACGAGTTGCAAATCATGAAGGATTATGGCCTTTATAAGCTATGATTTAAAAAGATTAGGAATCTAAAAGATTACCTTGTTATGAAAATAATCAATACTGACATGATATGTTGCAAACAAATCCACCCCTAAAAGTGCGTTATACTCTCGGGACTCCATAACCCTCAGATTAATTGGAAGTTCATTTTCCCTTATTTTGACTACACGTCATATATCATATTAGGCTAAACTTTCTTACTCCCTATTGTGCTCAAAATCAACAAGGTACTTGCTCTCAAAGGTTTAAAGTTTCAACTTATCAACCATTACACCAGCAATAAAAGAAATTATAAAACCAGCATCAATTAGTACAAGCATATCTCGACCAAAAATATTCACATTACCTTCCACGAGCCGTTTCGTAGTCTCAGGATCCACCTAAGCCACTACATGAGACTGTTCAATGATATGCATCACACTACGTACCAAAGAAACGATATGTTGAGTATAATTCCTATGCATGTTACCTGCCTTATCGCACTAATAACATATCACATTAGGCATGTTAGATCATCCTCTAGCATTAGAGATTGCCCTGAACTACTCGGTCTGGGACTAATCTGCCATCTACCTTTGCCTCTAGATGTTTATTGTGCTAATGGTAAATGTGGTTTTGCCACATAAGGCTGTAAAACATATGGTACTGCTATTGGTTCACTAATAAACACATTTCCATAAGGATCTTACTAAACTAGTGTTATAGAAGAATAATCGCTAGCGGTACTCATTTTCTTCAGTCGCTTAAAAAAATTTAGACTCCTCTTAATCACATATATAATAGTTGGCTAAATTTGAACAAATTCTTGATCCCTCTGTCTGCCCTAATAATAATGTGTCGATGGCAAAACTATTCATGTCCTTGATGGATCAGCTAACATAGCTACCTCCACTTCCATCGCACTATCAAAGACAAATGCATATCAAGTGCGAGGATAAGAAGCATTACAAGTATCTTAAAGTTAAAACCATTAAGAAACATGTCTATTTTGTTCAGTGAACCTCTACTCGTATTCCCTTATAGATATCTCTCCATATTTCAGCTATATCAACTACGTCTTTTTCCCGTTCCTAACTGACTAAGGAAAGTACTGCCTTTAAAATATGGTCCTAAATTATGGCCAAGTGATGAAAGTGTTCCCTTATATCTTTGGGGTTTTCCACCACTAACAATCTGATTCTATCAATAAAAATATAACTAGTTTACCTTCAATTAGTCCTTAACAACTATAGCAACAAATCATTGTTCCATCTCCAATATTCGTATCACAGATACCCTATCCTCTATAGTACCATTAAACCTCATGATATTGTATTTCATAAACTCCTTTGAATTCTTAGAAATGCAATTTTCTCATAATTTACTAGCACTATTGAAACTGTCTTCGACACTTGAACCTATGCTACAATTGGTTGTGTTAAGCTACTACAGTCTCAACACCTCCCTTAGTCCTACTAACCTATAGACTAGTTGCGAGATGAACATCAGGTTGTAGAACTAGTGGTTTCATTAAAGCTATCAGCATTGCCATTTATTTGTCCTGAGATTCTATAAGATCCATCATTTACTGCTTCATTATAGATTTCCACTGAGCCTTATTCTCCTGATTAGCCAAATATCTAAGTCTCGATGAACCCTCTCCTTGATCCGCCATCATATTCTGAAATCAAAGGAGAGATAAGACCATTAAGGTAGCATATGGAGAAGACAATGAAATCATATCTATACAATAGATAACAATAAGTGTAGCAAAAAACATATTATTATGTTTTTATTTTTCATTTTCCCCTAAAAACCTCAATGAAAGGTTTTATCATACTTTAAGTCTATTCATAACTAGAGACAACTCTCAAAGTTAGTAAACTTCAGTTTCAGTACTAAGGTATATATTGGAGACAATAACCATAAGCTTTTATACAAAATTGTATCTAAATTATTACTTGGTTCCAAGTAATAAGGTTATTCTCTGATCAAGGCTATGATACCAAGCTATGTTAGAGTTATTACTTTACTTTAATTGATAAGGTTTGTCTCTGAACTAGGCTCTAATACGAAGCTATAACATCCTTATCCTAATCAAGAAAATACCTAGTCTAAAACCCTAATTAAGCCCCCATAAACTAGTAACCTTGGCTGTAAGTATAACGTCCTCATTGTAGTTATAGTGTAATCAACTTAAGTCGACTATGGATATCGTCTTTGGGGAAATGTGTATGCACTCACTACATACTTAGCTAAAATGAATCGATTGCAATGGAAAACTTTTTTAAATGGCTTTATAACTAAACTAAACTAATCGATACTATCAAATCAATACAACTTACTTTGAACTCTTATATTAAAAGTATCTTAATTTACAGCTTCAGCTAGGTAATCAAATATTAAGCTTTTCAACTACTTTATCATCTTTATCATGTTTTATTCAATGGCTAATTAGAATATAAAGATTTCATTCAAATATATTTTAACCCACTATTGTGACAAAAAATATTTTAATGTGCACACTAGAACTCCACTTATCATTGTGAATAACGTAAGCTGCATAGTGCTTTAATGTTCTACTTCCTAAGATTCATAACTAATTAAGTTCACTATATGTGCTTCCGTAATCAACAAATATCACTTGGTGTCTTATGTTTTACTATTGTATTATCCATGTTTCGCATAAAATCTTAAATGGCAATGATAATTTCTAAAACCTAATATCAATAAACACGTGATCAAGATGTCTATAACATTACACTCAAAAACAATTCAAATTTTAATCATTGCAATTTCTACTCATGTTCATAGAAGAGCATTGATAACATAAGATCAACTAATCCCTAAGATTAATACATTAATAAAACTTCATTGAAACAAACATGCACATAGTACTATTAATTGAAATCACATATATATTGGAATACTTCAAATAAATCAATGACAAGAATACTTGAATCACCACACTTGCGTTTTCTATTTCTTCTCTACAAATCATTCTAATATTCAAGAATAATGTAAATCTATGCTAAAATATATTAATGGATGCTAATAGTTGACATGTGGTGACTTTACCATGTCATGACATCTATTTATACTTCACAAACATAATTAGATTCCCTACTTTACAATATAACACGAAATAGAACTCTAATTTTTTTATTTTCTTCTGTTCTGGCACTATCACTTAACCCTCAACGCCATGTGTGTAATGCCAAGGTGTTGCTACTACGGCGCCTCGTTTGTCTATTTTTTCTCTTCAGTGACTTCGACGTTATCCCTTACACCTCTGGCACTGTCTTTTTGGCTCCACAACCCACCGTAGCGCCAACCTCTATTTCTAATTTTCTTCATTTGTCTTCTCTCTACACCGTGCATAGGTCCTCCACATTGTCCTTTCACTTTCCACAACACCACACCTTCATATCACGATGCCTACAAAAATTTACTTAGTTTTAGTTTCATTTAATCTTATTATTGCTCATTTCCTTCCTTTATGCCCTATTTACCTAAAATGCATAAACACCATTAATTAGAGCTTATTAATGGATATTTATACTAAATATATTACTAAACTAACTCAATATATAAGTCTAAATAATCATTTATCATATACCCCAAGATTTAGGATTTTGCACGTCCCTAGCAAAAATGTATTTTACTTAGTCTCCAAACTACTCCTAACACTCTAGTTCTCGTTCATTTTACATTAGTCAATTTCTTGTGCTCTGCGCATAGGGTACTAAAACATTAAGAAAA
Source organism: Stephania yunnanensis (assembly GCA_039657365.1). Taxonomy (NCBI): domain Eukaryota; kingdom Viridiplantae; phylum Streptophyta; class Magnoliopsida; order Ranunculales; family Menispermaceae; genus Stephania; species Stephania yunnanensis. Next base: position 43,122,439 of record CM077582.1, read on the forward strand.
GTTTAATAAATTAATTTACATGATTACACAATAATATTTCTTACAATTAAAATTATAATTCACATTAACTAACCCATATTTTATAATAAAATGTACAATATAAGGTAAAAAATATTTAGTTATAAATCATATACATTGCAAACATCCTTAACAATCCTCATAACAACGAACGTAGAGATGTGAAGTTGTTGATCACACTTCAAGATCTTTCCTTCATTTTGGAGTGTCATACGGCTCAAAAGTTACTACAAAATTGCATTCATACGTAAATAACTCTGAGATAGGTACTTAGATATTGCAAGACATGCAGTACTTGTGAACCTATGATATATATAGAAAGAAGATATTAATGATCTGTATATATGATGTTGTAGTAATGAAAAGGATGGCCTAAGATTCAAAACTGATAATAAATGCATTGAAACAACCATTCGTTAACCAAGGAAAGAATTCAAATGCACTCAATTGTGACTTTGATACCCTAGGCAGTATAAATCATGTTGTGGTAACTGAAGGGATATGTAAGATTTGAAATGGATACTTAATGAATTGAAGTAACCCTTCATTAATAAAAAATAATTCAAATGCACGTAATTGTTATTTCAATCAAATGCAAACTACTAATAAATCCAATAATGGGGGAATGAATATCTTCCTTGTAACAACTCATAACATAAATAAATAAATGAATACCTTAAAATAAAATATTAGAAAACTAGAAAATTAAATTGCTAAAAGGAGGATGCATGTGAACTTTTTCTCAGCTACAACTTATACACATAAATTATTCATGGACTACCATTTCATTCACTTAGTTTCAAGCTAATAATCCACTCAAGATCTTTTCTTTGCAAAAACTTATATTTCTCAAATTATATAGCTTTAACAACATAGACAACTCACTTTTGAAACACTAAAGTAGATCACAACTAAAACCATCCCAACTCGCAAGTTCGTTTTACCTCAACACTCAAGTATCAAGTGTACGATCTCATGATTTCTCATTAAGATCTGGAATTCACAAATAAGCATAGATCAATCTAATTTTGGTAGACTTTGACACTTCAAGAGTCCATAGGACTTAATCTATTTTGAAAGAAAGCTTAACTCAATTAGCTACTCATACTTGCTCTAAATCTATTATTTGAAGAGTTTTGATTTACTTCTGCCTTTTTTCTATCTTTATCTCTCATTTATTTTCTTATTCTCCTTTGTATTCTTTTGTTTCAGAGTCCATACTTTTTTTCCTATGGAGTCCATTTTTCTTCACTTTTTCCAACCATCAAGTTTTCTGCTCCATTTCCTATAGAGCTTTAGGGACTCATTCATTTTTTTTTCTTTCTATTCTAAAACTATTGTTAACACTTTTGACTTTCACATTATTAAGCAAGTTAACTCACTTTTCATTTGAAATGATTATTTCTTCCCTTCTTTGCACTAAGTTTTTATTAACTTTTTCATTTTCAAGTAAAATTCACACTAATTAAAGAATTCCTTAGAGATCTAACTTTTTCTACAAGAAGTGTAGTAATCTCCTTGCTTTGTTTCAAGTTCATGGTCTTCCATAGCTCTAGGTTTCTAGTCATGAAATCGTACTGTTGTTGCTACATTTCATTATTTTCTTTGAAAATTTAAAATCACGCTTTTGAGTTTCATATCAACAAAAAACTTATATTCTTCTCATCCTCCATTAAAGGCATGAACGTGCAAATGATCTACTTATTCATTACATATAACTATGTATAACCTAATCTATATTACTTAAACATTCAAATGGTAAGTAAATGAAAGAAATAGTGCACTACTATTTTTTCTTATTTAACTGCTTCAAAAATAAAATTTAATGATCATACACTCAGTGTTTATCCTTATTTCAACCTTTCTTACCCTTCTTATAGTGTAGTGTGGTGTTGATGCCTCGAAACATAAACCGAACCTTGTCCTAAAGGTTAAAAGTAAGCCCAAAATCCAGAAAATACTAAAACACACCGATGTATATGATAACACAAAATATACAAGATAAACTAAATTAAACATAAAATTTCAACAACTAAATGATTAACAAAATATCCCAAATTTAAAAATAAATTGGTATTAATGTATCTCTCTTCTCCCCAGGTCCAAAGAAACCATAAGACACTAACATTAGGACTGTGGATAATCATGATCATCGTCTGCCTCATCTGCTCTTGCTTAGGATGGTGTCAATGGACGCTCCATCCTCCTACTATGCACCACATACGGATAAACACATAAACTGGTGTTGCTGGAAAATTGAAAGACCTATCAGTAGGTCTCATGCTTCTGCTCCTCTTATACCTAGTTATGTCCCTCTGGTAATAGGCAAACAACATGAAGTTCCACCACCTATTTTGTCAGTTTTGGACTATTTTCTACATATCCTACTCATATCATAACAAGGCTACCTGATACTACGCCCTGTCCTCTCAGTACTGTCTCATCATCTCAGCAATCCATAATCTATGTTGCTATAGAGTCAAGTCCACTAGTGGTGGTATTGGTGTCTGAAGTAAAATAGGTGGTGGAAAAACCTTAAGACCATCAAAGTCCTGCTCTACAATAAGTTGGTCTACAAACTCGTATCCCTCATCGAGTCCATGTTGTTGCTTCTCCTCTTCCTCATAACCTTCATCTTCTAGTTCCTAAGCTAACTCTATTAATGTTATTGCAGCTGTTATAGCATAATCCTCCTACTGTTTGGCCAATAGCTTGAATGTACCACTACTTCCTTCAGCACTTTCTCTCTCCTCCTTGGAGTCTTGATAACTAGGTGGCGATTTAAGTGTAACCATGAAAGCCTTTTGTAACGGCCCGCTTTAATTAATCCCAATTAATTGACAAATTTCAAATTAAGATCTTAAGCTCAGAACCACGTGGACGTCGCAGAAAATTCTAGGGCATGCCTAACATGGTAAAAATTGTTATTTTTATGTGGCGAGTGTTTATTTAATTTACTATTATTTAATAATTCCCGCCGTGTTAATTAAGAATTATGCTAGGTCGCGCTGTGCGCATGTAGTGACGAGATTGTATGATGTCACATTATGCGCGTAATGCGGGTGTATGTGATAATCTGGGATTTAGTTGTCACATGACACATCCCATCACATCACCTATCCAATCACCATACTTAAACCCATCACTTACTTGTTCTCTCTCCTCTCCAATCACCTAGCGGGCCAGGCCGAGCCGGCTCGAACCCGGGTGGCCTGGTTGGGCCAAATAGGGCCCAACCGAATCGAGCCCGGTTCAGGCTCAACCCACCACAAATTAATTTTAATTAATTAAAAATCTTAAAAAGTTAAATAAAATACATTTTAAAATCAAATAAATATTAGAAAAATAGGAAAACTAGGTAGAAAATTATGAAAAAACCCAAAAAAATTAAGAAAAATATAATAAAATGGGAAAAATGTAAAAAGTAATTTTGAAGGACTTTTTGGGGCATTGGCACCTCGGTATAGCTTTAAAAGTTTGCAGAAATTTAATTTTTTAAACAAAATCTCAAATTTTTTGTCATACATTATAAATTCTCTTAATGTGACTCTAAAATAACAAAAGTGGTATAATTGGATACCAGGAACTTATTAAACTATAGTCGGGTATCGCGCGCATATCTCGAGGCGTAAACGGGATATTTTGGAGAGATATTTGCGATTGTTTGAGGTAAGTAAACCCACGGGAAAGTCAGTTTAGAATTTACTTATTTTTCTTGTAAATTATTTAATCGACATTACTTTTCGGTAGTTTGACTTGCATGTTTACTCTATTCCCGCATCTGTATGTGCATGGTCGAAAGGACGGTGTGACCCCTTTCCGGCTCTCTCGTTGATGATGATCCGATTGTTGTTACGGTGTTGGGCATACCTTATACTACATGTGAGATATCTCTCAGCGAGTCGATGATCTCGAGAGTGAGTTGACATGAGGCTCACCTCCGTCCTCAATTTCCTCTCCTTTGAGGCGTTGGGCGGGTGGAAGTCTACCTTCCGACTAACATAGATCCTCATTTTGATTGTGAAGAAGGGGTGTAGATTTCCTCACTTCTAGGGTCTCCGCGGTTTAGTATTTACGTCTCATGGCTCGACAGCTGTACACCTCACTCGCTTTCCATATTCTTAATTATCTCATGACTTATATTCATGTTTTACATTGTTGTTCATTTACTTTATATGAGTGAATTGTAGTCATTTTGTTGGATTTCTTGTGAATACTAACTTAATTTCTTGGGGATTTACTCACTGGAACTTTTCATTGTTTGTTGGTGCCAACTTGCAGATCCTACGACGAGGTAGGGAAAGGCGGTGATTGGCGACTACCTCTGATTTGGAGCACCTCCACTAGCTTACTCGCTGGTCTTTGCATTTACATATATATTTTTTGGGATCATTTTGGTATACTTTTTCACCTGATACATGTATATTGACACCTATTATACATTTTTATCGCCTTAACTAATATACATGGTATCGTTTTGTTGGGTTTCACCACATAGGATGTTAATTAATGCATAACTAATTTACATTAAATATATGCATGTTATTAAGACTTTCGCTATTAAAAATAACCTGAAAAGAATTAAAATAAACAAATGAAGTTGTAAACATCTTTAACTTAGCATATTTCAATAGAATATTAATTTGTTAAAACAACAAAATTTACTAAGTCAGATTACAAGACAATTAGTTTGCGGGCCATCATAGACGGGTGTGCAGGTGACATAGCACGACTTGGTGACGTGTCTAGCGACGTGGCAGTGCCCGGTCTACTTCTGAATTTGGGGTCATCATAGTTAGTATCAGAGCCTACGTTCAGACGGACCTAGGGGAAAGTTTAATACAACCGAATAAAACTTAACAACAAACATTAGATCTTGAAACCCGATGATCCTAACTTAGAACTTTAGTTGGGAGATAAAGTGAGCTGGTAGTACTAGGAATTATATGTGTATATATTGATTGTAATACTTATGTATGCGCATTACGACGCTGATTTACGGCACATTTGCGGTTTGAAGATTTGACATGAATGGACAACTAGTTCTTCGTACGAATGATGGGGCCCAGACTAGCGGTTCGACACCTGCCAACTCGGATCAAACCTTACGCAACACGGTCGCACTCCAAAGTTTGTAGCTCGAGGAGATTCTTTGATTGCTTTGAGCGTATGCACTAGCCACACCTACCCCTGCCACACTCGCCACGACCGTTCAAGTGACCCCGCTCACGACCCCCTACTACCGATATACTCCCAGCAGTCACTACACCATTGACTACGCCGGTCGTGGCACCGACACTGATTCCACTCCAGGAGATCACATTCGTGACCTCCTTATTAGCTAAGGCGAAGTCGATTAAGGAGTTTGTTCATTTTCAGCCAAGCTACTATTATGGAGGCGGAGACCCAGAGGTAGCTAGGAAGTGGATCCTTTCACACGAGAAACTTTATGGACTTTTAAGGATCACGACACCATACGGGCTAGGATTTCCAAATTCATGCTCAGGGGAGATGCTACACTATTGTAGATCGCCCACATAGCCGCCCACGGAGAGTCGTGTACTTGGGCAGAGTTTAAGAAATTCTTCTATGATCAACCCAGATTGAGATTCAACTAAGGCTGAGGAAGGAGTTCTTAACGCTGAGGGAGGGTATTCGGACGGTGTCACAATACATGGACAGATTCAAATACCTACTTACTTTTGTGAATGACGTGGCTGGGACCAAGCGACTTCAGGTCCACTACTTTATTCGAAGACTCTGACCGGAGATTAGGGGTGCGATTGTATCGACAGGACCCAGGACTATACAGGAAGTTTACGAGAGGGCGTTGGCCCACGAGTCATTTTTGATGTGGAATGATGTCGTCCTCGCTCTCGTGCATAGTGAAAGCCATAGAGGACAGGGGATGTCAAACAAGAAAGGCAAGAGGAATCGCGATTAGAGAGATTAAAGGTGACAAAGGCGTAAACATGATGACCGCCAAACTATCAGAGCACATGGAGTTCTACCTGCGCTGTCACAGCAGGTTTTGACCGTCCAACAGTTGTAGAGACAGACTCAGGGTCAAGGCCAGGGAGATAAAGATTGGGAGTCAGTAGTGGCAGGGAGAGGGCTATAGGGCTAGTGGATAGCAGGGTCAGGGCTCCGGACATAAGCAGAATGTCACGTGTTTTAGATGTTGATAGAAGGGGCATTACAAGAGTGAGTGTACCAAGGAGCCAGTACCACCACTAGCAACTCAGCAAATGCAGGCGAGGGAGCAGGTGCAAGCAGTTGTCCCACCAAACCGTGATGCGTTTCAGCATCTCGTCGATGGTACGTTGATTATTTGGTTGCCCTATGCATACATTGATAGATTCTGGTAGTACTTTATCATTTGTTTCGGGGTAGATGGTAGAAGAGTTGGGTTTGACACCTGAGAGCGTTAGCACCCACCTTATCCTCAACACGGCCATTGGGGATAAGATATATCCAAATTGGATTTGTAGAGATTATCCAGTCGAGGTTGGTAGTCATCAGTTACCCATAGATCTCCGAGTATTGGAGTACCTAAAGTTCGATATACTCTTAGGCATGGATTGGTTGGTGGCATACCACTCGCAGTTTGACTGGTTTAGGAATACCGTCATTTTTCGGATACCAGGGATCTCCGATTTCACCTTTACCGGAGTCGCGACATCACTTCCAATCACGAGAGGCTGGTTAGCGACCATTCAATAAATGGGGATCCTCGCAAGGATAGTAGAGTCTGATGAAAGGCCAGTGACTAGACTTAAGGATGTCCTAGTAACACGCGAGTTCCCAAATGTTTTTCCTAAGGATCTACCTGGATCACCCTTACTTAAACAGGTAGAGTTTATGATTGAGTTAGTGCTAGGCACAAAGCCTATAGCGAGCAACCTTACCGGACATTACGGCTAGAACATGAGGAGTTCAGGGCTCAACTAGAGGATCTATCGAATATCATACACCCGAGTATGTCACCCTGGGAACATCGGTCTTATTTATAAGAAAGAAATATGGTAGTATTAAGATGTGTATAGACTACCGAAAATTGAATCAGGTGACAGTCAAGAATAGGTATCCTTTGCCCAAGATCGATGACTTATTCGACCAGTTAGCCGGAGCACGATTCTTCTCCAAGATTGATCTAAGATTTGGATATCATCAAGTGCAGATCAGAGGGGAGGATATACCTAAGACGGTGTTCAATACACGTTGCGAGTTATTTGAGTTCATTATCATGCCGATTGGGTTAACAAACTCGCCAGCTGTGTTTATGGATTTGATGCATTGATTCTCGAGGACCTTTTCACATCAGCTCATGATAGTCTTCATCAATGACATATTGATTTACTGCAGGACTCATGAGGACCAAGAGAGGCATCTCGAGGAGACGTTGAAGTCTTTGAGGAGCACAGATTCTATGCCAAGTTCAGTAAGTGCGAGTTTTGGCTTTTTGAGGTGAAATTCTTTGGGCACGTGATCAGTGACAGAGGGATTTCAGTGGACCCGAGCAAGATTCACTGTATCATCGACTGGCCTACACCACAGTGCGTGACATACATCAGGAGCTTTTTAGGATTGGTAGGATATTATCGATGCTTTGTACAAGACTTTTCTAAAATTGCAGCGACGTGAGTAGATTAACCAAGAAGGACGTGATTTTACATTAGTCCAGTGAATGCAAGGCAGCCTTCACATAATTGAAGATGAAGTTGACTTTTGCACCATTGCTAGTGTTGCCAGAGTCAGGCAAGAAGTTGACTATTCATACGGATGCTTGTGTCACCGACTTGGGATGCATACTGATTCAAGGAGATGGAGTGATAGCTTATTTATTGTGTCAGTTGAGGATCTAAGAGAGGAACTATCCCGTGCAAGACCTGGAGCTTGCAGCAATTGTATTTGCACTGAAGGTGTGGAGACACTACCTTTATGGTGAGAGGTTTACACTGTATATAGATCATAAGAGTTTGAAATATCTTTTCACCCAAAAGGACTTTAATATGAGGCGGCAACGATGGTTGGAATTACCGAAAGACTATAACTTCGCCATCGTGTATCAACCTGGGAAGGTGAATATCGTATCAGATACCTTTAGCAGGGAAAGACCAGACAATGAGGCGATAGTTTGCCAGATGACCCACAAGTTTAGGTTACTTGAGGAAGCAACAACTATAAGTTTTTCAAAGGTTCCAGATACTGCAGAGGCATATATTTACGAGCAGATGAGAGTATCGACGATATCTATTTCGAGCGTTTTAGAGTGTCAAAAAGATGATGTGATGTATCATAGGTTTAAGGGCATAGCACATAGTCCAGATTACCCAGAGTGGCGCGAGTTCGTTGATAAGTGTTTGAGACACTGAGGTAAATCGTGGATTCCGACAGTGGCAGAGTTGCGCGATGGAATTCTTTATGAGGCTTACAGATCCAGGTACACAGTGCATCCTAGTAGGACCAAAATGTACCATGATATGCGACTGTTATTTTGGTGGTCAGGTATGAAGGCAGATGTCAGCCATTATGTGAGGAATTGTGAGTTGTGTCAGTAGGTTAAGGCTGAACATAGGAAACCTGGAGGACTATTGCAGCCACTACCTATTCCACAGTGGAAACAGGAACACGTCACTATGGACTTCGTTAGTGGGTTACCGATGACTTTGCGCAAGCACGATGCCATTTGGATAGTCATGGATCGATTGATAAAATCAGCGCTTTTATCCCAATCTCCATGAAATATAGCTTTCCACGGTTGAGCACCCTCTTCGAGCGAGAAATTATCAGACCGCACGGAGTGCTAATATCTAAAATGTAAGACAGAGACAGTTAACTTACTTTGCAGCTTTGGCAGGCCATGCAGGAGCAATATGGTACTAGATTGCAATTCAGCACGTTTTTCATCCGCAAACTCACGGGCAGTCTCAGAGACATTCAAATTCTTGAGGACATGCTCAGAGCTTGTGTGCTACAGTTTGGAGGGTCATGGGAGGAGCTTTTTCCACTTTTTGAGTTTGCCTAAAATAATAGCTATCAGGTTAGTATTGAGATGCCACTATTCGAGGAGCTATACGGGAGACCTTGGAGATCACCAGCTTGTTTAGCACAACCCGAGGATATAGCTGTCGTTGGGCCTGAGATTGTTGTAGATGACACAGAGAAAATTAGGTTGATTCGTCAAAGGTTACATGTTGCCTAGAATAGACAAAAGAAATATGTGAACAAGTATTGCGATGGACTGAGCTATGAAGTGGATGATTGCGTATTCTTGATGGTTTCTCCCTTGAAAGGACACCAGAGATTTGGGATGAAGGGAAAGCTTGCACCGAGAGTCATCGGGCCGTTTCAGATAGTCCGACGAGTTGGGGAGGTTGCTCATTAGTTGAGATTATCGAGCCAGTTGGCAGAAGTTAATGATGTTTTTCACAACTCTATACTGAGGCTAGCCAGATCAGGACTGAGACCTATGGTTAATATGACTAGGATCAAGGTCAGACCGGATCTGACATACAAGGAGCACCCCTTTGAGATAGTGGATCGTAAAGTACATATTCTCAGAAGAAAAGAAATATCACTTGTACTCATTCGATGGTTGTATCATAAGAACAAGGGCCTCACTTAAGAGAGAGTCTACCATGCGAGAGCGATACCCCCACTTGTTCCAAGGTAAAAGTTTAATTAAATTTGAGTTTCGGGACGAAATTCTTCTAGTTGGGAAATTGTAATGGCCCGCTTTAATTAATCCCGATTAACTGACAAATTAATGATTAAGATCCTAAACTCATAACCATGTGGACGTCGCAGAAAAGTCTAGGGCACACATAACGAGGTAAAAACTCGTATTTTTGTGTGGCGAGTGTTTATTTATTTTTCTATTATTTAATAATTCGCGCCACGCTACTTAAAAATTACGCTTGGTCGCGTTCTGCGCGTGTAGTGACGAGATTGTATGACGTCACAGTGTTTGCGTTTGTATGGGATAGTCTGGGATTTAGTTGTCACATCCCACATCCCCTCACATCACCTATCCAATCACCATACTTAAATCCATCACTCGTTTTTTCTCTCTTCTCACCAAAATGAAAGAAAAAACAAATTCATATCTCCTCACTCACTCTCTCTACCCGATATTCTTCTCCCCCCCTCTCATTTTCATTTTTTTCTTCTCCATTTCCAGCTTCTCACAACCAAGCTCTCCATCACTCTCTCAACTCGATCGCACATCTCTCGCGGTGCTCTCTCCATTCGGCGACGCTCGAAAAGATCTCCGAATTGAGGTGAGTGTGTCAATCCTTGTTAACTTTTGTGGCGAAATTTAGAGTTTAATAGTGATGGTATTGTTGGATGGTTGTTGTTGTTGTTGTTAAGTTGTTGGTGTTCTTGTTGTTGTTGTTATGTTAAAAAAAAATAAAAATCTTTTGTGCGACGATTTGAGGAATAAGAAAGAGCCCTCAGTTGGTGGGCCCATTGGCTAGGCCTATATGGGTTTGGCTACCCAAGCCCATATGGGTTGGGTTGCCCAAGCTAGAGGCGGGCCAAGCCGTCCCGAACCCGCGTGGCCCTGGTAGGGCCGAACCGAGCCCGGTTTGGGCCCAACCCACCCTAATTAAATTTTAATTAATTAAAGATCTTAAAAAATTAAATATAATACATTTTAAAATCAAATAAATATTAGAAAAATAGGAAAAATATCTACAAAATTATGGAAAATCCAAAAAAATGAAGAAAAATATGATAAAATGGAAAAAACATAAAGGTAGTTTTTGAGGACTTTTTAGGGCATCACCACCCCGGTATAACACGAAAAGTGTGCCTAAATTAAACTTTTTGAAAAAAATCTTAAATTTTTTGTCACACATTATAAATTCTCTTAATGTGACTCTAAAATAATAAAAGTGGTATAATTGGATACCAATAACTTAGAAGACTGTAGTCGGGTGTGGGACGTGTATCTCAAGGCATGAGCGGGATATTTTGGAGAGATATTTGTGATTTTTTGAATTTAGTAAACCCACGAGAAAGTCAGTTTAGAATTTACTTATTTTTCTTGTAAATTATATAGTTCACATTACTTTTTGCCGGTTTAACTTGCATGTTTACTCTATTCCCGCGTGTGTCTGTGTATGGTCGAAGGGACGGTGTGATCTCTTTCCAGCTCTCTCTTTGATAATGATCCGATTGTTGCTATGGTGTTGGGCATACCTTAGACTACGCGTGAAATATCCTCCGTCACAGATTTCCTCTCCTTTGAGTGCATGATCTCGTGAGCGAGTTGACGTGAGGCTCACCTCCGTCACAAATTTCCTCTCTTTTGAGGGTCAGAAGTCTACTTTCCAACCAATAGAAATCCTTATTTCGACCGTAAAGAGGGGGTAGATTTCTTCACTTCTAGGGCCTTCTCGGTTTAATATTTACATCCCAGGGCTCCATAGCTGTACACCACACTCGCGTTCCATATTCTCGATTATCTCACTACTTATATTCATGTTTTACATTGTTGTTCATTTACTTAATATGCATGAATTGTAGCCATTTTCTTTAATTTCTTGTGAATACTAACTGCATTTCTCTTGGATTTACTCATTGGAACTTGTCATTGTTTATTGGTTGCAAGTTGCAGATCCTACGAGATGCTGGGGGAAAGCGGTGATTGGCGACTACCTCTGATTTGGAGCGCCTCCACTAGCTTAATCGTAAGTGCTTGTATTTACATATATATAGTTTTTGGGATCATTTTGGGAGACTTTTTCAACCTGATACATGTATATTGACACCTATTATACATTTTTGTCGCCTTAATTGATATACATGGTATCCTTTTGCTGGGTTTCCACCCCATAGATTATTAATTAATGCATAACTTGTTTGCATTAATTATATGCATTTTATTAAGACTTCCACTATTAAAAATAACCTGAAAAGAATTAAAATAAACAAATTAAGTTGTAAACTTCTTAACTTAGCATATTTCGGTAGAATATTAATCCTTTAAAACAATGAAATTTACTAAGTTGGATTACAAGACCGATAGTTCGCGGGTCGTCATAGATAGGTGTGCAGGTGACGTAGCATGGCTTGGTGCCATGTTTGGCGATGTGGCGGTGCCCAGTTTGCCTCAGAATTTGGGGTCGTCACACCTTATCCAGGGTTGCTTGAGCCTCAGTATCAATTTTTTCATCATTTCGTCATCTAACACTATCCCTTAAGAACAACTTAGTCATCAATTTAGGAAATAACACTTTGATATCTCGCTTTAACATGATGGACTCCCTCATACTGGTATAGATGATATTGTCGACCTCGATCTCTCCATTCTTTGTGATCTCATGTAAATAAGCCTGCTTTGGCTTATTGATCTCTTCCTACTCATTAGTGGGGTAAAGCAATGTAGCAAGAAAATATTGCTACATTTGGTAGACTTTCCTAACACTCCTCTTCTTGATGTGCTTCAACACATTTTAAGCTCCCATTACCTTGCCTAGTTGTCGTTGGACACCTAATGCTCTATTTATGGCTCTAAATGTGTATAGGTTATAAGGTTTCTCATATAGATCATCCAAAAAACTTGGTTCAACTCCGACCATACTTAAAAGCTCCAATCCATAGATGTTATTAATTTCACGCTTATTAAAGGGAACAAACGCCTCTTTCACTTTTAATCGCACCTTCTTCTTGATGAACTTCGTATTGGCATAAAATTCGTACACAATTCCACTCATTCCTCTAACTTCATTCTTTCAATATTCTTGAGTGAAATGTTCCTAATTTTTTGCCTAATGAAATAAGTCACTCGTTTGTCATATTTGACTAGTAAATCTATACCTCTCTCACAAATGAGCTCCTCATGTTGAATATCCTCGTACCTATCGTTTGCCTATCTATTAATGTAATATTTAGACTTACATGGCTAAGTCTCATCTGCGAGATCTCTTGAGGTTGATGCCTCAAATTCATTTGTTCTTACTTGGCTAACTTGCTTCCTTGTTCTCAACATTCTCTACAAAATAAAGCAACTACACAACGAATGCAACTAGCACTTAAGTTCTTGAAATCACCTAAAAATCATAATTGAATACCACATGGATCGTTAAATTGCCAGATAATGCAAAAACATAGATTAAGTATCCATTCGTAACAATAATGCTCAATATTCACTCAGCTTGCATATTCTTATCCAACAACCTCAAATCAACTATTCATGTAATTTCATCAAAATTTCTCAAAATTCAAAACATAGCTAGTGAAATTGTAAATTTACCTCAATGTTGGACTATTTTATGGTGTAGAACACTCCTTCAAGTCTCTATTAATCTATGCCCTCTCACTTTTATAAAAACTAGAACCTAAGCTTTCTCTAAAATCAAATTCCCAAATTCAAGCCTTAGTTTTTCACCTTGTGTAAATCAACAATGCACTTGCTTTTTTTCAGTTTGAATCACAAGGAACTCTCTTATTTTACTTACAAATGATCAAACTTTGGTTCTAAAGCGATGTATACGTGGTAGTTGTAGTTGGGATTTGGATGCAAGTGTGATAAAAGTAGTGAAATTGGAGTTTAAAATCTATAATCAACACTAGCACCATGCTTTATAAGCATGACGTCACGACAAAACCGTAACATCGTCAAGGATGCTATCATACTTTTCGTGCCCTTTTTGGCGTCTTGCTAGTGTTGTCACTCATTCCTATGGCGTTGAGAAATATGTCAACATGTTTAGCATATATTTTCCTTTAGTTCCTATCTGGTGCTTCTCCGACATTATGTATCACTTATACAAGATGTCATGATCGCAAGAAATCCATTCAAATATAAAATTTCATAAAAACTAACTAGTAATATGCCTTTTTACCTCACCCCTCACCTTTGCCGCTTGAACTCCTTCGATCTTTTTCACTCTTTAATGAATTTGGTGAGACATTTCCATTTCAACGAATCTTCACCAGGTTAGAAACTAAAACATGTTAGTTGTACTTACTTGACTAAATAACTAAGTACTAATTAAAAAACTAAAAACTTGAAATTTTAAAACCTTAAGCTGCCTCCTGGAAGCGCTTAATTTTATGTCATTAGCATAATGCCTTTTCGCTCATTTAGTCTAAGTCCAAATTGAGATACTCCATTTATAGATTAGATATTACGATTTCATTCCCATTCAGGGGTGTACTTTTTCGCCATCAACAAAGATAACTTTCTCTGCATCATCGCCCTTATCGATACTCATCGTGATCTTCTTCTTGTGTGTGTACCAGTCTATATTGGCAGTGTTCAAAAATGGCCACCTAAATATCATGGACACATCGTCATCCATGTTTTGATACATGACCTCAAGATCCAAGATAAATGTGAATCTATTAATATTCACATGCACATTTTCCTATAGTTGGTATCAACTTTTGTTAACTAGTTGCAGATTTGTTATATTGAAACAATTGATCTACAAATTGACAAGCAACATGTCCATTAGTGGCATGACATTGACACATAAAAAAGTTCTAAATCAGTGTTCATCGATGCTTATTAGTATGCATGTTTTTTCGGGATCTCTCCCTTTGAGTGGTTAAAGTCTCGGTATGAACTTGAACTTCGGTTGAAGCTTCCTTGCAACTACCTTGATGACATTGCCTTCTGGTGCTTCTTTAGAAGGACCTTCATTTTTTTCTTGGTCTTCCATTGTTTCTTTCCCTTCATATCACTCTTAAAAGCATTGATTCTCTACTTATTTCACACCTTCTATCTCTTTCTTATGCTTCTCGCTGCTTTCCTTATTACTCACGCCCATGGCATGCAAGTACTTCTCAATTGACTTCAATGAAGTCATTTCTTCACTTTGTCCTACCTTCCCCCATCAGACTTGTTGTTGTGATTCATCCCATAGTAGAAAATCTTTAATTATGGCCATTTCACATATCCATGCCCTGGACATCTCCTCAGCATCGTTTTGAATCTTTCCCATACCTCGCCAAAAGACTCGTGACAATTCAATAATTAGACACATTTTATAATGTAATTTAGGTTGATTTTGGCCAAAAATGTTGACATTACACTAAATTCTCTTGTTTTGTAATCTCAAGGTTTAAATATGAAAATGAAGAAAAGGAAGAAAAATGAATGATAAGCAAAATGGTCAACTAGAAAAATGTAGCAGCGATTAGCAAACAACTTGGAATAACACTTGGAATGACCATATAAATCATCTATAAAAGAAGGACCACAAATCCATAATGAATTAGAGAATGTACTATAAAATGCCAACTAAATCGGTGGAGAACTGAGAGATAAACTCAAAGATTTACTCAGCAATTTTTGTATAAGTTAGGAATCCTTGAGAATTTGATAAGGTCGTTTACTTTTTTTTATTTGTTTGAAAGATTTAAATTTATCTATGATATGAATATGTATGAAAAGTATAAAAAAGACCAGAGAGCTTAGCAAATGTAAAGCTTTGATTTATATCAAGGCATTTATTCATTCATTATGTCTTTTAAGTATAATTATACATTGTTTATTTCTAGCATGAATGAGTAAGTCTATTAATCGAAACAAACCATACACAATGTAATATACTTTGGATTACTAAATAGTTATGATTAAGGAGTCGTGTGTTTGATGTTTTAAATCTATTCATACACGTCAATTATGGAATTAGGAAGTTGTTTTTGTGTATTACAACTAAAAGATAGTAGTAATGCATGCATAGTTGCAAATATGTTATGTGGTACTAAGATTCTGATTCTATTTCTATTGTTATTGACAACAATTATAAAAGTAGTAACTAGAATTAATTTGTAATGCATTTTCCAAGTAGATGTTCTAGGCAATTGTGTTCTAAGTTTTTTATTACGCGGCTTTGGTAATATTGGCTTAGATTATGCATGATTTTTACAAGGCTTAATGCTATCATATTTCCATTATGTTGCGTTTTACCCAATGGGTAGATTTACAATAATAAGAATGTGACATTTTCATTGAATTAAAGAAAAATTAGTTGCCAACTAAAGGCTATTAACCTATTTTAAAATGGGGTTTAATGATTCCAAGATTCCATATATATGATTCATAATTATAACTATTGTATGATTTGATTAGATGTTTTAGTTTTTGAAAGTAATATAAATATATTATTTTGTTTGGTTGGAGTTTTTTTAGATGTTTGTTTATATTGAATTGCATTTGGTTATTGTTTGATTTAATTTGAATTTGACTTGTTTAGATTAATTTACTGAGTTTGGTTATTAAGTTATTAATCGTAATTGTTCTGTTATTTAATATTTCGATTCCCATTTAACTAGATTAATTAAATTAATAAATACGATAAAAAGTTACTTTCCTTAGAGATTTCAAAAATCCCTTTGGAGACAATATCACATTCACTATTACTACAAGTTAATAGAAAACATGGGAAACTATTGTGCATGCTCAACACGTGTCATCAATATCTAAAGGATTATAGACGTTATATGCTCTATACACTTTGTCGCATTTATTCAATAGGAACTGTACATCGGTTTAATCCTAAAATTGATAAAACCTTTAATTGTAGTTTATGACAACAACAACTTAAGGAAGACTTAGTTAATAGGATGGAAGAGAACAATAATGATATTGATGACAACGTCATTAATAACAGTGATAATAAAGTTATCAATAATAATAGAGAACTCACCTTTAGAGAAGCAAGCCAAAATGTTATAGCATATATGCCTATGTGCATAGCCCGATGGATTTCATGAATTTGAACTTAGATCTTGATTTATTAGTTCCTTAATTAACTTCTATGATAAATAAAAGGAAGACCAACAAAGTTAATGGGATAAAACCAAAAAAATGAACTTTATAACAAGTCAAACTTAAGCATTTTCCTTTTGTATTGAAAGATCAAGCACAAGATTGGTTGTTCTATTTTCCACAAGACTAGATAACTACATGGAATTAAATATTACAAGCTTTCCTAGATGAATATATGCCTGCTAGAAAAGTTAGTTCCTATAGAAAGAAAATAACAATTGCTAAGATAAAAGATGATAAAAACTTTAATGAATTTTTTAGGTAGATGTTAAAGACTAATTTCTTCTTGTCCGCAACAGGGATATACTCAAAAAACTTTATTGGAATATTTTTATGAAAGACTCAATTACTTTAAACAAAAACTACTAGATATGGTGTGTGGTGAATCTTTATTCGAAACAACACCAACGTTACTAAATAAGCAATTAGAAAATAGCAAAATAATCTAAACAATATGGTGAAAAAGTTGAGTCCTTAAGAAAGAAGCTCTATGAAGTAGATAGTAAGAAAAATAATGCAATTGACAATAAAATTGATGAGTTATCTGAAATGGTTAAGCTATTAGTTAACAAAAAATCTAATCAAGTTCAGGCTTGTGGATTCTGTAATGAGTTTACACAACCTACGGATGCGTGTCCTATTGTACAAAAATAAAATATTGAAGAGTTCAATGCAATAACAAAAAAGTTCTCTGGTCCCTCAAGAAATCAATATAGAAATAATACTTATTATCATTGAAAGTTGAATCCAAGTCTTAGCTATGGTCCTCAAAATCAGAATTATACCACTTGTAGACCAAAAGCTCAGATACAACCTGCTCCTAATCAACAGTGTCAATAAACCACTCAACCTATGAATCAAATTTTATAGCAAATACTGCACAATTTTATGAGTCAAAGTCATTAAAATTTCACACTGATTTCTCAAAATCAAATTAAGACAAATACTACCATTAATGAATTGAAATATCACTTAAGTCAAATGAATTTCTAGATAACTGGATTAAGTACTCAATAGAGCAGTCAAGCTAAAGCACCTACTCAGACCAATGTTGCGACTACTAACTAAGCACAAGTTAATGCTATATTTAGTGATAAGATAGAAACAACTAAAATTGGGAAGACACCTTAACAAGGTAATAAAAAGAATGTTCAATAGATTATTGAAGAAGATGAAAAAGAAATAATGGCTAATGTCATTCCTACTAGACAATGATTGGCTGAACAATTGAAATTTACACTTTTTTTTGGAAGGTTGAACCCATAGTATTTAGGTAGAGTTGAAGTATATGAGAATTCTTTGCAAAAGTCTGAATTAATTGATAAGGGTAAAAATTACAAGAATTTAGATGATTTGAATGAAGATGTATGTTCATATTCGACCAATCCATAATGATCAGCCGATGTTAAGGATGAAGAAATCAATGAAGACATTTTTTAATTATTTAGGAAGAAAGAAATCAATAAACCATTGATGGATTCAATTATGCAATTTTCTAATTATGATGAAGCTTTCAAAGATTTCTTTAAATCAAAAGAAAAATTTCTAGAAGAATCTAAATAAAACTTAGGACAAAAAGTCTCTATTTTAATTAAAAAAAATGATACATAAGAAATATTCGGACCTAGGGATGTTTGGAATCCCTATCATAATAGGAACCTATTTCCTATATTTTTCTATGTGTGATCTTAGAGCATCAATAAACATTTTTGTCACTCAAGTTATATGAATTAATGAAAATAGGTTCACTGAACAATACAACTATTAAATTTACTTTTGCCGACAATATTATTATTAAACCATACGGTTTACTTGAAGATGTTTTAGTCAAAGTAAATGAATTAATATTCCCCCTTGACTTCTATGTCATGGAAATGGTAAACTTAATATCAGCTAAGTCCCCATTTATACTTTAGGGAATACCATTCTTTAAAATAGCTAAAACGAAACTAAATGTCTTTGAAGGAACAATGTCTATAAAGTTTGAAAATGAAATTGTCATTTTCATTTGAATGATGAAGATATCTATAAAAAGTTAGATAAAATTGATGATGAACAAACTAAAGATAATGAGTTATGTGAATTAAAATCATCATGAAGCTAAAATATATGTTATTAATGCAGTAATAATGGAATATGGAAATGCTAAGACTACGAATAAGTATGGTGAAGAAATTGCTAATTAAGAAACAATAACCCAAGATTGGATGGTTAAGTAATCAAATAATGTTCAGAATAATATAGAGGAAATTAAAACTAAGAAGAAAAAAAAAGAAAAAAATACAACAATTGTCAAGCTCAATGATCCGTGATATATATACATAAACATAATGGTCAAATGGGCTTGGTACTTTAAAGCAATATGTGATACAGGTTCTAGGGAAAATTACATGCAAATTCATTTTTTCCTTCACACTCAATTAGAATTATATGTACTTGCTTTCTAAAACGTTTCCCTACCAAATAGGTATTTGGTAAAACCAGTTGGTGTGGTTAATAATGTAGCAATTAAAATTGACAAGTATATTATTCTCACAAATTTTTTGGTTATGCCACACTTCACTAACGAATATCCACCATTAATTTTAGGACGACCCTACTTAGCCATTTTGCAAGCTATAATGGATACCCTGAACTAGATTATTACTTTATCGAGTGCATGGCTAAGCAATCATTTTGTGGAATCGCACAAGAGTAGATAATCCTACACTTAAATTTGGAGAACTACCCTAGAAGTGAGTGGTTCAGTTCAGCCAACAATCGTAAAAAAAAGTCCTTGATTAGAGGCAGCCTATATTCTATCTTTATTTTCCTTATTATTATTAGGATTAATTAATGGTTGTTATATTCTCTCATATTGTGACTCTTATAATGGGAGTATTTTATTAATTCAGTTCCATAATAGTTTCATGTTAGGAGGTTGATCAAGCCAATTTATTTTCATATTATATTGATTTATGCATTAAGTTCATGTTAATTAGTTATTTATGGAAATAAAATAAATCATTTAATACGTATTTTAGTTAAATTCGAAAATTTCAAATATTTATAAATTTATTAATTTATGTATATGTGATAATTAAATAGGAAATCGATATAATTGAAAAAATACTAATATTAAGCCATCAATTTTTCAACGATTCCAGTTTGTACTTGAAATCTATGGGAAAATTAGTAGCAGAATGCAAAATTTTCAGTATAAATTTGAAGCCAGCTATTTCTCACCAAATCAAATTTACAACTAGAAATAGTTTGGTAAATCGTTGAGTCAATGAGACTCATTTCTAGCGATTTTATCAGCGATTATTCATTGAAATCACTTAAACCCTTATTCATTGAGAACGAAATCGTGTTTTTTAAGATAGAACACAAATTTGTCGCATTTAGACCATTACTAATCACAAACCTTTATATTATTTAATCAAAAACCAATTTTTACCTAAATTCAACCCTCCAAAGCTTATCTTAAGTGTATTTAAGTGATTTCCATTTCAATCTCCACACATTTAACCCAAAAACGTGGTAAGTTTTGAGAGTATAGAGCCATCTAGGGCTCAAGCAAGGGAGTTTGAATAAGAGCTTAGGAGTGTTTAGAGAAGCAATCTTGGATTCAATACTTGAAAAAATCACTTTCACGAAGGTAATCAACTAAAACCTTAACCACTTATGGATTAATTTTTCTTGGTTTTTAGGAGATTTTGGATTGATTATTAGGATTGAAATTCAATTTCGAAATTTTTACTTGAAAATGGTTTTGATATCAAATATAAAATGGTTTTGATATCAAATATTTTCTATCATAATACTAGTATGCGAGTGATATGATGATTTTTGTCACTATCACATTTTCAAACTATTTTTATATATGCCACTAAATTGAATTTTACGAACGAACTAATTTGAGGCTAACTTTCAAATGAGTTTCGAGGTTCTTTGAAGTATTCATTGATTCATTTGAATTACTTGCAAAGCTCTTTTTCCAAATTCCCTTTTATCAACAACTTTTATATGAATTTCTAAATCTCAATTTCAAAAATATTTCTCGATGATTTTTTTTTTGAGATAGATAGTTGAACTTTATCGAATACATTTCAAAAAAAATTGTCATAATATTTTTACAGGTTCATTCTTTTACCTAAAATATTTGAAATGGCCAAAAGTGGTAGGGGTAGGAGTTCACGCGAAGAGAAGGGGAAGGGAAAGTTAGTAGAAAAATAAAAAAAAATTGAAGTTTCTTTAATCCAACCCACATCCATTTCTATCAACACACCTAAGATTAGACTGCAAAGAGAACCTACTCCACTTTCTACATTTAGTTATAACATTAAGGATGATTATGTGGATGAGGAGGTAGTAGAGGAAGTTGAAAAAGAAACATCGATAGGGGAGAAAAGACAATGAATTAAGAAAGGAAAATTTCGTAAATGAGAATGCCTATGAAAAATTTAGGAGCAAAGTAATTAAGGATATGAATTTGATCCCGAAAAGGGGATTTAATGATAAAAATGAATTGAAGCATGGGCCAAGGATCCTACACATCATAGAGACGAGAAACTGGGTTTTACTTACTAGAGATTACAACCACCTAGATTTGGAGGATGTCCCTAGTGAACGGTGTTATGAAGCTTTAGTGTGAGAATTCTACGCTAATGCATATAGAAGTGAAAGTAAGTATGAGTCCCAAGTTTGAGGGAGGAAAGTGGACTACTCCAATACCTGAATATATTGGTATTTTGGGCAAATGAATTTTCACCAAAAATGAAATGACGAGTACCCCAAACCTGAGTATGAAATTAAGTAGCATTTTCCAACCAAGACAATAAGGGGAGCATTGTCGGCAATCCATGGAGATGGGTTTATTTTTTACATTGAGGGGTATTCAAAGCACATAACCATAAAATGCTTTAGGAAAACCACAATAGCTTGATATTGTTTCATTAATGCGAACTTACAACTGAGCCTGCAATACTACAAAATGGTGAATTACAAGGCCGGCTTAATTTACTACATCATCACGGAGTTAGGATACTTGGATGTTGGAAAAGTCATTTTTGAATCCATTACGTATACCATCACCACCAATAAGAATGACGACCTACCTCTTCCCTCGATGATTACGACCTTTTGTAGGATGGACTAAGTGAACATGTTGGGACTAGAGTTAGATGTTTTACTAAAAAAGACCACTTATGAAGTAATAGAGAGATATGGTAGAGTGAATCGTTATGAAGACATGGAGGATGAGAGAGAAAGATCTGAGATAGTGAGAAGAGAAACTAAGCAGAGAAGGAAAATCCGAGACAACATGAGGAGAATCTTGAATGAGATGTCAGAACCTTGAAATGATCCGAACGTGGAGCAACCTGCGATGGACTATGATGGATTTTATATGGAAGAATTAGAGTTGGCTTTCATGGGTGCTATCTTATACAATTAGATGACCAACTTTCTCAATCGAGAACTGATATTCGAAAACCAAATAGCCTTAAGCAAGGAGCATCCAAAGAATGGAGCGTACGATGTCAAGGAGAAATAGACGTCAAATAGGCACATCAGTTCTTGTACCATCTACACATATGAGATTACCGCTTAGCAGTAATTTTGATGTTACGACATTAGCTGTTTAGAAGTACCACCTCTACGAACCCGTTGTGAACTACTAGTCCTAAAGGATTGATCTAGTCGAGGACAATGATGACGTGACTTCCAGACACCGACATTGATTCCCTTTTTCTATTTATTTTCCATGTTTCTGTGCGATGTTTTGGTATCCCTCTATGTAATTTTGGTAGTGGTTATATACTTTTTCTTTTTATGATGATGCCTTATGTTTATGTAGTATAATTTGCGATAGATTCTATTCAATGCGTGGGTATGATATTTATCTAACTTATTATATAATGGTGATATTTATTCATTAAATTTTTATGCACTCTAACTTATTATAATTAAATTAATTTCTTGAGTTGTCATATTTATTCTTATTTTATCAAGTCTTTTATACATCATATGTTCGTTTATTATCATGAGAACTGAACTTCATTTTCAAGCCTTAAGGATAAGGTTTAGAATGAGTTTGAGGGTATTTTAGGTGAAGTATGGAAGTGATAGTAATGAAAGGAAAGAAAGGTAGAAGAAAATTCCAGAATTACTTTTAATCGAATATTCAAGTAAGTCGACGAAAATTTACATAATCTCTTCCGAAATCAATTCAGTATGAATTTCATTTTTCTTTGTTTTAGTTAGGAAAAGAATTGAAATGAATATATATGTAATAGATTTTGAATGGAAGTGTTATTTTTATTACCTAAATGAATTTTACAATAGAAAGATTTAATTTTATACCCTTTTTTATTAACTTTACTACTTGATGAATACTAATTGAATACCTTGTGTTAGTCATGATAATGGGTAGAAGATCAAAATAATAGTACAAGATGAACATGATAGATTTCTATGAATCTTAGGATAGAAAAGCTATTGATTAAGTATTTTTATGGTATACATATAAAAAGCTATTAGGCCACAATTGGAAGAAGAAATTGGTTAGAAATCGATAATTTTTTTTAATTTAGAAAGAATACAATCTTAAATCTTTGTTAATAGTGAGAAGTGTTAACAAGAGTTTATAAACTAAATATATAGAGAATCCTCTAAACTCCAAAGAAAATGGGGTAGGGAATCTATAGTGGGAAAAATTGATAATGTACATAGGAAAAGGAGCATGGACTCAAAAGCAAAATTAAAAGAAATATATAAAAAAGGAATTAATTAGAATGGAGTAGAAAATAATAAGAGAGATAAAAAGAAAAGATGGATGTTCTTAAACTCTTCAAATGAAAAGATTTAACTTGTGTACTTGAAACTAGAGTATAATGAAGTATTTCCTAATCTAACTTGTTCTAAATGGCGTATTCATTTGTATCTTGATAAAACTCCTATTGATTTTGATTATAGTACTATTAAAAAGTATTTAACGAAATTGAAATTGATCTAGTGGTTTTTTTGCTTTAGGATTGTGTAATAGTTTTCATAAGCTTGATGCTAAGTTGGTGGAGATTGAGAAAACCTATTTTATGCACTAACTTTGGCTATGAAATTTAAATTTAAATGAAGTGTTATATTATGTGGTCAATTTATCATTACAAGATGTTTTGATTTTACTAAATTATTCCATTCTATTATAACTTTCATTTGCTTGTGAGTCATTAATTTTCATTTGAAAATTATTTCTATTTTAAAATTTTCATTATTTAAAGTTAAGATGAATTAGATTGAAATCAGTTTATAAATAATGAAAAGAGAACATGATGAGAGTATTCCCTTGCTCGGGACAGCAAAGTGTTGAGTTCAGGGGTATTTGA
This sequence comes from Stephania yunnanensis, assembly GCA_039657365.1. NCBI lineage: Eukaryota > Viridiplantae > Streptophyta > Magnoliopsida > Ranunculales > Menispermaceae > Stephania > Stephania yunnanensis. Next base: position 43,146,613 of record CM077582.1, read on the forward strand.
CAAGTCAATAATTAGACACATTTTATAGTGTTATTTAGGTTAATTTGAAGCATAAACGATTATATTGCACTAGGTATTCTATTATTTTGTGATTTCAGGTTTTAAATATGAAAATGAAGAAAAAGAACAAAAGAGAAAAATAAGCAAAATAGTCAATTAAAAAATGTACTAGCGATTATCCTGTGATTTGGAATAACTCTAGGAATATCCATAAAAATCAGTAGCAGAAGAAAACCAACGAATCTGCAAAGAATTGAAAATATACTACGAATCGCTAGCCGAATCAATAGAACATTGAAATCTAAACTCAGTGATTTGTTTAGTAATTTGTGTAAAAGTTAGGAATCGCTAAGAATTCACTAAGGCTGGTTACATGTTTTTTTAGATTAGTATGAAGGGTTTGAGTTTATCTATGAAATGTGTATGTAGGGAGATTAAAAAAGACTGGAGAGCTTCAAAAAGCTCTCCTAATTCTTTCTTTTTGCTTTCTTATTGCTCTAGTTTAGTTTTATTGTCTATTTTTAATGATACTTTGGAGATTTTATTTATATTAAGGTATTTATTCATTTATTATGTCTTTTAATTATATTTATGCATTGTTTATTTTCAGCATGAGTGATTAGTCTATTAATCTAAATAAACCTTAAACGATGTAGTATATTTATGATTACTAATAATTATAATTAAGGAATCATATGTTTAATGCTTTAAATCTATTCATACACATCAATCGTGGAATTAACAAGTTGTTTTTGCGTATAACAAATGAAGGAGATTGGCATTGCATGCATAGTTGCAATTGTGTTATGTGGTATGAAGATTATGAATCTATGTCTATAATTATTAACAACAATTATAAAAGTAGTAACTTGGCTTGATCTATAAGGCTTTTCTTGAGTGAATCTTCTAGGTGATTGTGTTTTAAGTTTTTTATTATGCTGCTTTGGTAATATTGGCTTAGATTAGGCATGATTTTCATTGAACTTAATGCTATCGTATTTCTATGGTATAACATTTTATATAATAGGTAGATTTACAATGATAAATATGTGGCATTTCCATTTAATTAAAGAAAATTGGTGGTTGGCTAAAGGTTATCAACTTATTATGAAGTGGAGTTTATGATTTCGAGATTCCACGTGGTTTACAATTATAACTATAGTATGACTTGATATGATGTTCTAGTTTTTTAAAGTAATCCAAATAAATTATATTGTTTAGTGGGAGTTTTTTTAGTTGTTTATTTATTTATAATGAATTACGTTTGACTATTATTTAATTGAGTTTGAATTTTATTTGTTTAGATTAATTTAGTTAGTTTGGTTATTTAAGTTAGTAATCATAATTGTTAAGCTATTTGGTATTTATATTCCAATTTAACTAAATTAATTAAGTTGATATAAAAGAATAAAAGCTACATTCCTTAGAGATTTCGAAAATCCCTGTGGAGACGATATCCCATTTACTACTACTATAAGTTAATGGAAAACAAAGGAAACTTTGTGCACCCTTGACACATGTTAACTTGACATTTTCCTATTTGGATTAATTTTTTTTTTGAATTTTTTTTTCACTAACCTTCACCGGGGGAAATAACTTTTCTAGATATTTTTCATTGATTTTTGCCCATGAGGTCATATTCCCTGTATTTAGTTCTTAGAACTAGGACTTTTCTTTTCCACCCAATGAAAATGGAAAGATTCTTATCCTGGTCACCTCTTTAGTAACTCTAGTAATGAGCACACCGTCGTACTTCTTAAAGAAATTCTCCCACTCTATCCAACACTACCAGATCACCCGTGGCCAGGTTATTCCTACAACCCTATTGTTGGTTTCTTACTATATCCTCAACCATTTTTATTCCTTTCTCGTTCTTTGCTTTATTGGTTTTATCAATCTCAAGGTCATAAGGCACTAGGTCCTTCTCTTCCTTGCTACGTATGCACTAGTTATCCCTGAAAAGAAAACACTAAAATATCAAGTGCAAGAAAACAAACTTGGAAATTAAACATTTTCTTCTTTTTGTTTTTATGAACTTAAAATTAATGTACTTAAAATAAAACTTAGCAACATTTGAAACTAAGTAAGTAAGCGAAGAGGCTACCTATCCCCGACAATGCCACCAAAAACATGACTTTGGATGCAATTATAATGGCTTGATTAGATTAATAGTGTAATCAACTTACATTGACTATGGATATTGACCTCAGGGAAATTTGTATGCAATCACTACGTATACAACCGCAATGAATCTACTAATAAGGAAATCATTTTCAAATGGTTTTATAACTAAACTAAACTATTATATGCTTTTAAATCAATGCAATTTACTTTAAACTTTTATATTAAAATAATCTTAGTTAACAACTTCACTTATGTAACGAAGTACTATGCTTTTCAAGAACTTTTTCATCTTTATCATGTTATATGCAATCCCCTATTAAAATAGAAATATTTCCTTCAAATCCACTTTAACCCACTTTTATGACGGAAAAGATTCTATGTGCAAACTAGAACTCCACCTATCAGTGTGAATAACGTAAGGTTCACATTTCTTTAATGTTCTAAATCCTTAGTTCCATAAGCAATAAAGTTTACTATCCTGCCTACCTAATCAACAACTATTAACAATTTTGTGTATTTTAGGGTTGTATAGTCCATGTCTAGCTTAAACGCTTTATTGGCCATGATAATTTCTAAAATCTAATATCAATAAACATTTGATAAAGTTTTCTATAGTTTTGCACTCATAATCAATAAAGATTCTAATCATTGCACTTATTATATTCGATGTCTACTCATATTCAAAATGAACATTCATACAATAGGATCTATTGATCCCTAAGATTAATAGACTACTTACTATTCATTGAAACAAACATGTATATAATGGTACTCATTAAAATCACAAATATACTGAAATACTTCAAATAAATTAATAAAAATAATATCGCAATCACTACGCTTGAGTCTTCAATGTCTTCTCGGCATAAATCATTCTAATACTAAAGAGTAATGTAAATCTATTCTAAAATATGTTAATGGCTGCTAATGATTGATATGTGGTGAGTTTGCCACATCCTAATATCTATTTATAATTCCTAAACACAATTAGAAATTCTATTGTACATTAACATGAAATAGAACTTTAACTTTCAATTTTCTTCTGTACTAGTGCTATCACTTAACCCTCGGCACCGTATGTGTAATTCCATAGAGCCACCATTACCCCAACTCTTTTGTCTTTTTTTTTTCTTTTTAGTTACCTCGACACTTTCCCATAGGCCTCCAACGCCATCCATTAAGCTCCACAGCACCACCACTGCGCCAACATATTTAACTTATTTTCTTCACTTGTTTTCTTTTCCACGCCGTGCTTAGGTCCTCCACGCCGTCCCTTCACTCTCTATGGCACTACACCTTCAAGTCATGGAGACAACAACACTTTGATGAGTTTAAGCTCAATTTCATCTCTTTTTGCTAATTTCCTTTATGCCTTATTGAAATCCAAGAATTTCATTAACTTGATTAGACGACTAATTAAGTATTTTAACTTTTAATTTGAAATTAAGTATATAAGGTGGGACCCATGTATGTTAGACTGGAGATTATAGGTTTAAATATTTTTTTATGAGCCATTCCAAATGAATATAATATACTATATTCACTACAAAATAGACTTAACTTAAGGTTGAAAAATGGTATTTGTGTATTTTCCAGTGCATGAGTATTTTTGCTAAATTTTAACCAAATTGGGGTACTTTTGGCGATTTGATTAGATGAAAATAAAAAGATAAACATGAAAAATAAAAAAGGAAAATGTGAAATGACCAAAAAGAGCTTTTGCATTATAAGGTAAAGGATAAAAACTAGAGAGCTAAATGGTAATTTGTCAAAACACTTTTACTCAACATTTTTCCCTTCTAGATTGATCTCTACACTCATCTCTCTCTGTTTCTCAACCAAGTTACCTCAATTCCCTTTCTCAACTCCAAATTCTGTCATCACTCTCATGATTTTGAACTCATCTATGCTCCTAAAGTCAATCTCATTCCATTTATACACTCGTTTCTCTATCTCTCAAACTTACTGTCGTGTTAGCTAGTAGGGTCACGGTGAAGAAGAAAGGAAAACAAGTTGAGAAAGTAATTAAAGGAGGTAAGTTATTTTGTGATTTTGGGTTTGAGTTATTGTATTAGTAGGGGAATGGGGTTGGTTGAATTGAAGAAGGATTGAAAGAAAAGAGCAAAAACGTTGGTGCTGCAAATGGGTAGCAATAATGACTGCTGCTATGGTGGCAAAAGGAGGTCCTTGGCCTGTGCTAGTGCATTGCCCAAGGCATCCCTTCCATGGCAAGGTAGAACCTAGCCATAGTAGGGTTCCCTTAACCCTGTTGGGCAGGGCATTGCCTTGCCAAACTCAGGGAAGGTCTGGGTTCTACCCAGGGTGATCCCTAAAATAATTCAGGAACTGTCTTGGGTCTTCCTAAGGCAATAAAATAAAAAAGCGATGAGAGTTTTTAAATAAAACTTGAAAAAGAATGGGAATTGGCCAAAACTTGTGAAACTAAAATTGAGTTAGTTCAATCGAATAATTGAGATGATGAGTAGCATTGTTGGTTTGGTAACCCAATGGAATGAAGGCATTGATTCATAATGAAGTGAGGTAGTTTACATCGACTGATGATGTAATTAGACGAATTACATTGATTAGTTGACAAAATAAGTTCAAATGAAAGCTCATTGAGATTTCCAATCAAGTTTAGAAAATGAGATATCTTGAAATTGTGAACTGAGTTAAAAAGTCGATTTGTGAATGCATAACCAAGTTACTGGTTATTGTGAAACTAAATAGGTATGTAAAATCCTTTTTGTAATAAAATAAATGGTTTATGACTTATTGAAAATTCAATAACATGAAAATGGTTTATGAAGAGTATTTGGAAACTTTAAAGGAAGTTGTTAAAGTTTATAGTGGGTTAAATTCCAATATGAGATTGAAAATGGTTTATAATCTAATACGAAATATATAGGTGAATTTGGAAGTAGTTTCAATTTGTTATGAATTGGAACATGAATTTGATTAATCAACTAGAGTTATAACTTTAAAATGTGAATTTTTGATTTAATAGGACACATTGAAGTTGATGAAATTCGGGAAATGTGTAAGTGAGGCTTTGCTACAAAATTTGAATTGGTTTTTTTGTAAGTAAACCCTACGGTGGTCTCTACTATTTAATATTTTATCTTTGTACCTACATTTGTGATTAGTTTGCATTGCATTTCTTATATTCTTAGTCATGCATTCATGGCATATGGGTCACATTGTCATGTTCGGTCTTGATCAAGTATCCCGCCTAGGTGAAAAAAGACTAGGTGCGAGTAAAGCTCGAGACTACGTGTCCCGGCTAGGTGATAAAGACTAGATGCGAGTAAATATGTAAGCGAGCAATGTTGATTCTGAAAATCATGCATTGGATTTTCGTTATGGTTTTAGGTTCATTCTTAGGTCGGCCAATCTGTTTGTGAACCTTAAATAGTATGAAAGGGTTCCATGTTATTTGGAAAATGTAATCACATGTCGCCATGTATTCGATCTAACATTTGCTGGAGTACAGAGTAGTGTAGGAATTTAGTTACCTAACATCTATGAGTTTTTTTTATGATGTCAGATTCTTAGTGAATATAAGGAAGAACGAATTAGACTCGAAGACTTGATGAATGTTCTCAATTCATAAAGTTTAATTTTCTTGTTGTAATTATTTTGCATATATATTATTTTTGGGCATTAGGGTGAGTGTAGAACGTGATATATTCATGAATAGGTTATGACAGTATCTCGAAAGAGTTTTAAGTAAGTTACATGGTTTATGATCACATTTTTTATTTTTTTTGGCATTGTAGAGTTGTAAATGACATATCGTAGACTTTAATATAGTTTAGAAATTTTGAATTTTTATATATTGTGAACTACAATGAGTTATGAAACCTTCTAGGCATCACTCCATTCTACTGACTATTAGGTGATTTTCCCGGTATGCCACTTTTAGGGGAAGTGCTCCGAAATTTTTACAAAATAAGGATATTTTCTCCAATTAGTCAATTCATGAATTTAGTTTTGATTGAAGATATAAACTTAATTTTGGAGCACTATTAGGGATTGAATTAAAAAATATTTAATAGTTTGAAGTTAATTGAATGGATTAGATGCCTAATTAGAAGAATTACGTTAAGTCAGAACTTAGCGAGACGAGCCGTGACACTTATTTACTTGAAAATGCATAAACATCATTAATTAGAGCTCATTTAGGGATATTTACAATAAATATACTACTAAACTAACATTATATATAAATCTAAATAATAACTTATCAATTAGCCATACTAAACAAAATAACACATTCGATATATTAATTTGAAGTTTATCAAAATCAAAACGTATTTGTAAATCTCCCAACCGTGTTATATTTCAACAATGCATCTCAAACAGTATATATATACAAGGAAGGTTCATTACATCATTGAAAAGATAATAAAACTCATAAATATTCTCCTCGCTTTCAGCTTAAGCGTTTACATGTGAACATGAAATGTTAAAGGGATTGAACGCCCAAACATGCTCAATAAGTGATGCTTGTAAACAAATCAATTATCATTTAATATCAACAATTTAAAAAATAGCAATATGAATCCAAAACATATCTATTCAGGCAATGGAATTGATATAAACAATGAATAATTATATGTAAGACCATTAGGTAATATGCAACCGTACTCATGATTCATAATTTAAATTTGAATATGGAGTTGTACACTCCACTCACTCGAGAATACAACCACAAAATTCACATATTGGCTAACAATGGATTTTACTAGCTATTCCAGCTTAACTGAGCTACCAACTCTAATTGGGCAGTGACGACTAAAGTAAAACTCTGGTTAACATAGGGTTAAACGGTATAATCCATTTCCAGACAAGTTTTTCCTTTCTTTAGGACAAAGTGTGGAATCCATTTTTTGGTATACCTTTTCAAGCCTCAGTCTTGGTCGGCCTTATCGACCATTTTCAGGATTCTCTACATATGAAAAAATTCAAATCGTAGTCGTTTGCCCTAATCATAGTCCATAATATTTTAGGAACTAAATATACTAATTTCTAATGCATAATCGATAAGAATACAAGTCTCGCTTACCTCAAATAGGTCTCGTTACAATTTCCTAGCTTTTTGGGTCAGTCGTTCCTGGTGTTCCACAACCTATCATAAACCATTTATTGCTAATATAGATCTAATAACTTACATTTCAAGCCCCTAAGTCATTCCATAAGACCTCATGAAATTTCACTTAAAAACTAGTACGGTTACTCTTTTCTGAGGTGGAAGCACGCTCCCCCACTTTCTGAGGTGCGCTTCATTAACTGGGTTCATCACACTTTATGAAGGGATTGCACTCCTTTGAGACTGGAAACGAGCTCCACCCTTCACTATCTTGATAGTGAATAGGGCAAGAGCCCCTGTTCAATCTAGAATATCAAGAACAACCACTATTTCAATCTAGACAACATCGGGGGAGGGGGTCCGGGGACCTCTAATGAAATTTAAACTCATTTCCTTCCATCCATAACAAAACTTTATAGAGAAATCATCACCAAATCATGAATTCAATTCAAAAACCAAAATTAAACTTACCAATAGTGATAATCACTTATCTATAGTGGCTTGATCACTTTATATCACCTTAGAAAACCATTCTGAATTAATCCCTATTTTGAAGATAAGTTTCAAACTTATCTTCAAAGTTAAATTGAGCTAAGGATCTCTCTTTCTCTTTCTTGATTGAACAATGAAGATAAGTTTGAAACTTTTCATATATATATATATATATATATATATATATATTTATATGTGTGTGTATGTGTGTGTGTGTATATGTATTTTCCTCAAGATATGCATCACGTTTTCTCGAGGCAGATTAAGTGAGTATTGTGCTAAAGTGACACCACCTATTGTGACACTCATCTTAACACAATCTTCATTTCAACTTGAGGCAATCCAACGATCTATATAATTCAATTCCGACCTCTAGTTTTAATTATATCTATATATATTAAAATTTATATCAATTATATATATATACACCTCGTGTTTTTATCACTAATAAACTCACCAGACACACATATGAGTATTCTCGAGTGTGCACATTCATTTCATGACACCCTCGTTGCACTTAATATACCGATAATTTATCATTTAATTTTTTTATTTTTCAATCATTGGCTTGTATTAATTTCCTATTAATCCCAAAACCTATAAAATTCATCAAACATATCATGGTAAAATAAATAATCACACAAACCCATGCACATAGTAATTGAGATACAGCGAACTTAACCGCTATCTTAACTCGAGTTAGTTAGGATTTGTGTTAACACTAATCACTAGCTTAAGTTAATGGATGATTACATTATAAGTCTACGTTTAAGACTCTTTCTTGGAAATTAGGTAATGCAAAGCTGCAAGATAAAAATAGACTAACTTTGTTATGTATAAGTGACACGTGTCGGGCATGTACAATATTTTTCCCTTTTATATTATACTTTAAATATTTTTTTGCCAAAATTCAAATATTAAGTAGTAGTAAAAAATGGGAATAAATGGGAATCTTCTCCACAAGGATTTAGAAAACTTCTTCAGGAAGAAGGTATTTTAAAGGATTTTGTTATCTTTTTATTGTTTATTTTAACTTACTTAATAACAATTATCAAACTAACTAATAAATAACTATAATATAATAATACTTAACTAACTATATTATCTTAATTAACTTATCTTAACTAACATAATCAAATTTCACAATCAATCAAATAGATAAAAATCAATAGTAAATATATATACAAATAAACATCTATAACAATGAAACATACATTGATTTTCCATTCCAAACATGTAACTTCATTCTATATATAGTTATGAGCGTACTTTATAAAGTAAGATTGATCATTAAAACTCTATTTTAAGTAAAAACCCCCTAGCCAGCCATTTGTTCTCGTTTTACTGGTCGAAAAGCCGAGTTCTAAGTTTATTAAGCTAAACCCTTTGAATACATAAAGACATTAACTTCAAACAATAAAATCACATTAGACTTTATAAAAATGCATTCATAGGGTGTTTAACTTCATTATAAAATCCATATGTTTTGACTTGATTTGATATATCTTTTAATAGTAGTTTAACTATGTTGGATGATTCTTCCATTTTTTTGTCGAATTTATTACTTGATTTAATATTCTTGAACTTGTAAATATTATTTTATGATGTATCGGTCTTTCGACAATATTGTTTATATTGTTTAGCAATCTTGTTAATGGCTTATTCTGGTAACGTTAGTGTAATATCGAATAATGATCTACCACATATGGTATCTAATAGTCTTTATTTAAAATGATTTATTCCCTCATAGAAGTATTATAATAAAGCTCTTTGGGTGAATCTATGTTGTGGACAAGATGAAACTAATCTTTGAAATCTATCCCTAAATTCATTAAAGTTTTTGTCATCTTTCATTTTCAAGTCTATGATTTGTCTTCTAAAAGTACTAATTTTTTTCAGGTATATATTAATCTAGGAAACCTTCCAAAATTTGAGCCCATGTGGATGTCAAATCTTAAAGAAGATAAAACAACCAATCTTGAGATTGATCTTTCAATACAAAAGAAAAAGCTTTAAGTTTGACTTATTCTAACAAGCAGTATTTAGGTTTCACCCCATTGGCTTTATGCTGATATTCCCTTATAACGTTTTTGGGTTTTCATTTTCCTTACCACAGAAGTTAGGTAGGGAACTAATGAATCCATATCTAACTTTGAATTCGAGAAATAACTCGGGATAGGCAATACATATTAGTTCATAAAAGGTGACATTTTGATTAGCTTGCCTCAAAGTGAGTTCTCTATTGTCACTATTATTAATATTAAATTCATTATTGGCTTCAATTTTGGCTGGTTAATGTTTTCTACATTATTGTTGTCTTAAATTACGATTAAATATCTTATTTACCTCAAGACTGAATAGATGTAAAGATCCAGTGGGATTAGAATGATGAAGTTAATAGACCATACAACGTTTAAAACTCCTAAGAAATCATGTTCAATTCCCCAGCAACGACGCCAAAAATTTACATATGTCAGGTGTGTACAATAATGTTTCCTTTTAGATTATATTTTAAATATTATGTAGTAGTGATAATTGGAAATGTCTCTACAAGGATTTATCAAACTTCTCTAGGAAAATAACTTTTAAAGGTTTTTATTATTTTTTTACTTTTTATTTAGACTTACTTAATAACAATAATTAAACTTAGTAATAATTAATACTTAATTAACTATATTATCTTAACTTATCCTAACTACACTATCAAATTTCATAATCAACCAAATCGATTAAACTCAATAATAAATTGATATTTAAGAAAACATCCAGAACGATATCGTTTTGCATTCCAAACATGTAACTTCAATCCATATATAGTTATGAGCATACTTTATAAAGTAAGATAGATCATTAAAACCTAATCATAGTAAGTAAACAGCCTTTAGCAAGCCATTTCTTCTCTTTATACAGGTGAAAAAAGTCACGTTCTAATAGCATTAAGCTAACCCTTTTGAATACACAACGACATTAACTTCAAGCAATAAAACTGCATTAAACTTTATAAAATCACAACTGTAGGGTGTGTAACTTCATTATAGAATCCACATCGTTTAAAATAATTTGATTTTCTATTTTAACAATAGTTTAACCATGTTAGGTAATTCTTCAACTTTTTCGTCAAATCTATTACTTGATTTGTTATTATTAACCTCGTAAGCTTTCTTTTTGTTGGGTTTTTGGCGTTCATACGAAGCGGAAAATTCAAAAAAAAATTTAAAAAATATTAATCGGATCGTAAATAAGTTCTAAAAACTAGATCAATGAAAGTATATCATACCTTATTCCTTGATTTCCTTCTTTGATCGTTCAATTTTTAAAACGTTCAAGTGCCCGTCCTCTATCAAAAATCAACACATGAACAGTGACCATAATTTGGAGTTCAAGCCCCAAGAGAGATAGAAAATATTTTTTCTCTCTCCCAAAAATCCAGAGTACTCGAAGTTTGAAAAAATGAAAATCTTATTTCATTTTAGGGTTTCAACATTTATTTATATGTATAGATAAGCCCTCACTTAGAATCCTATTCATAATACGACTATTGTGTTTAGGCAGTTTAGGCATATTACACATACGCATCTATTAATAAGTTATCATATCATAAATCGCAATGGCTTTTATGTCATAAATTTTATCATATAAAATTCATTACTCCGGACCAATTGAAATTGCGCAAAGCCATTCTTTATGTGTAACCCAATGGGTTAATAAGATGTTGGTAATGAACTAAAATTATTTTGGTACACAAGACATAAGTGGTCTCTAAAAAGGCATTATGACTACCTAAGTAGCATTAATATCAAAATTGAAACAACTTAATGAATAACTTATATCATACCCTTTCGTCGTGCGATATCCTTTGACAAAACATAAGGCATGATAATTCACCCTTAATGTTCAATCATACTAGTCTCGATCTTTAGGTAAATTGAAACCATTTAAGTGACATTGATCATATCATTTCACATGGACTTAGTCATAATCAGACTATCATATTGAGGGATCCATTGATATCTCTTTATACGATAGTGACAAATTCTATCTTATTTACATACCTTCACATATTATTCACATGGTAACCTGTCACAATCTTTATAATCGTCTAGTTAAAGAAAACATTTAATTTTGTTAAATTATCATGCTCCTAATATTGAAGTCTATGGTAATCTCAAGGCAAAGGACTAAATGATATACCTATCATGAGTAACACCTATCACTTAATACATGTAGTGTTCTAATAACGGGTCGGTCCAATAAAATGATCAACTAGTCTAAATTCATTATAGTTCCCAATATAATGAACATGAACATCTATCAAGATGCACACTAGTCTAAATTCACTATAGTTCCCAATATAATGATCTACAAAGGGCATTTACGATATTTCAACAAAAGCCCATCGATCTTCCTATAAGGTGAACATGCAATCGCTTATAATAAAACAACAATTGAAAACATCAATTATATTAACCAAAATTATAAGATAAAAAATGTTTATAGATTGACCTATAGCACATGCCCCAACACTTTCTTGATGTATTGATCTTTTTCGACATTCTTTATATTGTTTAAATATCTTGTTAATAGCTTCTTTAGGTAGCGTTGGTATAACATCAAATAATGATCTACTACATATGGTATCAAATAACCTTTTTTCAAAATGATTTAGTCGTTCATAAAAGTACTAGTTTTTCTTGTACACATATATTGATCTCGGAAAGCTCCTAACATTTGAGCCCATGTGGTTATCGAATCTTGAGGAAGATAAAACAACCAATCTTGTTCTTGATCTTTCAATAGAAAAGAAAAAGCTTTAAGTTTTACTTATTCTAACATGTAGTTTTTAGGCTTCATCGCAATGACATTGTGTTGATATTTCCTTATAAAGTTTTGTGGGTTTTCATAGTCCTTACCATATAAGTTAGGTAGAGCATTAATGAATCCAGATCTAATTTAAAATTTGACAACTCCATCAGAATAAGCTACACATATAGGCTCTTAAAAGGTAAAATTTTGATTAGCTTGCCTAAAAGTGAGTTCTCTATTATCATTATTATTATTTACACTAAAGTTATTGTTAGTTTTCATCGTAGTAGGTTGGTGTCCTCTACGTTGTTGTTATTGTTGTCTTAAATTATGATTAAATATCTTATCTACCTCAAGATTGAATGGGTTTAAAGATTCCGTGGAAATAGAACGATGGAGTGGATAGACCATGCAATAACTAAAACTCCTAAGAAATAAAGGCGCCAAAGATTGGAACGTGTTAGGCGTGTACAATAATTTCCCCTTTTATATTCTACTTTAAATATAATGTAGTATTGATAAGTGGGAAATGTCTCCGGGGGGATTTGTTAAACTTCTCTAATAAAAATGACTTCTAAAGGTTTTTATTGGTTTTTACTTTTTATTTTACTTACTTAATAACAATAATTAAATTGACTAATTATTACCTATAATATAATAATACTTAACTAACTATATTTTCTAAATTAACTTATCTTAACTAACTTATCTTAAATAACACAATCAAATTTCGCAGTCAATCAAATAGATAAAATTCAATTATAAATAAATATCTAAACAAAATCAAGAATGTTGAAATATAAACATGTTTTGCATTCTAAACATATAACTTCAATCGATATATAGTCAAGAGCATACTTTATAAAGAAAGATACATCATTAAACTTTAATCATAAGTAAACAACCTTTATCTTGCCATTTATTCTCCTTATACCAATGGAAAAGCCACGTCGTAATTCTATTGAGCCAACCAATTTGAATATACAAAGGTATTAACTACAAAATATAACATCTTCGGAAAGCCACTTTGATTCTAGATTTAAATTTAAAATTCAACTAGGACATCAAAAAAGTGTTTGCATTCAAACAATCCTACTTACTACTTCAAATAGTTAATGAAACCAAATATCACAATACACATTCTAGACTATGTATTTAACACAACGATCATGATTAAAATCAATATATATATATATATATTAACTTATTAAATCAGTAAATCAAAGAATACGATTGGTTTAAAGCATTAAACACGTAATCTTCTAATCATAACTACATTGCAAAATAGATCTAGTTCACGATCAAACTTTGTTTAAGGCAAACTAACTACTCAATCATAATCATAAATAATATTGCAATAATACAAATAAAAGAATTACATAAATAACTCTTGAATTAAATACTTTAATGTTCAAATCTTCTCTATAAGTAAAGAACAATAAAGCAGTGAAATAGAAAAACAAATAATGGCCCTACATTAATGGAATATTGGTCTAAGTACTCAAAAGAAGCTCATTTAAAAACCTTAAGCTTGTATTTATAGTATTATAAGATGTAAACATCTCAAACCTACTCAAACAACTCGCAGTTATCTTAAATTTTCGAAACTTTACTCAATGATTCATAGTGATTTATTTTAGTGAGGAATGATGGGAAAATTCAAGATTTAAGGCTCGTTGGTTCCATCGATTTGCCAGCGATTTAAATTGTCTTGTGAATCATTAGGAATTGTTAAAACAAACATCTAGTTCTTCATTTGCTTTTTTGGTGATGATTCTTCACATACTCTTCCTATTTGATTAATTCCATCATAATCTTCCTTTTTTTGTTCAGTTTTTTATATTTTGCATTTATTACTCGAATTAATGAAAACAAGAGAACCCCGTGTAATATAGTCTTTTACATCTAAAATCATCTTAAAATAAATTGTAAAACATTTCTAATTATTGAGTTGTCAAATACCTCCAAACTCAGCATTTTGTCATCCTGAGTAAAGGAGTATTATCAGACATATTCTCATTTCTTCTTTCTTTCTGAGTTCATAAATATATATATAATCTTATTCTCAAACGTAAATGATCTTAAAACAAAAAGATATTTCCTTCATAAATATAAGAATCATGATAAAATAGAAAGAACTAAACTACAACCCCTTTATTTGACATTTCAACCTTCTAATGGTACAATGCACCTTAGAGTTAAAACTTAAATCAATCACCATTTTCTACGCACTACATAAGTTTTCTCAATCATCATCAATCATCATTGACAATCATCATTGACAATCATCAAGCTTATGTTGACTAATATTGAATCGCAAGATACAAAATCACTTAATCAATCTCATTTTCAAATAATATTTAAAATATCACCACAATCAAAGTTGATAGGAACTTTTATTCATCAATAATCATCATTTCATATTTATTTGTCAGAATAAAAAGATATACTTCGCTTAACTTAGCTATGAGCGCTCAGCTAAATTTTTTATTTGAAGAGTTTTTATAAACTTCCTTCATTTTCTATATCTCTGTTTCGTTCTTCTTCCATTATATAAATTCATTTTCTTCTTTACATTGTATTCATATAATTCGCTACTCAGTTTCCTTTGGAATTCGTTACTTTTTTTATAAAAATTATTGCTCTCATTTTTCCTACCACTATATTCCCTACTCCATTTCTTTTGGAATATGTGGGTATGTCTCACTTTTCCCACCACTAGATTCACCTCTCCATTTCCTTTGCAATATGTGGGTCTCTCTATTTTTTCCATTAAAAACTCTTGTTAGCTCTTCTCACTTTCGCTATAGTCAAAGAAGTATTATTTCCAACTAAGTAAAGTTTATTGGCTATTTCCTATTTTTCTCCTCCATTATGATAGAAACTCTTTTAATTTCATATACATAATGATATAAAAACTTGATCGATAATATTTGTATAAAAAGATTCTTAGAAATCTATCTTGTTTATTTCCCACTTTTATTTTCATCTTCTACCCATTATATTTTCTAGCAGAACACAATCAATTCCTTATAAACTCCTTTAGTGTATACACAATCTAGGTGAAGTCAAATAGGGTATAACAATTCATTTCCATCATAAAATTTTCATTTTCATGCGTAATAATTATATATCATTTCCATTTCTATTCAAATCCAAATTATATTTAAATTCCTAACTAAATAAAGTAAAATGAAATAGGAAAATATTACATGTATTGTGAAAAATTCTAAAAATATCAGTCATATTTGAATAAAGAAATGGATCCTACCTCTCCTTTCTTCCATACTTTGCATCTTCATACTTCCCTTCACCTAATACCCCAAACTCATTCCAAACCTTGTCCTCAAGGTTTAAATATTAAGTCAGGGTTTGAAACAAAAATAAAAAATACCTTATAAAGCATAGACAAATAAATTAAATAACTAACTAACATAAGAAACTTAAGAATGAATAGAATAAGTAAAGAAAATTTAAACATTTCCGAGCATCCTAAAATTGAATTGAGCATGTAGAACCTTATCATTATATCAAATCTCTAACGTACCAAACCAAATGTATCATATTTTGAACATATACTACATTAATTGAAGTATTACAAACATAGAACTCACATGAATACTGCTCAGGTAAAGATTACACAAAGAAGAAAAAAAATCTAAAAATCGTTATCCATACGTCGCATCATTCTCATGATCAGGCTTTTTGTACTGGTAGCTCACCTTTGAATCATACAAGGTGTAGTCTACTCTTTCCACCAGGTTATTTTCAGTAAAGACTCATCAGTTGAGTATCGTCATCTGGAGCTATGGAATGTGATTGTTGGCTCCCTAAACTTGACTCATCCCGGCCATGAGTCGTTTTGGTCTATAGATGCTTCGGACAATCTCACGTTGGTTTTGAAACATGAACTCTTGATGACTCAAAGTTCTCATCTAGTTACGTAACATTGTCCACATCATGGCAATTTTATGTATCCCCATATCTACGCTAATGAAGTCCTTAGCTCGTGGCTCTATGGTCTAATTCATCAGCTCATTATATGAAGTAGTCTATGTTTCCTCTAAGTGTCTTTGGTTATTTGCATGCGCTTTTTTCTCTGTGTGTCCTATCTCCTTTGTTTGGCATTTCTCTATTTTTCCTCTTATAAATCAACATATCCTTGAACCTTTTTGCTCTTCTCAATGACATCTGTAATGATTAGCTTGTCTGGGAATACATCAAACTCAACTTTTCTCATTGAAATTTGGTCTTACTTGCAAAACGCTATGATCATCAAGGGTAAAGGTAGTCCTTCATTTTTTTTTATGTTCATGGCACTCTTAATCGATTTGTAGATTATCTGGCTAATATCAATGTACCCGATCCCTTGGACTATGTGGTATAGGAAAGCTACCCTATAGTTCACTATGTGATGATGTTGTAAACTAGGCTATAGGCTCGCATTCAAGAAAATGCTCCAAGTTTCAGTTGTTTTCCTAACAAATTTTGTTTGTATTCATTTTAGGTACCCCCGAGTTAAAATGAAAACCATCCCCTAAAATAACTTCTAACCGGTTCCTGATGGTCTCCTGGGAAATGTATATCTATACATGTATTTTGGTTTAGGGTACTCATTATTTTGCCTCAAATGTACTTTCGGTAAATCATAATACTAGTTTGTTCTCACAAGTGAGTAGTCCACTGGTCTTCATCGGACTATGCCACTTTATTATTCTTATCTATGTGTCTTTTATCATAAATCTCCCATCTTTGTATGGCACACCACATTTCAACCGAGGATCTCAAGTCGCTATTATCTTTGTAATACCTAGTCAATAGCCCCATATTCCTCTCCCTTATCATGTTTAAAATCCTAAGCCCATACTTAACTTTGTTTTTTATGTTGAAACCCTCTTTGTTATGATCTTTCTATCCATACTAATGTCCCTCTCCATCCTAGCAATGGCTTTGGCATTAATGAGACTATAGCCATAGAAAGGAATGGTGGATGTCTCCTTAATATCATGCTCTCCCTCCAAATAATAATAAAAAATTAAAGGTGGAGAGGGCTCTCTAGGTGCTCTAATTCGAGGGTTATTTACTTTTTATTTAAAAAGGAGAAATCTATTTGGAATGCTAGTTTAAAACTCATTGTAAAAGTAAAATAAAATTGGCTTCAAGATGATAAGCAAAATATAAACTTGAAAATCGGTTTTCTAAATATTGTAAAGCTATTACGTAACAAAATGCAAGTCCGTTAAAAAATTTAGCAACTTAAATTGAAATAAAACCATAACCAAACCCCCAAACTCATTTCAAATTCTCCTTTGTAAATCATTTACAATTATATGTAAATATAGTGAGGATTTTGAAATTGTTGAGTTTGTAAACCAATGATCAATATGATCATTTTTCAAAATCTAATGGAATTCATAAAACTATTTCTGTAAGTTAATTGAATAAATTCAAACAAATTAATTTCAAAAAATACTGAAAAATTTGTGAAAATCCCTGAATTAAAAATATATTAAAGTAAAAAGGTAGGGTTGATGTATTTACCTTATTGAGAGTGAATCTCTCAAGATTAAAGCTCTTGAACTCCTCTAGACCGTCCTTTCAAGCTAAAGGTCGAAAATTCATGCAACCCTAGTTTGGGTTAACACGCTCAAAATCGAGATTTTTGGCTTCAATGAAACTTGGTTGAGAAAGAAATCACTTAAATACTATGCGATTAAGCTTTGAATAGTCGAATTAGCAAGAAATTAGGATTTTCTTCAAGAGGTGCAATGACTTGCATGTGTGAAAGGTGCAGAATATGTGGCGATTTGGGTTTTGAATTTAAAAACCAAAAATTGTGCCCAACAATTCATGTTTAAATGGATTATATGGAAATCCTTATGTAAATAAGTGGAACATGTCTCACTATTTTCACCGATTTCACCAACGATTCCATTATGTAGGTGAATCGCTAGACACTGATTCTACACGTAATTTATTGTGTACTGCCACTAATTTCTCCAGTCATTCCTAATGTTAATCTGAATCGATGGGAATTGCTAGACTATTTTTCATAATTTTTCAATTTGTCTTGTAATTAACTCATACATCATTCATAATAACTCATATTAAGGTATAATTAACTAAAAATCCAAAAGTTAAAGGACGATATATAAGTAATTAAATAATTTTATTAAATAAATAAGCAAGTAAATAATATGACTTGCACAAAGGCCATATAAGCAAAAACAACTTGATCACTTCCCTACAGTTGAAACTATCTTTGAGTTTAAATTTCAAAAATATTTCCAATACCAGTTTAAAAAATTAAGAGAATAAAAACATACTAAACTAAACTAAATTAAATTCCTAGTAAAAATTAAATAAGCACAAAATAACAATAGAATATGAGCTGCCACCTATGGAGTGCTTTTGTTTGTCATCATTGGCTCGACTTAACTCCATCATAATTAGTTTGGATCGATAAAATTTGAATTTATTATTTTCCACTTTGGTGCCATTCCAGAAAGTGAGTGCTCGGTCCTTAATTATCAGAGTAATTGTTTTATTCATAATATCCATAATAGCATAGGTAGTGGCTACAAGGTTGTCCTAATATTAAAGGAGGATTGTCATTCGTAAATATGGCGTGTCTAATAAGTCTTTAGGTACGGTGTTGTTGTCCACTTTAACTGGCTCATTTGTGACCACTCCTATTAGTTAAATTGTAGTTCCATTCGTTAAATAAAATCTTAAGAAGAAAGTGAATTCAACACCAATTTACTATGTGACATGTGTCAAGCGGCACAAACGTTTTTCGTATTTTTTTATTATTTGCAATAGTTGTGAGTGGGATATCGTCTCGACAGGGACTTTGGAAACTTCTAAGGAAAGTATTTTTTATTATTTTTCTTAATTTAGTTAATCTAATTAAACGGGAATTGAAAAACTAAATAACTAAAAACCATGAGTATTAACTTAAGTAACCAAACTAACAAAAATAATTCAAACAATTCAATGCAGACTTAATTAAAAGAAATTCAAATTCAATATAATATAAATATCTAAACAAACATTTAAACAATTTATAGATAAACTCAAACTCTTCGTAATGATCTAAACAACTCATCACGAACCTTAAAAATTCATCAACGAATCTTATTTTGTTCACAAATTGCTGAGTTAATCACTGAAAATATCTCTTTGTGCTTCACCGATTCATATGGTGATTCCTTTTTAAATCCCAATTCGCTGGGAAATCATTGGCTCTTCCATGCTGATAACTTGAGCAACAAGTTCTTTATATTCTCATATCGCTGATTAATCATTAGAACTATTCCTTAGTTGATTTTCTTATTTACTTTCTTCCTCATTTTCTCTCATTTCTTAATTTATCTTAATTAAATCTTCAAATCACAAAAACATGAGAATACCTAGTGTGATATCATCATTCTCATCTAAAACTATTATAAATTGCACTATAAAATATGTCTAATTATTGGCTTGTCAAATACCCCAAACTGAGCACTTTCCTGTCTTGAGCAAAGAAATACTTTCAATCATATTCTCTTTTCATTCTTTATATTATAATTTGAATCTAATTTAACTTAATTTAAAATAACATAAGTTTTTAAATATAATTAATCTTCAAATACAAACATACTATCTTTCAAGTAAATATAACTTACGATAGAATTGAATGACTTAAAAAAATGAACCATCCAATGCGATACCCCTTAGAAATTAAAGTTCAATCAATACCAAGGCCAGTACACAATATAGGTTTTCTCAATCTCCATTGACAAGTATTAAACTTACAATGACTAGTATAGAATCTCAAAACACAAAAAATTACTAGATTAATCATAATTTAAGAAAATACTTTACAATAGCACCACAATCAAAATCAACAAGAATTTTGTCAAGATAATAATGAATATATCGTCAAAATGTGTTAGATAGAGAAATACTCCACTCAACCCTAACTTCAACTATTCGAGTTAAATTGTTTCTTTGAAGATTTTAAGAACATCCAACTTTTTCAAAACTCATTTTTTTCTACTACATCCTAATTATTATTTTCTTTATTATCATTATTATTACTATTATTATTAAAAAAAATTATTTGACTTTTGTCTTTTGAGCTTCTACTCTATTTTCTATGGACACTCTCATATTTTTCAAACTATATATTCCCTACTCTATTTCCTATGGATTCTATAGGACTTTTTATATATTTGTAAACTCTTGTTAGTACTTATCATTATCCATTAAAGTTAAAGAAAGTGTTATTTCTAACTTATCGAATTCATCAGTTTCTAACCCATTTTATCTTTTAATTGTGGCCTAATAACTTTCTATACATATTTTATAAAAATATCTAATCAATAGCCTTTGTATCATAAGATTCTAGGAAATCTATCTTGTTTATCTTGTTTTAATTTTGATCTTCCACCCATTCTCATGACAAACATAAGGTATTTTAATGCATACATCAACTAGTAAAGTTAATAAAAAAAGGGTATAAAAATTGATTCCTTCTATCATAGAGTTCACTTGGGTAATAAAGATATCTCTTCCATTCAAAATCTATTATTTATATTCTGTATAAATTATATTCCTAACTAAAAAAAAATGAAATTCATACATACTTGAATTCGAAAGAAATTTAAAAAATTTAATCAATTCACTAAATGTCTGATGCTATCTTTGAACTTTGCATTAATCTAAACTTATCTTCTACATTTTTTCTTTTCTTGCTATCATTGCTATCATTGCTATCATTGTCATACCTCACTTACAATAGCCCCAATGTCATTCTAAACCTTATCCTCAAAGTTTAAAAACTAAGTAGAGGTTTTAAGTAAATCAAATATACCTCGTGATGTATAAAAAACTGATATAATCATAAATTGGATATTCAATATATAAAGTCAGCATATAAATCTTCATTATATAGAGTGCATTAAAAATGAATAATTATTACTAATGTATATCAAATGTAGCATCAACATTAAATGTATTATCAAAGCATCATATCAAATGTATTACATCGCCAATTATAGTATCAAAGATAATATATCATTATCATAGATCACAAAGTATCATCACTTGAGTTAAATGTAAGACCTTACACATCATCGCTCAAAGACAAAGGAGATAAAGTAGAGTAAAGAAATCAATGTCGTCATCCTGAAGTTGCATCATCATCCTCTAATGGATCAATCATCGTAGATGGGTAACTCGCATCAAGATCATAGAGGTTGTAATCCAGACCTGGCGATGGTTGATAATGAAAAATATGATTAATCGATAGCCTTATTTGTGTAAATGGTATAGGAACTAGAGCCTCCTCTTCTTCTATGTCTTCTTGACATTGCCCTCTCTATCCTGGTAATGCTCCTTGATAAGACCCTTTAGTTTTCTTCTATGCTTTCATGACATTGTTTCTTGCTTTTGACATTTCTTCCAAGACTCTCCTCGTGTCATCTCTAATCTTTCTCTTTTGCTCCTTCTCTCTAGTGGCTATCTTGGCCTTCTCCCTCTCTTCTTCAGAATCTTAATACCATTAATTTTTCTATAGCTCTATATTATTGCTTCCATGATCATCTTCTCTAGTAAAACATCCATCTCACGTCCTACCATATTTACTTGATCTTCTCTGTAAAAAAGCATGCTCATCGAAGGAAATGGTAATTTGTCATTCTTTTTTGTCGTTATGGCACTCCTTGTCAATTCATGGATAATCTTGCTAATATCTAAATATCCAAATCCTTCACAATGTGTTAAAAGAAAATGACTCTGTGTTTACGATCTCGTAATATTGTAGACTTGGCAGTAAGTTGGCGTTGATGAAAAAACACCAAGCTTTCTTAATCTTCCTAAAAGATTTAGTAGTAATGTACTTCGAGTAACATTTTGAGTCTAAAATGAAACCATCATCATGAAATGCCTCTAATCCTCCCCTCATTTCCTAAGTAGGGTAGTGATACTTAATTAAGTATTCAGGCTCTGGTTATTCATCATTCTATTTTTGGTGAACTTCAGGTAAACCGAAAATACATGTTTATTCTCGCATCAAAATAATCGACTATTCTTCCTCTAACTCGTGACTCTATTTTGTTGTCACTTCCATAAGCATTTTGCATAAGACTCTCCTACTAAAATTCTGCATCCCTTCTCTCTAGGAATATTCTCAAGGTCTAAATGGTTATAGTCCTTAGTCGATAATCCATAGTTTCTCACATCAATGATATATAAGATCATAGATATATATTTCAACTCATTTTTCACATTGAATCCCCTCTCAGGGATTAACTTCCTTCCTTTCTCTATATCTTTCTTAATCTTAGTAAAGTCCTTATCATTAATAAAGTTTTCCTTTCAAAGAACATACATTTTCACTCCTTTTGGTATCTCTTTTTTTACTCCCTCCTCTTCTTCCTCATATTTTTCCTCAAAATTATAGCTAAACGATAAAGGTGGGGTAGGCTCTATTTGTAGTCTAATCTAATGTGTATTGAAAAAATTTCATGTAGGTTTACTAGGGGGAAACTTGGATTTATCCTTGGGGTTTCTCTACTAATTTTCTTTTTCCTTTCTCCTCCCTTGAACTTATAACCCTTCAACTTTTGGCCATTTTACTAGAAACAATTAAAAGAATAAACCTATAAAACCATTTAAACCAAATTGTTGGAAAAAATGTTCAATCAAATTCAACTTATTTATCTAATAAGGAGACATTCATTGAAAAAAGTCGTTTATAATTCGAAAGTTTGAAACTCAAATGAAATTCATTTATAAAACAACATAATAAAATAATCGTTCATAAATAATTCAAGTCATGCTATAAACAAACAAACCCCCCCCCCCCCAAACTCACTTGAAACTTAGTCTCAAATTAGTTTGCTTATAAAATTCAATCAATTTTCCATATTCTAAAAATAGTTTAGAAAACATTCAACATCAAAACCAATTTTGAGCAAAAATTTCAAAATTTAGGCTCTAACCTAAATAAAAATAGAAAAATATAAGAAAAACCATGAAAATTGAAAATATAATCAATAAAAGGATATGGTTCTCATCGATTACCTTCTTGAAAGTGAGTCTTTCATGATTGGAACTCTAGAACTACTCTAGAACACTCCTTCAAGCTCCAATTTGAATTCCCTTTGCTCAAGCCCTAGTTGGCTCTACACTCTCAAAACTCACCAAATTTTAGGGTTGAATGTGTGAAGATTGAAGTGGGAATTACTTAAATACATTAAAATCTAGCATTGAAAGGTTGAATCTAGTCTAAGATTTCATCTTTGGGTTGAAAGGTTGTAATGGTTTATGAGTGTGAAGTGTGTAAATGTGGCGATTTTTGGTTTTAGTTTATTAAAAATGTGTATTCATTCTCAGCAAATCAAAGTTTAAATAGATTCACTGGGAAATCACTGCCTAAATCGCTTAAAAGGAGCCTTAATGGTTTCCCTACTTGTAACGGCCTAATTTTAATTATGTCGTTATTATTGACTATTTCAATCTCAGACGCCAGCTCAAATTCACATGGATGTTGCAGATAGGTAAAGGCGAACATGATTAGGTAAATAGTGATTTTTGCATGATGTTTGCTAATTTGCCATGTCATCTATAAAATTATTTTACCTAGCATCGCATGTGTCTATTTATATCATTGAACTAAATGAGATAGTGCGACGGGTATTCGCATAGAAAAACGTGTCAATACGGGTACTAAGCAAGCAAAATGTAGGTACACTTGGTCATGAAAATAATTTGGATAATCAAATTAATTAAATGTGACAAAATAGTAATGATAACCCCATAGTCTAGGCTAATTGATCAAAATTGGCAACTGGGGTGCGCCTCTTTATGCGTGCCCAGGTGCAGGATGCCGAGTGACCAAAGAAAATTAAACAAGGCTAGAAGTTTGTGTCTAATAAGGAGCAAATAGGAACATGCCACCTATACCACCTAATACCCCTAAAATAAGGTTTATCACTCATTCCTCACTCTCCCTCTCATGTTTTCTCTATCTCTCCTCCTCTTTTCAACATATAAAATAGAGTGTATTTATGTGAGTGCAATTTTTTGTAGAGTTGATAGCGACCGTTGGGAGTGTGAGATTTCATGAGACTATCAGAGTTTTTCAAGTAATTTGATCAAGCAAACAAGTAATCGAGGTGAGCATCCCTACTTTCTTTCAAGTTTTCCATTAAAATGAAGATCAAATGGGGTTTTAATGGTGATAGTTAAATGTTGGAAAAATGAGGTATTAATGGTGGTTGGGTTGTTGTTAATGATTTTGTAGTATTGTTGTTGTTTTAGTAGTTGAAAAAAAGAAAGGAAAAAGAGACGTGGTTTCTATTTGGAAGAAGAAATTCTTGAAACGTACCGAGCCGGTTTGGGACTGACTTCGTTTAGCTGGACCAAGTCGGACCGACCCGGTAGGAACAGGTCGAAGCCGGTTTAGGACCCACCCCATTAATTAAATAATATTAATTTGCAAAAATTAATTTAAAAAATTAGATTTAAAAGAAATAAAATACAAAAAATATGGAAAAATAAATAGAAAATTATAAAAAAATAGAAAAATCATAAAAAATTAGAAAATAGAAAATTGATTGAAAACTGGGTTTTCTCGACTTTTTTAGCATTTAGTAACCTGGTTAACTCAAAATATGTGCCACAGTAAAAAATTTGAATCAAATTCTAACTTTTGCTCTCGCAAAATAACGCCAAATAATTTGACTCTAAATCACTTAAATTGTTTTAATTTGACAACTGGGATATAAAAGACTACATCTGTGAGTCATGCGCTTATCTCGAGATGTGATTAGGACTTTGGAGTGCGTTTTAAGGTACATAAGAATCCATTTGAAAGTCAGTGAGGTTTTACTTTTTCCATTGTTTATTTCCTAGTCCTTGTTATTATAGTCTATTCAATGATACATTTGGGTTGGTGGTAAAGTTGCTCCCACTTGATATTCGTATTGTACTTATGGCACGCTAAGGTGTAGCACCGTGATCAAACACTCGGTGAATTGCAACCCGAGATGCACTAAGGTGTACATGTCGAACAAGCACCGCGACGAACCAAGTGAAAGGAAGTAGGGCACCCATCGAAAAGATCTTAGAATCCGAAGTATAGTTTAATCTGACTGGGAGAAGCACACACTTTATTTCTCTCTCGTGTTATCTATTCATGTGATGATTATAACACAGTTGCCTACGTAGTTTCTACATGATTATTTAACATGATTATTGATATCCACTTACTTTCTTATAAATGCTTGGTGTACTTCTTTTGGAGTCTTACTAACTATACTTTCCATTAGGCTTTTTTGTGATGGTTGAGTGCAGATCTAAGTGCTAGTAGGGGCAAGGAGATTCTCTGCGACTTCAACTGATTGCCAGCGGTTGAGGACCCACTAATCTATGTTATTTTGACATTATGCTTTACTTTTGGGTATTAGGAGACTGGAAAGACATTGTACTTGTATATATTTTTGCTTATTAGTATTGTCACCTGTCTACAGAGTATTTTCCCCAGTTCTCCATAGTGGGACATGCTCTTATAAATGATGCTTTATATGATAATGAACTTATTTGTTATACTTACTCTAATTTAAGACTTTTGTTGTTTTATTATTAAAAGTGATTTAATTGTGTAACTAAAATAATTGAACGGAATGAGTTAAAGTGCAAATAGATGAGTAGTGACGTGGCAACTAACGCCAATGATGGGTGGAACCTAGAGGGTTAATGAAGAGATCAAGTTGTGGGGCCGCGACACTCCATGTGGCAGCCTCGAGATTTGGGGCCATCACAAGTTGTATAAGATCGAAAGTTCTATGAACCTCGAGAAAGTAAATAAAAGAGCATAAAACTTAAAAAAAAAACGTTAGATGTGGAAACCCGATATATTTACCTTTGAGCTCTAGCTAAGAAGTTATGGTGAGGTGGGTAGAATTAAAGTTTATATACATTTTATGTTTTACTATAAATAATTTATATTATACGTGTATATATACTAAGGCTATCCGACACACGCTTCTCGATGCAGATCATGATTAACGGATAACCTTTTACCCAGCTTGAGATAAGATAGACTAGTGATCCTGCTATGAACCCCTACTACTATTACCAGTTCTACTCGGAATCGCTGCCCATGATGCTCAATTGGTGGAAATCCTCCTATTACTTAGGCTCAGGCCTCGGTAGCCATCGCGGCAGCAGCGATAGCTCGAATAGTTTTTATCGCACCTATTGTACAGACTATCATTGCCCTGGCGCCACTACATATGCCTATTTATACAATAGTTTCAGAGACACTTACCGAGGGAGTTACGCAAGCAATTAAGATACTGTGAGAAACTTCGACTCCTATCCCTTACCTATAATTTTTGAGTAGCGGGCCACTACTACAGCTGCTGCTTCTTTCGTATTTGTCTTGACCTCGGAAATGAAGTTTATCAAAGATTTTATGAAGTTTTAGCAAAGATACTTCTATGGAGGCGGAGACCCTGAGGCTCTAGGGAAGTGGATAGTCTCACATCAAAATTTCCATAAGTTGATGCAGAACGACGATAGCATAAAGGCACATTTATCTAGAACGTGTTTGAGAGGGCAAGTAGTGGTCTGGTGGACGACTTATTCGGATACCCACCCGGAGCCAACAACATGGGTGGAGTTTCGAAAGTTGTTGTATGACTAGTTCATTCCCATGCAAGTGAGGCTAAGGTTTAGGGACGACTTTCTGGCCCTAAGTCAAGGTAACCGCTCGTTGATGTAGTACATGGAGTGTTACCGATACCTATTATAATTCTCGATGGATGTTGGAGCACAGAGATGCTTCAGAAATGCTATTTCGTTTATAGTGTTGATAAGTGAATTGCTGATGCGATAGCCTCGATAGGGGCTACTACTCTTTAGGAGGTGTACTATTGAACATTATCTTATGAGACACTGCTCTTGGAGAAATAGGGCAAATGTATGAGAAGCACTAAGGTACATGCGGGTCAGGGTTCTTAGTCGAATTCGAGACTAAAAAGATAGAAAGATTCTGGCACAAGTCACCGAGATGATTGATGAGATAAGGACCGTAGGGGTGATCATAGGGACAACTAGTTCTAATATGAGGATAGGCAATAGACATATGCTTTAGCACCTGCACCTATTGAGTTGCAGCGACAACAGCCATAGTAGTACCGTCAGGATAGGGATCATAGAGGCCATGACATGGAAGATAAGGTTTAGGGTTAAAGATTCGGATACAAGTAGGATGGGAAGCATGAGAAACGTCGATATCATCATTATTGTCAAAGAGGACACCTGAAAGCTTACTATATGGCACCACCGACATTACTGCATGATAGAGGTAGAAGGCCATCAATTACTGATAGACTTATGAGTCCTGGAGTACCTCAAGTTTGACGTACTTTTAGAGATGGACTGGTTGGCAGCATATCATGCTCAACTAGATTGCTTCTAGAAGTTCGTCAAGTTTCGAGTTCCAAGAAGTCCAGAGCTCACATTTATTGGAGTAACGAATGCACTACCCATTACAAAAGGACGACTAGTTATGACTTAGGACATGAAGGCATTTGCAGTGATAGTTGAGCCGAAGGTTAGGGCTGATGTCAGGATTGAGGATGTTCTAGTAGTCTGATACCTGATTAATGCCCCGGTGATCTTCATGCACTTGATGCATAGAGTCTTGAGACCTTACTTAGATCGATTTGTCATAGTCTTCATCGATGATATATTAATCTATAACAGAACTCATAAGTAGCACGAGAGCCATCTCAGAGTAGTTTTGACGACACTAAGAGAGCATAGACTGCACACAAAGTTTAGCAAGTATGATTTATGACTGAGTGCAGTGTGATTTTGGGACATTTCATTAGCGACCAGGATATATATTTGGATTCAGAGAAGATCAGGACTATCATTGACTGGAATATGCTTGAGTATATTTCTGACATTCAGATTTTCTTAGGGCTAGTAGGGTATTACCGTCGACTCGTATATGATTTTTCCTAATCACAACATCGATGACTAAACTGTCCAAAAAGAATGTTAAATTTGATTGGTAAAAGTAGTATGAGCAGGCATATTAGGAGCTAAAAAATAGATAGACTTCTGCACCAGTGTTGACATTGCTAATCCATGCAAGAGCTTGTCTTTGTATATGGATGCATCGAGCATTAGACTTGGATGTGTTTTGATGCGGGAGGGCAAACCATTAGCTTACTTTTCTTGATGATTGAGACCCCACGAGGGATACTATCAAGTGCATGACTTAGAGCCTACATATATCATTTTTGCACTGAAGGCTTGGAGGCATTAGCTCTACGAATAGTGGTTTGTACCCTTCACCGATCGTTAGAGTCTGAGATACATTTTCACTCAAAAAGATCTGAACATGTGTAAGAGGAGATTGCTCGAGATATTGAAGGTCTATGACTTCGCTATTGAGTATCACCAAAGTAAAGTGAACGTTGTAGCTGATGCATTGAGCAGGAGCAATATTGAGAGCCAAACGGTGGTATGACGTATGAGACATGAGCATGGATTATTACAGGTGGCGTCAATTATAAGCATTACAAAGATTTTTACCATGGTCGAGCCCCACATTTGTTATCATATAAGAGTTCTAACTATATTTATTGAGTAGTTTCCCGAGTGTCAAAAGATTGATGGGCTATATGAGCGGTTCATTAATCTGGTTTGGGATTCAAAGTGTACAGATTGGGCAGAGTCAACGGATGAGTGTTTGACACGTCGAATGAGGTTATGGATACCTGCAGTTCAGTAGATATGGGATGGGATTTCGAAGGACGCACACAGGTCTTAATACAATGTTCATCCCGGCCGAACAAAGATGTATCACGATTTAAATTAATTGTTATAATGGCCAAGGATGAAGGCTAATGTTGGAGAGTACGTTAGGAGTTTTCATATTAGCCAGAAGGTTAAGGCTTACTACAACCACTACCAATTCCATAGAGAAAATGAGAGCACGTCACTATAGATTTTATCAGTGGGTTACCACCAACTTCGAGATTACCATCCTTAGATGCATCGACAGTTATAGAGACTAATACAGAGTTTGAAGGATATGTTCAAGGCTCGTATTTTGCAGTTCAGAGGTTTATGGGAGGATTATCTACTGTTGTGTGAGTTTACATACAATAACGGCTATCAAGTGAGTATCGGGATGCCTCCGTTAGAGGCGTTGTATGGCAAACCCTACAAATCACTTATGTGTTAGGCAGTGCTTGAGGATACACCAGTGATTGGGCTAGAGATAGTTGTTGATCACATAGAGAAGATTAGACCGATTTAATAGAAACTTCTGGCAACACAGGATGGATAGAAGAAATATGCGAATAAGTATCATGAGGGCCTGAGCTATGAAGAGGGCAATATGGTTTATCTGAAAGTTTCCCCTTGTAAGGGCCAGCCGAGATTTGGGATTAAAGGGAAACTAGCATCGAGATACATAGGACCGTTCAGAGTCGTAGCACGAGTTGGCAATGTGGCTTACAAATTAGACTTGCAAGCAGAGTTAGTCAGGGTTTTTCCTATGTTTCACATCTCGATGTCGAGGCTACCTAGAACAGGACCGAAAGTGATGGTTCACTTGAGATAGATCTAGATTCGGCCTTACACGACAAACGAGGAGCGATCGATAGCGATTGTAGATCGTATGATTCAAACTATTAGGAGTTGGGAGATCCCTAAGGTGTTGTATCGTTGAAAACATTATGGTATTGTGGGACTCACCTGGAGCTCGAGTCTATTATGCGGGAGCGTTACCCACAATTATTTCAATGTACAACGCTTCAATTTATTTCAAATTTTAGGATGAAATTATTTTCTAGTTGGGAAAAGTTGTAACGACCAAATTTTAAAAATGTTGTTATTATTGACTATTTTTAGACTTGGAAGCTAGCTCAGATCTGTAGTGGTTGTCGCAAATAGGCCAGCGCACACCCGATAAAGTAAATATTGTTTTTTGGGTGATGTTTGCCTATTTGCGATGTTTTATATTAAATTATTTTATCTACCATCGCATGTGTATTTATATCATTTAACCGATCGAGATAGTGTAACAGGTATTCGCCTAGACAAACGTGTCAATACGGGTACTGAGAGAGCAAAATGTGGGTACGCTAGGTCGAGAAAATAATTTGGATTGTCATATTAATTAAATGTGACAAAATATTAATAATAAACCCATAGTCTAAGCCAATTGTTCAGATTTAGCAACTGTGGTGTGCCTCGTTATGCATGCCGAGGCGCGGGACACCGGGTGACCAAAAAAATTGAACAAGGCTAAAATTTTATGCCTAGCATACCATAGCATAAACAGATTTTAGTTGCCAACTACTATTATTACTTGCTAACTTTTATTGTTCGATTGCTTGGGTATGAAATTGAGAGGCTCATAGTATACATAGATTTTAGTGTGCACGTTTATACATCTCATGACACATGGCGCTAGTCATGAATGGAACCCTAGTTGATTGGATATCTTTTGAAAAATAACTATTCTTATAAATCACCATGTGATACGTAAAAGTCTATGGCAAAATAAAAAGGAAGTATTTCCTATAAAATAGGCAACATCCCATCACCTCCGACTATGTGTATCCTCGACCAACCAATAAACATGCAAGCAAGGTTTGTATGGAATATATTGCATGCCATTCAATTAATGTGATTAATTAAAGATACCTAGATACCTATACTTGTACCTACCATACAATGTAATTAAAAAAAAAAACTATATGCCAAAATAAATTAGTTTAATTAGAACTATTTTAATTAAACATAAAGGCAGTTATTTAAAAAAAAATGCATATAATTGATAGTGTTATTTTAATTAATATGATTTAATTAAATAAGTATCGATTCATGTATATAAGGTTAAATTATATTGATTAGTATTTTGGGGCTCGGTAAATATAGTAAGTAAATTTGTTTTATGATGCTTTGTGGATATATACGAGAATTGTTTCCTATTTTATTTATGATTTTTATTTTATGCATAACTTAACGTATAGGATATTCCATGATTAAATTGGTGCTAGAATTAATTATCACAAAATAACAAAAAGGATCATAAAACTTATTAAAACCTCTTTAAAATTTTAAGTCAATGTCGTCCAATTTTAGAACACATGTCAAGGCCTCCGACACATCGATGCAGGTATGCCTCCGAAGGGTGTATTGCATTATTTTGGTGAGGCAATCGGGGTAATGATTTCCTGGATGCTTTAAATTAGTTTGACTTTCTATCAAATTGGTTTTGGGCTTTAGGTATAGATGAGACATACCATGTTGTGACATATGATATCTAGATCTCATAAAAAATTTAAGAATTTCATATGATGCAATTGTAAAGGTTACATACCTAAATAACTTGATTTAGAGTGTCAAGCTCTAGCTCTCTTAAAATTATGTGAAATATGGATCTCGGACCATTAAAATAATATTTACGAGGATTATTGATTAAGTGGGAGTTTAATTACTCAATAATAAGTTATTTTGTATAATCTTCTTGGTGTCTATATTAGACTCTTAATAACATTGATCAAAAGTAACTACGATCAATCCTTGAGAAGGATAAAATAATTTCTAAGACTAATTTCCCAGTTTAAATTGGCAAATTGATAAATGTTATCAACTATAAAAACAAATATGTATGTTTTAGATTAATGGTTTCTTTTAAACTACCATCTATTAGTACAAGTATTATATATTTCATGTTAGAAAATATAAATTGGACTTTCAAACAGATTCGGTTCCATGGAAGCTAATAACACAATAGTGAAGACACTTAAGGAAATGTTCCAATAGTAAGTCACAATGGAAAAGGTATAAGATTACCAAAATTCCTAGATTCTTGTAAAATGGTTGAGAACCTATTAATATGTCTTTATGTTTGGGGCATGAAATGACCATAGTAATTATTTCAAAAGGCTTGAACATTCGTGTACCTAAAGTTGGCAGTCGATTTGATCTATAATTCATCAAATTAGTTTTGAACTATATATTATGAAAGACATGGAGAAATATGTTTACAGTTGCATATGTTGTTTAAAACTATGAGAAAAAATATTTAAAAGTGGCCTTATACATGTATATGATGGTTCGTAATAGAAAAGAACCTAATATAGAAAAATGAAGGAAAGATAAAAGCTACCAAAGGTATTTGTGTCGAACACATAAGCCTTATTTGTAAGTTAAAATCTGCCCAGTTCTAAAGATAAGCCTTAAAGAACATATTTAGTTAATCGTAAAATGGAATTGTTCAATTTATAATGAATTATAAATCCTATTAGGAAGTGGTAATTTTGCATTGTTACAAATATTTCAAAATAAGTATAAAAAATCATTTTGCAAATTATTAACATACTTTGATGAGATCAAGGTGGATAATATTTGAGCCAAGAGTTTAAAAGACTATATTTGCAATTGTGGGATTGTCTTGCAATTAACTCCACCAGGAACGTCATTTGAGAAACGATTTTTTCGGAGGAGAAATAAAACTATATAGGATATAATTGGATTTATGATGTATCACACATACCTTCTAAAAATTTCTTATTAAGGCAATACTTTAGAAACCACTGCACTTTGCACTAAACCTTATTTTCGGTGAAGTGGTTGATAAAACTCCATATACGATACAGGAAAAATATCTAGTTTATCTTTTATTGAGATTTGAGGTGGCGAGACTTACATAAGAAGCTAAGTTATACAAAGTTTGATGTCTAAGTCATAGTGTCTAGTTGTGGTTGAACATTATGATTACATTTTATTTATTTGATTAAAATTTGTTTGTTCCTCAAAATGATGTCTTTCTAAATAAATAGTTTATTTCAAAACACTATAAAGAATAAAATAAATCTCCAAATTTTTAAGAGCCATAAATGAGAATTGAAACTATTTAGGATGCTCAACAAAGTTTTGAACTAGTTGAGTATACACAAGTAAGATATCTCTTGAAAATCTAGAATAATAAAATATGGCCAGAGAAATATAGAATTTCTTATTATTGATAGTTGTATTGATAGTTGTGATATGTTTTTAATACCGGATTAGAATGAATAACTATGTAGCAAGAGACATGTCTCGTCTAGATTGGATGAAGAGATTAAGCGTTGATATGTCTTTATGTTTGAAACATGAAATGACTATATTAATTATTTCAAAAGGCTTGAATATTCGTGTACCAAAAGTTTGCAGTAGATTTGATCTATAATTCATCAAAATAGTTTTGAACTATATAATATGAAAATCATGAAGAAATATGTTTACAGTTGCATATGTTGTTTAAAACTATGACACAAAATATTTAAAAAAGGCCTTATACTTGTATATGATGGTTTGTAATAGAAAGAAACCTAATATAGAAAAATGAAGGAAAGATAAAAGCTACCAAAGGTGTTTGTGTCGAACACATAAGCCTTATTTGTAAGTTAAAATTTGACTAGTTCTAAAGATACGCCTTGAAGAACAGATTTAGTTAAATATAAAATGGAATTGTTCAATTTATAATGAATTATAAATCCTATTAGGAAGTGATAATTTTGCATTGTTACAAATATTTCAAAATGAGTATAAAAAATTATTTTGGAAATTATTAACATACTTTGATGAGATCAAGGTGGATAATATTTGAGCCAAGAGTTTAAATAACTATATTTGCAGTTGTGGGATTGTCTTGCAATTAACTCCACCAGGAACGTCATTTGAGAAACGATTTTTTAAGATGAGAATAAAACTATATAGGATATAATTGGATTTATGATGTATCACACATACCTTCTAAAAACTTCTTATTGAGGCAATACTTTAGAAACCACTGCACTTTGCACTAAACCTTATTTTCGGTGAAGTGGTTGATAAAACTCCATATACGATACGGGAAAAATATCTAGTTTATGTCATATGGGAAAAATATCTAGTTTATCTTTTATTGAGATTTGAGGTGGCGAAACTTACATAAGATGCTAAGTTATATAAAGTTTGATGTCTAAGTCATAGTGTCCAGTTGTGGTTGAACATTATGATACCATTTTATACATTTGATTAAAAATCGTTTGTTTCTCAAAATGATGTCTTTCTAAATAAATAGTTTATTTCAAAGACACTATAAACAATAAAATAAATCAACTTACATTGACTTTTGATGCAATTATAATGGCTTGATTGTAGTAATAGTGTCATCAACTTACATTGACTACGGATGTTGACCTCAGGGAAATTTGTATGCGCTCACTACGTATACAACAACAATGAATCTATTAATAAGGAAATCATTTTTAAATGGTTTTATAACTAAACCAAACTATTCTATGCTTTTAAATCAATGCAATCTACTTTTAACTTTTATATTAAAATAATCTTAGTTAACAACTTCACTTATGTAATGAAGTACTATGCTTTGCAAGCTCTTTTTCATCTTTATCATGTTATATGCAATCCCCAATTAGAATAGTAATATTTTCTTCAAATCCACTTTAACCCACTTTTATGACGGAAACGATTATATGTGCAAACTAGAACTCCACACATCAGTGTAAATAATATAAGGTCCACATTTCTTTAATATTCTAAATCTTTAGTTTCATAACCAATTAAGTTTACTATCCGTGCCTACCTAATAAAAAACTATCAACAATTTTGTGTATTTTAGGGTTGTATCGTCCATGTATAGCTTAAAAGCTTTAATGGCCATGATAATCTCTAAAATCTAATATCAATAAATATTTGATCAGGTTTTCTATAGCATTGCACTCAAAATCAATAAAGATTCTAATCATTGCACTTATTATATTCAATGTCTACTCATATTTAGAATGAACATTCTTACAATAGGATCTATTGATCCCTAAGATTAATAGACTACTTACTATTCATTGAAACAAACTTGTACATAATGGTACTCGTTAAAATCACAAATATACTGAAATACTTCAAATAAATCAATAAAAATAATACCGCAATCACCACACTTAAGTCTTCAATGTCTTCTCGGCATAAATCATTCTAATACTAAAGAGTAATGTAAATCTATTCTAAATTATGTTAATGGCTGTTAATGATTGATATGTGGTGCGTTTACCACATCCTAATATATATTTATAATTCTTAAACACAATTAGAAATCTTATTGTACAATTTAACACGAAATAGAACTTTAACTTTCAATTTTCTTCTGTTCCAGTGCTGTCAATTAACCCTCGGCACCGTATGTGTAATTCCATAGAGCCACCATTGCGCCAACTCTTTTGTCTCTTTTTTTTCTCTTTAGTTACCTCGGCACTGTCCCATAAGCCTCCAGTGGCGTCCCTTAAGCTCAACAGCACCACCACTGCGCCAACATATTTAACTTATTTTCTTCACTTGTTTTCTTTCCCACGCCGCTCTTAGGTCCTCCACGTCGTCCCTTCACTCTCTATGGCACTACACCTTAATGTCATAGAGACAACCAAACTTTGATGAGTTTAAGCTCCATTTCATCTCTTTTTGCTCATTACCTTTATGCCTTATTGAAATCCAAGAATTTCATAAATTTGATTAGACGACTAATGAAGTATTTTTGACTTTTAATTTGAAATTAAGTATCTGAGGTGTGACCAATATATGTTAGACTGGAGATTATAGGTTTAAATATTTTTTATGAGCCATGCCTAATGAATATAATATATTATATTCACTGCAAAATAGACTTAAGTTAAGGTTGAAAAATGGTATTTTTGTATTTTCCAATGAGTATTTTTTCCAATTTTTAACCAAATTGGGGTACTTTTGGCGATTTGATTAGGTGGAAATAAAACAGATAAACATGAAAAATAAAAAATAAAATGTGAAACGACCAAAAAGAGATTTTGCATTATAAGGTAAAGGATAAAAACTAGAGAGCTAAATGGTAATTTGTCAAAACACTTTTACTAATCGTTTTTCCCTTCTAGATTGATCTCTCGACTCATATCTCTCCGTTTCTCAATAAAGTTACCTCAATTCCCTTTCTCAACTTCCATATATGTCATCACTCTCATGATTTTGAACTCATCTATGCTCCCAAAGTCAATTTGATTCCATTTCTACACTCGTTTCTCTATCTCTCAAACTTACTGTTGTGTTAGCTAGTAGGGTTATGGTGAAGAAGAAAGGAAAAAAGTTGAGAATGTAATTAAAGGAGGTAAGTTATTTTGTGATTTTGGGTTTGAGTTGTTGTATTAGTGGGGGAATGAGGTCGGTTGAATTGAAGAAGGATTGAAAGAAAAAAGCAATAACGTCGGTGCTGCAAATGGGCAGCAATAATAACTGCTGCTATGGTGGCTAAGGGAGGTCCTTCGGTAGTGCTACTGCACTGCCCAAGGAATCCCTTCTATGGCAAGGTAGAGCCTAGCCATAGCAGGTAGGGGTGGGCAGCGGTTTTTGAAAAACCGCCCAAACCGACCAAACCGCGCGGTTTGGTTTGGTTTTTAAAGCTCGCGGTTTGGTCGCGGTTTGGAAAACCACCAAACCGCGATTCCGCGGTTTGGTCGCGGTTTTCATTTTGAGAAAACCGCGGTTTAACCAAACCGAGGGTATTTTGGTAATAACCACCAAAAACCCTAAAGTGCTCAAACAAAACCAAAAAAAAAGAAAAAATCTCTCACTTCTCTCGCTCCTGTTCTCCCTCCAGCCGCTCGCTCACTCCGTGAGTCATCTCTCCTCTCTGTCTCTCGCGCTCCATCGTCCCTCGTCTCTCCGCTCCCTCGTCTCTCTCTCTCGCACTCCTCCTCTCCGCGCTCCCTCGTCTCTCCGCTCCCTCGTCTCGCCGCTCCTCGTCTCTCGAGCTCCTCGTCTCTCTCTCTCGCACTCCATCTCTCTGCGCTCCATCGTCTCTCCTCTTTGCGCTCCCGACGCCCGAGTCGCCGATCAGCACCACCTTGAACAGTGTAATCGTACTCCTCGTCCGGTCTCCTCGCCATCGGATCGGCCTCGTTTCGCGCGAATCGAACTCCGACCGGATCGATCGCCTACACGCCACGACGCGAAACGAACTTTGTTCGCTCTTGCGCTCCCTCCTCTCTCGCGCTCCCTCGTCTCTCTCTCTCTGCGCTGCGCGCTCACTCACTCTCTCTCTCTCTCTTCTGCGCTGCGCTCTCACCTTGAACAGCCGTCTCCGTCGTCGCGCGAACGTCCACCGCCGCCTCACACCAAAACCGCAACCAAACCGACCAAACCGCGCAAACCGCGGTTCGGTTTGGTTGCGGTTTTGGTGGTTCGCGGTTTGGTCGCGGTTTGGTAAATCACTAAACCGCAGCCATTCGGTTTGGTCGAGGTTTGGTGGTTTTCACCACCAAACCGCGGTTTGCCCACCCCTAATAGCAGGGCTCCCTTAACCCTGTTGGGCAAGGCATTGCCTTTCGAAACTCAGGGAAGGTCTGGGTTCTACCCAGGGTAATCCCTGAAATAATTCGGGAACTGTCTTGGGTCTTCAGAAGGCAATAAAATCAAAAAGCGATAAGAATTTTTAAATAAAACTTGAAAAAGAATGGGAATTGGCCAAAAATTGTGAAACTAAAATTGAGTTAGTTCAATTGATTAATTGAGATGATGAATAACACTGTTGGTTTGGTGATCCAATGGAATGAAGGCATTGATTGATAATGAAGTGAGGTAGTTTACATTGACTGATGATGTAATTAGACAAGTTACATTGTTTAGTTGACAAAATAAGTTCAAATGAAAGCACATTGTGATTTCCAATCAAGTTTAGAAAATGAGATATCTTGAAATTGTAAACTGAGTTAAAAAGTCGATTTGGGAATGCATAACCAAGTTACAGGTTATTGTGAAGCTAAATAGGTGTGTAAAATCCTCTTTGAAATAAAATAAATGGTTTACGATTTATTGAAAATTCAATAACATGAAAATGGGTTTTGAAGAGTATTTGGAAACTTTAAAGGAAGTTGTTAGAGTTTATACTGGGTTAAATTCCAATATGAGATTGAAAATGGTCTATAATCTAATACGAAGTATATAGATGAATTTGGAAGTAGTTTCAATTTGTTATGAATTGGCACATGAATTTGACTATTAAACTAGAGTTATAACTTTAAAATGTGAATTTTTTTATTTAATATGACACATTGAAGTTGATGAAATTCGGGAAATGTGTAAGTGAGGCTTCGCTACCAAATTTGAATTGGTTTTTTTGTAAGTAAACCCTATAGTGGTCTCTACTATTTAATATTTTATCTTTGTACCTATATTTGTGATTAGTTTGCATTTCATTTCTTATATTTTTAGTCATGCATTCATGGCATATGGGTCACATAGTCATGTTCGGTCTCGATCAAGTATCCCGCCTAAGTGAAAAAAGACTAGGTGCGAGTAAAGCTCTAGACTAGGTGTCCTGGCTAGGTGAAAAAGACTAGATGCGAGTAAATATGTTAGTGAGCAATGTTGATTATGAAAATCATGCATTAGATTTCCATTATGGTTTTAGGTTAATTCTTAGGTCGGCCAACCTATTTGTAAAAGTAATGAAAGGTTTCATGTTATTTGGAAAATGCAATCACATGTCGCCATGTATTCAATCCAACATTTGCAGGAGTACAGAGTAGTGTAGGAATTTAGTTACCTAACATCTTTTAGTTTTTTTATGATGTCAGATTCTTAGTGAAGATAAGGAAGAACGAATTAGACTCGAAGCTTGATGAATGTTCTCAATTCATAAAGTTTAATTTTCTTGTTGTATTTATTTTGCATATATATTGTTTTTGGGCGTTAGGGTGAGTGTAGAATGTGATATATTCATGAATAGGTTATGATAGTATCTCAAAATAGTTTTAAGTAAGTTATGAGGTTTATGATCACATTTTTTATTTTTTTGGCATTCTAAAGTTGTAAATGACCTATCGTAGACTTTAAGATAGTTTAGAAATTTTAAATTTTTATATATTGTGAACTACAATGAGTTATGAAACCTTCTAGGCATCACTCCATTCTACTGACTATTAGATGATTTTCCCAGTATGCCACTTTTAGGGGAAGTGCTGCTGAAATTTTTAGAAAATAAGGATATTTGCTACAATTAAACAATTCATGAATTGAGTTTTGATTGAGGATATAAACTTAATTTTGGATCATTATCGTGGATTGAATTAAAAAATATTTTATATTTTGAAGTTAATTGAATGGATTAGATGCCTAATTAGAAGAATTAATTACTTGAAAATGCATAAACATCATTAATTACGTTAAGTAAGAACTTAGTGAGACGAGCCCTGACACTTATTTACTTGAAAATGCATAAACTTCATTAATTAGAGCTCATTTATGGATATTTACACTAAATATACTACTAAACTAACATTATATATAAATCTAAATAATAACTTATCAATTAGCCATACTTATCTAATTAACACATTCGATATATTAATTTGAAGTTTATCAAAATCAAAACGTATTTGTAAATCTCCCAACCCTATTATATTTCAACGATGCATCTCAAACAGTATATATATACAAGGGAGGTTCATTACATCATTGAAAAGATAATAAAACTCATAACTATTCTCCTCGCCTTGAGCTTAAGCGTTTACATGTTAACATGAAATGTTAAGGGGATTGAACGCCCCAACATGCTCAATAAGTGATGCTTGTAAACAAATCAAATATCAATTGATATCAACAATTTAAAAAATAGCAATATGAATCTAAAACATATCTATTCAGGTAATGGAATTGATAAAAACAATGAATAACTGCATGCAAGACCATTAGGTAACATGCAACCGTACTCGTGATTCGTAATTTAAATTTGAATATGGAGTTGTACTCTCCACTCACTAGAGAATACAACCAAAAAATCCACATGTTGGCTAACAAGGGATTTTACTAGCAGTTCCAGCTTAATTGAGCTACTAACTCTAATTGGGCAATGACGACTAAAGTAAAACTCTGGTTAACATAGGGTTAACGGGTATAATCCATTTACAGGCAAGCTTTTCCTTTCATTAGGACAAAGTGTGGAATCCATTTTTTGGTATATCTTCTCAATCCTCAGTTTCGGTCTTCCTTATCGACCATTTTCAGGATTCTCTAATTATGAGAAAATTCAAATGATAGTTATTTGCCCTAATCGTAGTCCATGATGTTTTATGAACTAAATATATTAATTTCTAATGCATAATTGATTAGAATACAAGTCTCACTTACGTTAAATAGGTCTCGTTACAATTTCTTAGCTTTTTGGGTTAGTTGACTTCCTGGTGTTCCTCAACCTATCATAAACCATTTATTGCTAATATAGATCTAATAACTTACATTTCAAGCCCCTAAGTTATTCCATAAGACCTCATGAGATTTCACTTAAAAACTAGTATGGTTACTTTTTTTGAGGTGGAAGCGCGCTCCCTCACTTTCTGGGGTCTGCTTCATTAACTGGGTTAATCACACTTTATGAAGGGATTGCACTCCTTTGAGATTGGAAGCGAGCTCCACCCTTCACTATCTTGATAGTGAATAGGGAAAGAGCCCCTATTCAATCTAAAATATCGAGAACAACCACTATTTCAATCCAGACAACATCGGGGGAGGGTGGGGAACCTCTAATGAAGTTTAAACTCATTTCCTTCCATCCATAACAAAACTTTAAAGAGAAATCATCACCAAATCATGAATTCAATTCAAAAACCAAAATTAAACTTACCAAGTGATAATCACTAATCTATAGTGGCTCGATCACTTCGAATCACCTAGAAAACCTTTCTGAATTAATCCCTATTTTGAATATAAGTTTCAAACTTATCTTTAAAGTTAAATTGAGCTAAGGATCTCTCTCTCTTTCTTGATTGAACAATGAAGATAAGTTTGAAACTTTTCATATATATGTGTGTGCGTGTATGTATATATATAATATATATATATTTATATTTTCCTCAAGATATGCATCACGCTTTCTCGAGGCAGATTAAGTGAGTATTGTGCTAAAGTGACACCACCTATTGTGACACTCATCTTAACACAATCTTCACTTACGTTAATCTCGAGGCAATCCAACGATCTATATAATTCAATTCCATCCTCTAGTTTTAATTAGATCTATATATATTAAATTTATATCAATTATATATATACACCTCATGTTTTTATCACCAATAAACTCACCAGACACACATATGAGTATTCTCGAGTGTGCACATTCATTTCACGACACCCTCGCCGCACTTAATGTACCGACAATTTATCATTTAATTTTTTATTTTTCAATCATAGGCTTGTATTAATTTCCTATTAATCCCACAACCCGTAAAATTCATCAACCATATCATGCTAAAACAAATAATCATACAAACCCATGCACATACTAATTGAGATACAACGAACTTAACCACTATCTTAACTCGAGTTAGTTAAGATTTGTGTTAACACTAATCACTAGCTTAAGTTAATGAGTGATTACATTGTGAGTCTAGGTTTAAGACTATTTCTTGGAAATTAGGTAATGCAAAGCTGCAAGATCAAAATAGACTAACTTTGTTACATATAAGTGACATTTGTCGGGCATGAACATTATTTTCACCTTTTATATAATACTTTAAATATCTTTTTGCCAAAATTCAAATATTAAGTAATAGTAAAAAACGGGAATAAATGGGAATCTTCTCCACAAGGATTTATCAAACTTCTTTAGTAAGAAAGTCTTTTAAAGGATTTTGTTATCTTTTTATTGTTTATTTTAACTTACTTACTAAAAATTATCAAACTTACTAATAAATAACTATAATATAATAATACTTAACTAACTGTATTATCTTAATTAACTTATCTTAACTAACATAATCAAATTTCACGATCAATCAAATAGATAAAAATCAATAGTAAATAAATATATAAATAAACATCTGGAACAATGAAACATACATCGATTTTCCATTCCAAACATGTAACTTCATTCTATATATAGTTATGAGCATACTTTATAAAGTAAGATTGATCATTAAAACTCTATTTTAAGTAAAAAAAACCCTAGCCATCCATTTGTTCTCGTTTTACTGGTCGAAAAGCCAAGTTCTAAGTTTATTAAGCTAACCCCTTTGAATACATAAAGACATTAACTTCACACAATAAAATCACATTAGACTTTATAAAAATGCATTCATAGGGTTTTTAACTTCATTATAAAATCCATATGTTTGACTTGATTTGATCTATCTGTTAATAGTAGTTTAACGATGTTGGATAATTCTTCCACTTTTTCGTCAAATTTATTACTTGATTTAATATTCTTGAACTTGTAAATATTTTTTTATGATGTATCGGTCTTTCCACAATATTGTTTATATTGTTTAGCAATCTTGTTAATAGCTTATTCTGGTAATGTTGAAGTAATATCGAAGAATGATCTACCAGATATGGTATCTGATATTCTTTATTTAAAATGATGTAGTCCCTCATAGAAGTATTATAATAAAGCTCTTTGTGCGAATCTATGTTGTGGACAAGATGAAACTATTCTTTGAAATCTATCCCTAAATTCATTAAATTTTTTGTCATCTTTCATTATCAAGTCTATGATTTGTCTTCTAAAAGTACTAATTTTTTTCAGGTATATATTAATCTAGGAAACCTTCTAAAATTTGAGCTCATGTGGTTGTCAAATCTTGAATAAGATAAAACAACCAATCTTGAGATTGATCTTTCAATACAAAAGAAAAAGCTTTAAGTTTGACTTATTATAACAAGCAGTATTTAGGTTTCACCCCCATTGACTTTGTGTTGATATTCTCTTATAACATTTTTGGGTTTTCATTTTCCTTACCATAGAAGTTAGGTAGGGGACTAATGAATCCATATCTAACTTTTAATTCGGGAAATAACTCGGGATAGGCAATACATATTGGTTCATAAAAGGTGACATTTTGATTAGCTTGCCTCGAAGTGAGTTCTCTATTGTCATTATTATTAATATTAAATTCATTATTGGCTTCAATTTTGGTTGGTTAATGTCTTCTACATTATTGTTGTCTTAAATTACGATTAAATATCTTATTTACCTCAAGATCGAACAGATGTAAGGATCCAGTGGTATTAGAATGATGGAGTTAATAAACCATACGACGTTTAAAACTCCTAATAAATCATGTTCAATTCCCCGACA
This sequence comes from Stephania yunnanensis, assembly GCA_039657365.1. NCBI lineage: Eukaryota > Viridiplantae > Streptophyta > Magnoliopsida > Ranunculales > Menispermaceae > Stephania > Stephania yunnanensis. The sequence continues at coordinate 43,190,292 of CM077582.1, forward strand.
ACGACGCCAAAAATTTACATATGTCAGGTGTGTACAAATTTTTCCTTTTATATTATATTTTAAATATTATGTAGTAGTGATAAGTATGAAATGTCTCTACAAGGATTTATCAAACTTCTCTAGGAAAATAACTTTTAAAGGTTTTTGTTATTTTTTTACTTTTTATTTAAACTTACTTAATAACAATAATTAAACTTAGTAATAATTAACTATAATACAATAATACTTAATTAACTATATTATCTTAACTTATCCTAACTACACTATCAAATTTCATAATCAACCAAATAGATTAAACTCAATAATAAATTGATATTTAAGAAAACATCCAGAACAATATCGTTTTGCATTCCAAACATGTAACTTCAATCCATATATAGTTATGACCATACTTTATAAAGTAAGATAGATCATTAAACTCTAATCATAAGTAAGTAAACAGCCTTTAGCAAACCATTTCTTATCTTTATACCGGTGAGAAAAGTCACATTCTAATAGTATTAAGCTAACCCTTTTCAATACACAACGACATTAACTTCAAGCAATAAAACTGCATTAAACTTTATAAAATCACAATTGTAAGGTATGTAACTTCATTATAGAATCCACATGGTTTAACTTAATTTGATTTATATTTTAATAATAGTTTAACCATGTTAGATAATTCTTCAACTTTTTCGTCAAATCTATTATTTGATTTATTATTATTAACCTCGTAAACTTTCTTTTTGTTGGTGGGGTTCATTCGAAGCGAAAAATTCAAAAAAAAATTTAAAAAACCTTAACGGGATCGTAAATAAGTTCTAAAAACTAGATCAATGAAAGTATATCATACCTTATTCCTTCCTTTTTTGATCATTCAATTTTCAAAATGTTCAAGTGCCTATCCTCTATCAAAAATCAACACACGAATAGTGACCATAATTTGGAGTTCAAGCCCCAAGAGAGATAGAAAATATTTTTTTCTCTCTCCCAAAATTCCAGAGTACTCAAAGTTTGCAAAAATGAAAATCGTATTTCATTTTAGGGTTTCAACATTTATTTATATGTATAGATAAGCCCTCACTTAAAATCCTATTCGTAATACAATTATTATGTTTAGGTAGTTTGAGCAAATTACATATACACACCTATTAATAAGTTATCATATCACAAATCGTAATGTCTTTTATGTCATGGATTTTATCATATAAAATTCATTACTCCGGACCAATTGAAATTGCGCAAAGCCATTCTTTGTGTGTAACCCAATAGGTTAATACGATGTTGGTAATAAACTAAAATTATTTTGGTACACAAGACATAAGTGGTCTCGAAAAAGGCATTATGACTACCTAAGTAGCATTAATATCAAAATTGAAACAACTTAATGAATAACATATATCATATCCTTTGGCTAAACATATGGCATGATAATTCACCCTTAATGTTCAATCATAGTAGTCTCAGTATTTAGGTAAATTGAAAACATTTAAGTGACATTGATCATATCATTTCACATGGACTTAGCCATAATTAGACTATCATATCGAGGAATCCATTGATATCTCTTTATACGAGAGTGACAAATTATATCTTAATTACACACCTTCATATATTATTCACATGGTAACCAGTCACAATCTTTATAATCGTCTGGTGAAAGAAAACATTTAATTTTGTTAAATTATCATGCTCCTAATATTGAAGTCTATGGTAATCTCAAGGCAAAAGACTAAATGATATACCTATCATGAGTAACACCTATGACTTAATACCTGTAATGTTCTAATAACTGGTCGGTCCAATATAATGATCGACTAGTCTAAATTCATTATAGTTCCCAATATAATGAACATGAACATCTATCAAGATTCACACTAGTCTAAATTCATTATAATTCCCAATATAATGATCTACTAAGGACATTTATGATATTTCGACAAATACCCATCGATCTTCCTATAAGGTGAACATGCAAACGCTTATAACAAAACAACAATTGAAAACATCAATTTTATTAACCAAAATTATAAGATAAAAAATGTTTATAGGTTGACCTAGGGCACATGCCCCAACACTTTCTTGATGTATTGATCTTTTTCAAAATTCTGTAGATTGTTTAAATATCTTGTTAATAGCTTCTTTAGGTAGCATTGGTAAAACATCAAATAATGATCTACCACATACGATATCTAATAACCTTTTTTCAAAATGATTTAGTTGTTAATAAAAGTACTAATTTTTCTTGTATACATATATTGATCTCAGAAAGCTCCTGACATTTGAGCCCATGTGGTTATCGAATCTTAAGGAAGATAAAACAACCAATCTTGTTCTTGATCTTTCAATAGAAAAGAAAAAGCTTTAAGTTTCACTTATTCTAACATGTAGTTTTTAGGCTTCATCCCATTGACATTGTGTTGATATTTCCTTATAAATTTTTGTGGGTCTTCATAGTCCTTACCATAGAAGTTAGGTAGAGCATTAATGAATCCAGATCTAATTTAAAATTTGAGAAATCCATCAGAATAAGCGGTACATATTGGCTCTTAAAAGGTAAATTTTTTATTAGCTTGCCTTAAAGTGAGTTCTCTATTATCATTACTATTATTATTTATATTAAAGTTATTGTTAGCTTCCATCGTAGTAGGTTGGTGTCCTCTACGTTGTTATCGTTGTCTTAAATTATGATTAAATATCTTATCTACCTTAAGATTGAATGGATTTAAAGATTCCGTGGACTTAGAACAATGGAGTGGATAAACCATACACTAACTAAAACTCCTAAGAAACAAAGGCACCATAGATTGGAACGTGTCAGGCGTGTACAATAATTTCCCCTTTTATATTCTACTTTAAATATAATGTAGTAATGATAAGCGGGAAATGTCTATGTAGGGATTTGTTAAACTTATCTAATAAAAATGACTTCTAAAGGTTTTTATTGGTTTTTTACTTTTTATTTTAACTTACTTATTAACAATAATTAAATTGACTAATAATTACCTATAAGATAATAATACTTAACTAACTATATTTTCTAAATTAACTTATCTTAACTAACTTATCTTAACTAACTTATCTTAAATAACACAATCAAATTTCATAATCAATCAAATAGATAAAATTCAATTATAAATAAATATCTAAACAAACATCTAGAATGTTGAAATATAAACATGTTTTGCATTCTAAACATATAACTTCATTCGATATATAGTTATGAGCATACTTTATAAAGAAAGATATATCATTAAACTTTAATCATAAGTAAACAACCTTTATCTAGCCATTTATTCTCCTTATACCAATAGAAAAGCCACGTCATAATTTTATTGAGCTAACCAATTTGAATATACAAAGGTATTAACTACAAGATATAACATCTTCAGAAAGCCACTTCGATTCTAGATTTAAATTTAAAATTCAACTAGGACATCAAAAAAGTGTTTGCATTTCAAACTGTCCTAGTTACTACTTCAAATAGATAATGAAACCAAATATCACAATACACATTCTAGACTATGCATTTAACACAACGATCATAATTAAAATCAATATATATATTAACTTATTAAATCAGTGAATCAAAGAATACAATTGGTCTAAAGCATTAAACACATAATCTTCTCATCATAACTACATTGCAAAATGGATCTAGTTCACGTTCAAACTTTTTTTAGGGCAAACTAACTACTCAATCATAATCATCAATAATATTGCAATAATACAAATAAAAGAATTAGATGAATAACTCTTGAATTAAATACTTTAGTGTTCAAATCTTCTCTAAAAGTAAAGAACAATAAAGCAGTAAAATAGAAAAACATATAATGGCCCTACAGTAATTGAATATTGGTCTAAGTACTCAAGAGAAGCTAATTTCAAAACCTTAAGCTTGTATTTATAGTATTATAAGTTGTAAACATCTCAAACCTACTCAAACAACTCGCAGTTATCTTAAATTCTAGAAACCTTACTCAATGATTCATAGTGATTTGTTTTAGTGAGGAATCGATGGGAAAATTCAAGATTTAAGGCTCGTTGGTTCCATCGATTTGCCCAACGATTTAGAGTGTCTTGTAAATCATTAGGAATTGTTAAAACAAACATCCAGTTCTTCATTTTCTTTTTTGGTGATGATTTTTCACATACTCTTCCTACTTGATTAATTCCATCATAATCTTCCTTTTTTGTTCAATTTTTTATATTTTGCATTTATTACTTGAATTAATGAAAACAAGAGAACCACCATGTAATATATTCTTTTACATCTAAAATCATCTTAAAATAAATTGTAAAACATTTCTAATTATTGACTTGTCAAATACCTCTAAACTCAGCATTTTGTCATCCTGAGTAAAGGAGTATTATCAAACGTATTCTCATTTCTTCTTTCCTTCTGATTTCATAAAATATATATATATAATCTTATTCTTAAACGTAAATGATCTTAAAACAAAAAGATATTACCTTCATAAATATAAGAATCATAATAAAATAGAAAGAACTAAACTGCAACCCTTTTATTTGACATTTCAACCTTCTAATGGTATAATGCACCTTAGAGTTAAAATTTAAATCAATCACCATTTTCTACGCACTACATAGGTTTTCTCAATCACCATTGACAATCATCAAGCTTATGTTGACTAATATTGAATCGCAAGATACAAAATCACTTAATCAATCTCATTTTCAAATAATATTTAAAATATCACCACAATCTAAGTTGATAGGAACTTTTATTCACCAATAATCATCATTTCATATTTATTTGTCAGAATAAAAAGATATACTTCGCTTAACTTAGCTATGAGCACTCAGCTAATTTTTTTATTTGAAGAGTTTTTATAAACTTCCTTCATTTTCTATATCTCCGCTTCTTTCTTCTTCCATTATATAAATTCATTTTCTTCTTTACATTGTATTCATTTAATTCGCTACTCCATTTCCTTTGGAATTCGTTACTTTTTTTATAAAAATTATTGCTCTCATTTTTCTCACCACTATATTCCCTGCTCCATTTCCTTTGGAATATGTGGGTCTATCTAATTTTTCCCACCACTAGATTCACCTCTCCATTTCCTTTGCAATATGTGGGTCTCTCTATTTTTTCCATTAAAAACTCTTGTTAGCTCTTCTCACTTCACTATAATCAAAGAAGTATTCTTTCTAACTAAGTAAAGTTTATTGGCTATTTCCTATTTTTCTACTCCATTATGATAGAAACTCCTTTAATTTCATATATATAATGATATTAAAACTTGATCGATAATATTTGAATAAAAAGATTCTCAGAAATCTATCTTGTTTATTTTCCACTTTTATTTTGATCTTCTACCTATTATATTTTCTAACATAACACAATCAATCCCTTATAAACTCCTTTAGTGTATACATAATCTGGGTGAAGTCAAATAGGGTATAACAATTCATTTCCATCATAAAATTTCCATTTTCATGCCTAATATTATATATCATTTCCATTTCTATTTAAATCCAAATTATATTCAAATTCCTAACTAAATAAAGTAAAATGAAATAGGAAAATATTACATGTATTGTGAAAAATTATAAAAATATCAGTCATACTTGAATAAAGAAATGGATTCTACCTCTCCTTTCTTCCATACTTTGCATCATCATACTTCCCTTCACCTAATACCCCCAAACTCATTACAAACCTTGTCCTCAAGGTTTAAAAATTAAGTCAGGTTTTGAAACAAAAATAAAAAATACCTTATAAAGCATAGACCAATAAATTGAATAACTAATTAACATAAGAAACATAAGAATGAATAGAATAAGTAAAGACGATTTAAACATTTCCGAGCATCATAAAATTGAATTGAGCATGTAAAACATTATCATTGTATCAAATCTCTAACATACCAAATAAAATGTATCATATTTTGAACATATACTACATTAATTGAAGTATTTCAAACATAGAACTCACATGAATACTGCTCAGGTAAAGATTACACAAAGAAGAAAAAAAATCTTAGAATTTTTATCCATACGTCGCATCATTCTCATGATCAGGCTTTTTGTACTGATAGCTCACCTTTGAATCATATAAGGTGTAGTCTACTCTTTCCACCAAGTTATTTTCAGTAAAGACTCCTTAGTTGAGTATCGTCATCTGGAGCTACGGAATGTGATTGTTGGCTCCCTTAACTTGACTCCTCTTGGCTATGAGTCATTTTTGTCTATAGATGCTTCAGACAATCTCACGTTGGTTTTGAAACATGAACTCTTGATGACTCAGAGTTCTCATTTAGTTACGCAACATTTTCCACATCGTGGCCATTTTATGTATCCCCATATCTACACTAATGAAGTCCTCACTGGTGGCTCTATGGTCTAATTCATCAGCTCAGTATATGAAGCAGTCTATGTTTCCTCTAAGTGTCTTTGGTTATTTTCCTGTACTTTTTTCTCTGTGTGTTCTATCTCCTTTGTGTGGCATTTTTCTATTTGTACTACTATAAATCAGCATATCCCTAAACCTTTTTGGTCTTCTCAATGACATCTTCAATGATTAGCTTGTCTGGGAATACATCAAACTCAACTTTTCTCATCGAGTCTTGGTCTTGCTTGCAAGACTCTATGATCATCAAGGGTAAAGGTAGTCCTTCATTCTTCTTTGTGTTCATGGCATTCTTAATCGATTCATAGATTATGTGGCTAAAATCAATGTACCCGATCCCTTGGACTATGTGGTATAGGAAAGCTACCCTATAGTTCACTATGTGATGATGTTGTAAACTAGGCTGTAGGCTCGCATTCAAGAAAATGCTCCAAGTTTTAGTTGTTTTCCTAAAAAATTTTGTTCGTATGTATTTTAGGTACCTCCTAATTAAAATGAAAACCATCCCCTAGAATAACTTCTAATCGATTCCCGATGGTCTCCTAGGAAATATGTGTCTATACTTGTATTTTGGTTTAGGGTACTCATTATTTTGCCTCAAATGTACTTTCGGTTAATCATAATACCAGTTTGTTCTCACAAGTGAGTAGTCCACTGGTTTTCATCGGACTATGCTACTTTATTATTCTTATCTATGTGTCTTTTATCATAAAACTCCCTTCTTAGTATGGCACACCACATTTCAACCGAGGATCTCAAGTCAATATTATCTTAGTAATACCTAGTCAATAACCCCATATTCCTCTCCCTTATCATGTTTAAAATCCTAGGCCCATACTTAACTTTGTTTTTTATGTTGAAACCCCTTTTCGTTATGATCTTTCTATCCATACTAAAGTCCCTCTCCATCATAACAATGGCTTTGGCATTAATGAGGCTATAGCCAGGGAAAGGAATGGTGGATGTGTTCTTAATATCATGCTCTCCCTCCAAATAATAATAAAAAATTAAAGGTGGAAAGGGCTCTTTAGGTGCTCTAATTCGGGGGTTATTTACTGAAACTGTTGTTGGCCTAATTGGTTTAGGTGAAACTTTGAGTTTTTGTTTGGGATTTTCTACAAGTTGTGCATTTCACTTCTCCTCTCTATAACTTGTACCTCTTCTTCCTCCGACCATTGTTTCAACTTCTGAAAATCTCTATTTCAAAACTTAAGTAAACCTGTAAATGATAGAAACAACGTTGTCGGAAATAGTTCGATAAAATCTAAGATTTTATTCAAAAAGGAGAAATCTATTTGGAATGCTAGTTTAAAATTCGTTGTAAATGTAAAATAAAATTTGCTTCAGGATGATAAGCAAAATATAAACTTGAAAACGGCTTTCAAAATATTGTAAAGCAATTACGTAACAAAATGCAAGTCTTTTAAAAAATTTAGCAACTTAAATTGAAATAAAACCATAACCAAACCCCCAAACTCATTTCAAACTCTCCTTTGTAAATCATTTACAATTATATGTAAATATAGTGAGAATTTTGAAATTGTTGAGTTTGTAAACCAATGATCAATATGTTCATTTTTCAAAATCTAATGGAATTCATAAAACTATTTATGTAAGTTAATTAAATAAATTCAAACAAATCAATTTCAAAAAATATCGAGAAATTTGTGAAAATCCCCAAATTAAAAATATATTAAAGTAAAAAAGGTAGGGTTGATGTATTTACCTTATTAAGAGCGAATCTCTCAAGATTGAAGCTCTTGAACTCCTCTAGACCGTCCTTTCAAGCTAAAGGTCAAAAATTCATGCAACACTAGTTTAGGTCGACACGCTCAAAATCAAGATTTTTGGCTTTAATGAAACTTGGTTGAGAAAGAAATCGCTTAAATACTATGGGATTAAGCTTTGAATAGTTGAATCAGCAAGAAATTAGGATTTTTTTCAAGATGTGCAATGACTTGCATGTGTGAAAGGTGCAGAATATGTGGCGATTTGGGTTTTGAATTTAAAAACCAAAAACTATGCCCAACAATTCATGTTTAAATGGATTCTATGGAAATCCTTATGTAAATAAGTGGAACATGTCTCACTATTTTCACCGATTTCGTCAACGATTCCGTTATGTAGGAGAATCGCTAGACACTAATTCTACATGTAATTTATTGTGTACTGCCACTAATTTCACCAGTGATTCATAATGTTAATCTGAGTCGCTGGGAATTGCTCACAATTTTTCAATTTGTCTTGTAATTAACTCATTCATCATTCATAATAACTCATATTAAGGTAGAATTAACTAAAAATCTAAAAGTTAAAGGAGGATATATAAGTAATTAAATACTTTTATTAAATAAATAAGCAAGTAAATAATATGACTTGCACAAAGGCCATAAAAGCAAAAACAACTTGATCACTTCCTTACAGTTAAAACTATTTCTGAGTTTAAATTTCAAAAATATTTCCAATACCAGAGTAAAAAATTAAGAGAATAAAAACATACTAAACTAAACTAAATTCCTAATAAAAATTAAATAAGCACAAAATAAATATAGAATATGAGCTGCCACCTATGAACTGCTTTTGCTTATCATCATTGGCTCGACTTATTCCTATCAGAATTAGTTTGGATCTATAAAATTTGAATTTATTCTTTTCCACTTTGGTGCCAGTCCAGAAAGTGAGTGCTCGGTCCTTAATTATCAGAGCAATTGTTTTATTCATAATATCCATAATAGCATAGGTAGTGGCTAGAAGGTTGTCCTAAAATTAAAGGAGGATTGTCATTGGTAAAATGGCATGTCTAATAAGTCTTTCGGTACGGTGTTGTCGTCCACTTTAACTGGCTCGTCTGTGACCACTCCTATTAGTTGAATTGTAATTCCATTAGTTAAATAAAATCTTAAGAAGAAAGTGAACTCAACTCCAATTTACTATGTGACATGTCTCGAGCGTGCACAAAAGTTTTTCGTATTTTTTATTATTTGCAATAGTTGGGAGTGGGATATCGTCTCGACAGGGACTTTTGAAACTTCTAAGGAAAGTATTTTTTCTTGTTTTTCTTAATTTAGTTAATCTAATTAAATGGGAATTGAAATACTAAATAACTAAAAACTATGAGTATTAACTTAATTAACCAAACTAACTAAACTAATTCAAACAATTCAATGCAGACTTAATTAAAAGAAATTCAAATTCAAAATAATAGAAATATCTAAACAAACATTTAAACAATTTATAGATAAACTCAAACTCTTTCTAATGATCTAAACAACTCGTCATGAACCTTAAAGATTCATCAACGAATCCTATTTTGTTCACAAATTGCTGAGTTAATCATTGAAAATATCTCTTTGTGCTCCACCGATTCATATGGTGATTCCTTTGTAAATCCCGATTCATTAGGAAATCATTGGCTCTTCCATGCTGATAATTTAAGCAACGAGTTCTTTATATTCTCATATCGCTGATTAATCATTATAACTATTCTTTAGTTGATTTTTTTTTTACTTTCTTCCTCATTTTCTCTCATTTCTTCATTTTTCTTAATTAAATCTTCAAATCGCAAAAACATGAGAATACCTAGTGTGATATCATCATTTTCATCTAAAACAATTATAAATTGCACTATAAAATATGTCTAATTATAGACTTGTCAAATAACCCAAACTGAACATTTTCCTGTCTTGAGCAAAGAAATACTTTTAATCATATTCTCTTTTCATTCTTTATATTATAATTTGAATCTATATCAAGTTAATTTAAAATAACATAAGTTTTTAAATAGAACTAATCTTCAAATACAAACATACTATCTTTCAAGTAAATAGAAGTTGATAGAATTGAATGACTTAAAAAAATGAACCATCCAATGTGATACCCCTTAGAAATTAAAGTTCAATCAATACCAAGGCCAGTACACAATATAGGTTTTCTCAATCTCCATTGACAAGTATTAAACTTACAATAACTAGTATAGAATCTCAAAACATAAAAAACCACTAGATTAATCATAATTTAAGAAAATACTTTATAATAGCACCACAATCAAAATCAATAAGAATTTTGCCAAGATACCAATGAATATATCGTTCAAAATGTGTTAGATAGAGAAATATTCCACTCAACCCTAACTTCAACTATTCGAGTTAAATGTTTTTTTTGAAGATTTTAAGAACATCCAACTTTTTCATATTTCATTTTTTTCTACTTCATCATAATTATTATTTTCTTTATTATCATTATTATTACTATTATTATTAATTTTTTATATTTGGCTTTTGTCTTTTGAGCTTCTACTCCATTTTCTATGGACACTCTCATACTTTTCCAACTATAAATTCCCTACTCTGTTTCCTATGGATTCCGTAGGACTTTTTATATATTTGTAAACTCTTGGAAGTACTTATTATTTTCCACTAAAGTTGAAGAAAGTATTATTTCTAACTTATAGAATTCATCAGTTTCTAACCCATTTCGTCTTATAATTGTGGCCTAATAACTTTCTATATATATTTTATAAAAATATCTAATCAATAGCCTTTGAATCATAAGATTCTAGGAAATCTGTCTTGTTTATCTTGTACAATTATTTCGATCTTACACCCATTCTCATGACAAACAAAAGGTATTTTAATGCATACATCAACTAGTAAAGTTAATAAAAAAGGGTATAAAAATTGATTCCTTCTATCATAGAGTTCACTTGGGTAATAAAGATATCAATTCCATTCAAAATCTATTATTTATATTATGTATAAATTATATTCCTAACTAAAAATAAAAATGAAATTCATACATACTTCAATTTGGAAGAAATTTAAAAAATTTAATCAATTCACTAAATGTCTGATGCTATCTTTGAACTTTGCATCAATCTAAACTTATCTTCTACATTTAATAAAACAAATATACCTCATGATGAATAAACAATTTTATATAATCATAAATTGGATATTCAATATATAAAGTCAGCATAGAAACCTTCATTACATAGAGTGCATTAAAAATGAATAATTATTACTAATGTATATCAAATGTAGCATCAACATTAAATGTATTATCAAAGCATCATATCAAATGTATTACATCACCAATTATAGTATCAAAGATAATATATCATTAGCATAGATCACGAAGTATCATCACTTGAGTTATATGTAAGACCTTACACATCATCACTCAAAGACAAAGGAGATAAAGTAGAGTGAAGAAATCAATGTCGCCATCCTGAAGTTGCATCATCATCCTCTAATGGATCAATCCTCTCGGATGGGTAACTCGCATCACGATCGTAGAGGTTGTAGTCCTGACCTGGCGATGGTTGATCATGAAAAATATGATTAATCGATAGCCTTATTTGTGTAAATGGTATAGGAACTTGAGCCTCCTCTTCTTCTATGTCTTCTTGACATTGCCCTCTCTATCCTGGTAATGCTCCTTGATAAGACCCTTTAGTTTTCTTCTATGTTTTCTTAACATTTTTTCTTGCTTTTGACATTTCTTCCAAGACTTTCCTCGTGTCATCTCTAATCTTTCTCCTTTGCTCCTTCTCTCTAGTGGCTATCTTGGCCTTCTCCCTCTCTTCTTCAAAATCTTCATACCATTAATTTTTCTATAGCTCTATATTATTGCTTCCATGATCGTCTTCTCTAGTAAAACATCCATCTCATGTCCTACCATATTTACTTGATCTTCTCTGTAAAAATGCATGCTCATCAAAGGAAATGGTAATTTGTCATTCTTTTTTGTTGTTATGGCACACCTTATCAATTCACGGATAATCTTGCTAATATCTAAATATCCAAATCCTTCACCATGTGGTAAAAGAAAATGACTTTGTGTTTACGATCTCGTAATATTGTAGACTTGGCAGTAAGTTGGTGTTGATGAAAAAACACCAAGCTTTCATAATCTTCCTAAAAGATTTAGTAGTAATGTACTTCGAGTACCATTTTGAGTCTAAAATGAAACCATCTTCATTAAATGCTTATAATCCTCCCCTCATTTCCTAAGTAGGGTAGTGATACTTAATCAAGTATTCAGGCTTTGGTTATTCATCATTCTCTTTTTGGTGAACTTCAGGTAAGCCAAAAATACATGTTTATTCTCGCATCAGAATAATCGACTATTCTTCCTCTTACTCGTGACTCTATTTTGTTGTCACTTCCATAAGCATTTTGAATAAGACTCTCCTACTAAAATTTCGCATCCCTTCTCTCCAGGAATATTCTCAATGTCTAAATGGTTATAGTCCCTAGTCGATAATCCATAGTTTCTCACATCAATGATATCTAAGATCATAGGTATATATTTCAACTCATTTTTCACATTGAATCCCCTCTCAACGATTAACTTCCTTCATTTTTGTATATCTTTCTTAATCTTAGTAAAGTCTTTATAATTAATAATGTTTTCCTTCCAAAAAACATACTTTTTCACTCCTTTTGGTATCTCTTTTTCTACTCCCTCCTTTTCTTCCTCAAAATTATAGATAAACGATAAAGGTGGGGTAGGCTCTATTTGTGGTCTAATCCAATGTGTATTGAGAAAATTTCATGTAGGTTTAATAGGGGATTACATGGATTTATCCTTGGGGTTTCTCCACTAATTTCCCTCTTCCTTTCTCTCCTCTTGAACTTGTACTCCTTCAACTTTTGGCCATTTTACTAGAAACAATTAAGAGAATAAACCTATAAAACCATTTAAACCTAATTGTTGGAAAAGTGTTCAATCAAATTCAACTTATTTATCTAATAAGGAGACGTTCATCGAAAAAAGTCATTTATAAATCGAGAGTTTGAATTTCAAATGAAATTCATTGATAAAACAACATAATAAAATAATCGTTCATAAATAATTCAAGTCATGCTATAGACAAACAAACCCCCCCCTCCAAACTCACTTGAAACTTATTCTCGATTTAGTTTGTGCATAAAATTCAATCAATTTTCCATATTCTAAAAATAGTATAGAAAACATTCAACATCAAAACCAATTTTGAGCAAAAACTTCAAAATTTAGGCTTTAACCTAAATAAAAATGGAAAAATCTATGAAAAACCATGAAAATTGAAAATATAATCAATAAAAGGATATGGTTCTCATCGATTACCTTCTTGAAAGTGAGTCTTTCATGATTGGAACTCTAGAACTACTCTAGAACACTCTTTCAAGCTCCAATTCAAATTCCCTTTGCTCGAGCCCTAGTCGACTTTACACTCTCAAAACTCACCGAATTTTAGGGTTGAATGTGCGAAGATTGAAGTGGGAATGACTTAAATACATTAAAATCTAGCTTTGAAGGGTCGAATCTAGTCTAAGATTTCATCTTTGGGTCGAAAGATTGTAATGGTTTATGAGTATGAAGTGTGTAAATGCGCCAATTTTGGGTTTTAGTTTATTAAAAATGTGTATTCATTCTCAGCAAATCAAAGTTTAAATAGATTCACTGGGAAATCGCTACCTAAATCGCTTAAAAGGAGCCTTAATGGTTTCCCTACTTGTAACGACCCAATTTTAATTATGTCGTTATTATTGACTATTTTCAAACTCAGACGCCAACTCAAATTCACGTGGATGCTGCAGATAGGTCAAGGCGAACCTAATTAAGTAAATAGTGATTTTTGCATGATGTTTGCCTATTTGCCATGTCATCTATAAAATTACTTTACCTAGCATCGCATGTGTGTATTTATATCATTGAACTAAGCGAGATAGTGCAATGGGTATTCACATAGAAAAATGTGTCTATACGGGCACTAAGCAAGCGAAATGTAGGTACACTTGGTCATGAAAATAATTTGTATAATCAAGTTAATTAAATGTGACAAAATATTATTGATAACCCCATAGTCTAGGCCAATTGATCAAAATTGGCAACTGGGGCGCGCCTCATTATGAGTGCCCAGGTGCAGGTTGTCGAGTGACCGAAAAAAATTGAACACGGCTAGAAGTTTGTGTTTAATAATGAGCAAATAGGAACATGCCACCTATACCACCTAATACCCCTAAAATAAGGTTTATCACTCATTCCTCACTCTCCCTCTCATGTTTTCTCTATCTCTCCTCCTCTTTTCAACATATAAAAGAGAGTGTATTTATGTGAGAGTAAAAATTTTTGAAGAGTTAATGGTGACCGTTGGGAGTGTGAGATTTCATGAGACTATCAGAGTTTTTGAAGTAATTTGATTAAGCAAACAAGTAATCAAGGTGAACATCTCTACTTTCTTTCAAATTTTCCATTAGAATGAAGATCAAATGGGGTTTTAATGGTAATAGTTAATTATTGTTAAATGTTGGAGAAAATGAGGTATTAATGGTGGTTGGGTTGTTGTTGATGATTTTGTAGTATTGTTGTTGTTTTAGTAGCTGAAAAAAAGAAAAGAAAAAGAGACGTGGTCTTTGTTTGAAAGAAGAAATTCTTGAACCGTGCCGAGCCGGTCTGGGACCAACTTCATTTAGCTGGACCAGGTCAGACTGACCCGGTAGGAACAGGTTAGACTTGGTCTAGGACCTACCCGAATAATTAAATAATATTAATTTGCAAAAAATATTTTTTTAAAAAAATAGATTTAAAAGAAAAAAAATACAAAAAATATTGAAAAATAAATAGAAAATTAAAAAAACCAAAAAAATCATAAAAATATAAGAAAATAGAAAATGGATTGAAAACTGGGTTTTCCCAACTTTTTTAGCATTTAGTAACCTGGTTAACTCAAAAACATGTGCCATAGTAAAAAATTTGAATCAAATTCTAACTTTTGCTCTCATAAAATAAAGCCAATTAATTTGACTCTAAATCACTTAAATTGGTTTAATTCGACACCTGGGACATAAAAGACTACATTCGTGAGTTAGACGTATATCTTGAGATGTGATCAGGACTTTGGAGTGCATTTTAAGGTACATAAGAATCCATTTGAAAGTCACTGAGGTTTTACTTTTTCCATAGTTTATTTCCTAGTCCCTGTTATTATAGTCTATTCTGTGATACATTTGGGTTGGTGGTAAAGTTACTCCTACTTGATATTCGTATTGTACTTATGGCACGCTAAGGTGTAGCACGTGTGATCAAGCACTCGGTGAATTGCAACCCGAGATGCACTAAGGTGTACATGTCGGACAAGCACCGCGAGGAACCAAGTGAAAGGAAGTAGGGCACACATCGAAAGGATTTTGGAGTCTAAAGTATAGTTTAATCTGACTGGGAGAAGCACACACTTTGTTTCTCTCTCGCGTTATCTATTCAAGTGATGATTATAGCACAGTTGCCTACGTAGTTTCTTTATGATTATTTAACATGATTATTGATATCCACTTACTTTCTTATAAATCCTTGGTGTACTTCTTTTGGAGTCTTACTAACTATACTTTCCATTAGGTTTTTTTGTGATGGTCGAGTGCAGATCCAAGTGCTAGTAGGGGCAAGGAGATTCTTTTGCTACTTCAACTGATTGCCAGCGGTTGAGGACCTACTAGTCTATGCTTTTTTGACATTATGCTTTACTTTTGGGTATTGGGAGACTGGAAAGACATTGTACTTGTATATATTTTTCCTTATTAGTATTGTCACCTGTCTACAGGGTACTTTCCCTGGTTCTCCATAGTGGGACATGCTCTTATAAATGATGTTTTATATGATAATGAACTTATTTGTTATACTTACTCTAATTTAAGACTTTTGTTGTTTTATTATTAAAAGTGATTTAATTG
Source organism: Stephania yunnanensis (assembly GCA_039657365.1). Taxonomy (NCBI): domain Eukaryota; kingdom Viridiplantae; phylum Streptophyta; class Magnoliopsida; order Ranunculales; family Menispermaceae; genus Stephania; species Stephania yunnanensis. Next base: position 43,206,360 of record CM077582.1, read on the forward strand.
TCTAACTAAAGTAATTGTATGGAATGAGTTAAAGTGCAAATAGATGTGTAGTGACGTGGCAACTAACGCCAATGATGGGTGGAACCTAGTGGGTTAATGAAGTGATCGAGTTGCGGGGCCGCGACGCTTCATGTGGCAACCTCTAGATTTGGGGCCATCACAAGTTGTATAAGATCGAAAGTTCTATGAAGCTCGAGAAAGTAAATAAAAGAGCATAAAACTTAAAAAAAAACCTTAGATGTGGAAACCATATATACTTACCTTTGAGCTCTAGCTAGGAAGTGCTGGTGAGGTGGGTAGAATTAAGGTTTATATATGTGTTATGTTTTACTATAAATGATATATTATATGCGTATATATACTAAGGCAATCAAACATACGCTTCTCAATGCATTGGCGGACAACCTTCTACCCGGCTTGAGATAAGATAGACTAGTGATCCTGCTATGGACCCCTACTACTATTACCAGTTCTACTCAGAGCATAAATGACTGAATCGCTGCCCATGATGCTCAGTTGGTGGAATTTCTCCAATTACTTAGGGCTCAAGCCTCGGTAGCCATCGCAGTAGCAGCAATAGCTCCAATAGTTCTTATCGCACCTATTGTACAAACTATCATTGCCCCGGCACCGCTACATATGCCTATTTATACAGTAGTTTCAGAGACACTGGCTGAGGGAGTTACGCAAGCAATTACGATACCGTAAGAAACTTTGACTCCTACCCCTTACCTATAATTTCCAAGTATCGGGCCACTACTACAGTTGTTGTTTCTTCGTATTTGTCTTTACCTCAGAAGTGAAGTTTATCAGAGAGTTTATAAAGTTTTAGTAGAGATATTTTTATAGAGGTGGAGACCCTGAGGTTCTAGGGAAGTGGATAGTCTCACATCAACATTTCCATAAGTTGATGCAGAACGACGATCGCATATAGGCACGTTTATCTAGAGTGTGTTTGAGAGGCTAAGCAGTGGGCTGCTGGACGACTTGTTCGGATACCCACCCGGAGCCAACGAGATGGGCAGAGTTCTGAAAGTTGTTGTATGACTAGTTCATTCCCATGCAAGTGAGGCTTAGGTTTATGGAGGATTTTCTGGCCCTAAGTCAAGGTAACTGCTCGTTATTATAGTACATGGAGTGTTACCGATACCTATTATAATTCTCGATGGATGTTGGAGCACAGAGAGGCTTCAGATAAACTATTTCGTTTATAGTGTTGATAAGCGAATTGCTGACGCGATAGCCTTGATAGGGGCTACTACTCTTTAGGAGGTGTGCGATTGAACATTATCTTATGAGACACTGCTCTTGGAGAAATAGGGCAAATGTACGAGAAGCACTAAGGTACATGCGGGTCAGGGTTCTTAGTCGAATCTGAGACTAAAAATATAGAAAAATAATTCTGGCACAGGTCACCGAGATGATTGATGAGATAGGGACCGTAGGGGTGATCACGGGGACAGCTAGTTCTAATATGAGGATAGGCAATAGACATATGCTTTAGCACCTGCACTTATTGAGTCGCAGTGACAGCAACCATAGTAGTACCGTCAAGATGGGGATCATGGAGGCCATGACATGGGTCAGAGAGACTAGGTTTAGGGTTAAAGATTCGGATACAAGTAGGATGGGAGGCATGAGAAACGTCGATATCATCCTTATTGTCAAAGAGGACACCTGAAAGCTTACTATAGGGCACCACTGACATTACTGCATGATTGAGGTAGAAGGGCATCAATTACTGATACACTTATAAGTCCTGGAGTACCTCAAGTTTGACGTACTTTTAGGGATGGACTGGTTGGCGGCATATCATGCTAAGCTAGATTGCTTGTAGAAGTCCGTCAAGTTTCGAGTTCCAAGAATTCCAGAGCTCACATTTATTCGAGTAACAAATGCACTACCCATTACAAAAGGCCGACTACTTATGACTTAGGAAATGGAGGCATTTGCAGTGATAGTTGAGCCGAAGGTTAAGACTGAGGTCAGGATTGAGGATGTTCTAGTAGTTTGATACCTGACTAATGCCCCGGTGATCTCCATGCACTTGATGCACAGGGTCTTGAGACCTTGCTTAGATCGATTTGTCGTAGTCTTCATCGATGATATATTGATCTATAACAGAACTCGTAAGGAGCATGAGAGCCATCTAAGAGTAGTTTTGATGACACTAAGAGAGCATAGATTGTACACAAAGTTTAGCAAGTATGATTTATGGCTGAGTGGAGTGTGACTTTGGGACATTTCATCAGCGACCAAGGTATCTATTTGGATTCAGAGAAGATCAGGGCTATCATTGACTGGAATATGCTTGAGTCCATTTCTAACATTTAGAGTTTCTTAGAGCTAGTAGGGTATTACCGCTGACTCGTATATGAGTTTTCCTCAATCACAACATTGATGACTAAACTATCCAAAAAAATGTTAGAGTTGATTGGTAAAAGTAGTATGAGCAGGCTTATTAGGAGCTAAAGAAGAGATAGACTTCTGCACCAGTGTTGACATTGCTAAGCCAGGCAAGAGCTTATCAGTGTATATGGATGCATCGAGCATTAGACTTGGATGTGTTTTGATGCAAGAGGGCAAACCGTTAGCTTACTTGTCTTGATGATTGAGACCCCACGAGGGAAACTATCATGTGCATGACTTAAAGCCTGCAGCAATTGTTTTTGCACTGAAGGCTTGGAGGCATTAGCTCTATGAAGAGTGGTTTGTACTTTTCACCGATCGTCGGAGTCTGTGATACGTTTTCACTCAAAGAGATATGAACATGTATAAGCGGAGATTGCTCGAGATACTGAAGGACTATGACTTCGCTATTGAGTATCACCAAAGTAAAGTGAACGTTGTAGCTGATGCATTGAGCAGGAGCAATATTGAGAGCCAAACGGTGGTATGACGTATGAGACATGAACATGGATTATTACAGGTGGCGTCAATTATATGCATTACAAAGGTTTTTACCATGGTCGAGCCCCACATTTGTTATCATATAAGAGTTCTAACTATATTTATTGAGCAGTTTCCCGAGTTTCAAAAGATTGATGGGTTCTATGAGCGGTTCTGTAGATATGGGACGAGATTTTGAAGGACGCACAAGTCTTGATACAATGTTCATCCCGGTCGAACCAAAATGTATCATGATTTAAATTGATTGTTATAATGGCTAGGGATGAAAGCTAATGTTGGCGAGTACGTTAGCAGTTGTCATATTAGCCAGAAGGTTATGGCTTACTACAACCACTACCAATTCCATAGTGAAAATGGGAGCATGTCACTATAGATTTTATCAGTGGGTTACCGCCAACTTCGAGGATACATGATGCTGTTTAGGTTGTGATTGATAGATTAACAAAATTGACACATTTTATTCCTATTTCATTGAGATATTCATTCCCAGAGCTGAGCATTATCTTCGATAGGGAGATCATTAGATTGCACGGGATGCCAGTCTCTATTGTATCTAACTGAGATCCTAGGTTGACTTCGAAATTCTAAAAGGCAATAGAAGAGTAGTTTGGCACCAGGATTCAATTTAGTTCGGCTTACCATCCTCAGACGCATGGACAGTCATAGAGACTAATACAGAGTTTGGAGGATATGTTCAGGGCTTGTATTTTGCAGTTCAGAGGTTTATGGGAGGATTATCTACTGTTGTGTGAGTTTGCATACAATAACAGCTATTAGGTGTGTATCGGGATGCCTCCGTTTGAGGCGTTGTATGGCAAACCCTACAAATCACTTCTGTGTTGGGCAGTACTTGAGGATACACCAGCGATTGGGCCAGAGATAGTTGTTGATCACGTAGAGAAGATTAGACCGATTTAATAGAAACTTCTGGCGACACAGGATGGATAGAAGAAATATGCGAATAAGTACCATGAGGGCCTGAGCTATGAAGAGGGCAATATGGTTTATCTGAAAGTTTCCCTTTCTAAAGGCCAGTAGAGATTTGGGATTAAAGGGAAACTAGCGTCGAGATACATAGGACCGTTCAGAGTCGCAGCACGAGTTGGCAGTGTGGCTTACAAATTGGACTTGCCAGCAGAGTTAGTCAGGGTTCATCCTATGTTTCATATCTCGATGTTGAGGCTACCTAGGTTGGGATCGAAAGTGATGGTTCACTTGAGATAGATCTAGATTCGTCCTAACGCGACATACAAGGAGCGATCGACAGCGATTGTGGATCGTATGATTCAAACTCTTAGGAGTTTGGATATCCCTAAGGTGTTATATCCTTGACAACATTATGGTATTGTGGGACTCACCTGGAGCTCGAGTCTATTATGCGGGAGCGTTACGCATAATTATTTCAATGTACAACGCTTCAATTTATTTAAAATTTTAGGATGAAATTCTTTTCTAGTTGGGAAAAGTTGTAACGGCCCAATTTTAATAATGTTGTTATTATTGACTATTTTTAGACTTGGACACCAGCTTAGATCTGTAATGGTTGTCGCAGATAGGCCAGTGCACACCCGACTAAGTAAATATTATTTTTTGGGTGATGTTTGCCTATTTGCGATGTTCTGTATTAAATTATTTTATCTGCCATCGCATGTGTGTATGAATATCATTTAACCGAGCGAGATAGTGTAACAAGTATTCGCCTAGACAAACGTGTCAATACGGGTACCGAGAGAGCAAAATGTGGGTATACTAGGTCCAGAAAATAATTTGGATTGTCATATTAATTAAATGTGACAAAATATTAATAATAAATCCATAGTCTAGGCCAATTGTTCAAATTTAGCAACTATGGTGCGCCTCGTTATGCATGCCGAGGCGCGGAACATCGGGTGACCGAAAAAAATGAACAAGGCTAAAACTTTATGCCTAGCATACCATAGTATAAACATATTTTAGTTGCTAACTACTATTGTTACTTGCTAACTTTTATTGTTGGATTGCTTGGGTATGAAATTGAGAGGCTCATAGTATACATAGATTTTAGTGTGCACGTTTATACATCTCATGACACATGGCGCTAGTCATGAATGGAACCCTAGTTGATTGGATATCTTTTGAAAAATAACTATTCTTATAAATCACTATGTGATACGAAAAAGTCTATGGCAAAATAAAAAGGAAGTATTTCCTATATAATAGGCAACATCCCATCACCTCCGACTATGTGTATCCTCGACCAACCAATAAACATGCAAGCAAGGTTTGTATTGAATATATTGCATGCCATTCAATTAATGTGATTAATTAAAGATGCCTAGATACCTATACTTGTGCCTACTATACAATGTAATTAAAAAAAAAAACTATATGCCAAAATAAATTGATTTAATTAAAACTATTTAAATTAAACATAAAGGCAGTTATTTAAAAAATATATATAATTGATAATGTTATTTTAATTAATATGATTTAATTACATAAGTATCGATTCATGTATACAAGGTTAAATTATATCAATTATATTGATTATTATTTTGGGGCTCGGTAAATATAGTAAGTAAATTTGTTTTATGATGCTTTGTTGATATATACAAGAATTGTTTCCTATTTTATTTATGATTTTTATTTTGTGAATAACTTAATGTATAGGATATTCCATCATTAAATTGGTGCTAGAATTAATTATCACAAAATAACAAAAAGGATCATAAAACTTATTAAAACCTCTTTAAAATTTTAAGTCAATATCGTCCAATTTTAGAACACACGTCAAGGCCTCCGACATATCAATGCGAGTATGCCTCCGAAGGGTGTATTGCATTATTTTGGTGAGGCAATTGGGGTAACGATACCTAGATGCTTTAAATTAGTTTGACTTAATAAAGCTATCAAATTGGTTTTGGGCTTTAGGTATAGATGAGACATACCGTGTTGTGACATATGATATCTAGATCTCATAAAAAATTTAAGAATTTCATGTGATGCAATTGTAAAGGTTACGTACCTAAATAACTTGATTTAGAGTGTCAAGCTCTAGATCTCTCAAAATTATGTGAAATATGGATCTTAGACCATTAAAATAATATTTACGAGGATTATTGATTAAGTGGGAGTTTAATTACTCAATAATAAATTATTTTGTATAATCTTCTTGGCGTCTATATTAGACTCTTAATAACACTGATCCAGAGTAACTACGATCAATCTTTGAGAAGGATAAAATAATTTCTAAGACTAATTTCCCAGTTTAAATTGGAAAATTGATAAATGTTATCAACCATAAAAACAAATATGTATGTTTTAGATTAATGGTTTCTTTTAAACTACCATCTATTAGTACAAGTATTATATATCATCTTAGAAAATATAAATTGGACTTTCAAACAGATTCGGTTCCATGGAAGCTAATAACACAATAGTGAAGACACTTAAGGAAATGTTCCAATGGTAAGTCACGATGGAAAAGGTATAAGATTACCGAAATTCCTAGATTCTTGAAAATGGTTGAGAACCTATTAATATGTCTTTATGTTTGGAACATGAAATGACTATATTAATTATTTCAAAAGGCTTGAACATTCGTGTACCTAAAGTTGGCAGTAGATTTGATCTATAATTCATCAAAATAGTTTTGAACTATATAATATGAAAAACATGGAGAAATTTGTTTACAGTTGCTTATGTTGTTTAAAACTATGAGAAAAAATATTTAAAAGAGGCCTTATACATGTATATGATGGTTCGTAATAGAAAGGAACCTAATATAGAAAAATGAAAGAAATATAAAAGCTACCAAAGGTGTTTGTGTCGAATACATAAGCCTTATTTGTAAGTTGAAATTTGCCCAATTCTAAAGATAAACCTTAAAGAACAAATTTAGTTAATCATAAAATGGAATTGTTCACTTTATAATGAATTATAAATCCTATTAGGAAGTGATAATTTTGCATTGTTACAAATATTTCAAAATAAGTATAAAAAATTATTTTGCAAATTATCAACATTGTTTGATGAGATCAAGGTGGATAATATTTGAGCCAAGAGTTTAAATGACTATATTTGCAATTGTGGGATTGTCTTGCAATTAACTCCTCCAGGAACGTCATTGAGAAACGATTTTTTAAGAGGAGAAATAAAACTATATAGGATATATTTGGATTTATGATGTATCACACATACCTTCTAAAAACTTCTTATTGAGGCAATACTTTAGAAACCACCGCACTTTGCACTAAAGCTTATTTTCGGTAAAATCGTTGATAAAACTCCATATACGATATGGGAAAAATATCTAGTTTATCTTTTATTGAGATTTGAGGTAGCGAAACTTACATAAGATGCTAAGTTATATAAAGTTTGATGTCTAAGTCATAGTGTCCAGTTGTGGTTGAACATTATGATACCATTTTATACATTTGATTAAAAATTGTTTGTTTCTCAAAATGATGTCTTTCTAAATAAATAGTTTGTTTCAAATACACTATAAAGAATAAGATAAATTTCGAAATGTTTAAGAGCGACAAATGAGAATTGAAACCATTTAGGATGCTCAACAAAGTTTTGAACTTGTAGAGTATACAAAAGTAAGATACATCTCTTGAAAATCTAGAATAATAAGAAAATGACAAAAGAAATCTAGAATTTCTTATTATTGATAGTTGTATTGATAGTTGTGATATATTTTTAATACTTGATTATAATGAATGACTATGTAGCAAGAGACATGTCTCGTCTAGATTGGATGAAGAGACTAAGTATTAATGAACTCTGAATTTTAATTCATGTATGTTATTTAAGTTTGGAACTTTATTTGTTTACTTGAAAGTAGTATGCCATTGGATGTAAATGATTTAAAAAGACATAAAAAACAAAAAGGGTGCATATTTAAAAGCACAACTTATCAAAGATTTTCAATATAAATCAAAGTGTTGATTATGATAAGATTTTTCACTAGTAGCTAAGCTCAAGTTCTAGAATTATAATTTTCATTACTTGATAGTTTGACTATAAAATATGAAAAAAGAGTGTCAAAATAGCATTGCTTTGCGCTTTTTCAAGATGTGTATGACACATCTTAAGGGTTTTGATTATCTTGATAATTTTAAAAAGGAATACAAGCTTAAAAGATTCATTTGTTGATTATAGTAAGTTTTTCAAAGTTGCAAACTTTGCTTTGATGAAATAAATAATAATTTATGTTCATCATATAAAAATAAACCTTATGTACACACAAACGTTAGTAGGAGTTCAAATATCTGAATCTGTATGTTTATAATATAATATTCAATAGAAATGATGTCCTAGCCTTGCAGAATGTCAATTCTTGGTTAAAGAAACATTTCTCAATGAAATTCTTAGACAATTAAGCCTACATCTATGTGATATAGAACTATAGAGATAGATATAAGAGGCTAACTGGTCTAAATTTGAGTGCTTATATAGAAAAATAATTGAAAAGATTTCAGTGTGTGAGATTCTTTAAAGAATTTGTACTTATGTCTTATAACGTAAGTCTCTAAAAGACTTAACATCTTAGGACAAATGACGAGCGGGGCAATATGAATATAAATCCGTACATACTAGCTTTGAGAATCTTCACATATGATATACTTTGCATTCAACTCGATATGTCATATGCTTTGGGAAAAACATACACATATCTTATAGATTCTAGTGAAGGTCATTAGATATATATTGATAACATTCTTAAGTACCTCAGAAACACTTGAGAAATGTCATCTGATTTGTAGAGGTTTGAAAGATATGAGTCTCGTAAATGGTTACAAAATGCAAACTTTCAAGCTACTATAAATGATTAATGATCGCAATATGAATTTGTGCGAACTTCATAGAAAGACGCAATGAGTTTGAAACATTCTAAACCCATTCTAATAAGTTCTACAACAGAAATTAAGTTTTTAACAACGTTTGATGCAGCAAAAAAAAATTTAGATAAAAAGGTTCATGATTAAATAAGTTGTGATTCCAAGTGTTGGAAAAAACATTGGCTTTTATTGTAAAACCAGTAGACAAATTTTGGTTATGGAGTCTAAATCACACTATAGAGCTAAATAATCACCTGAGCATTTTGTCTTATCAGAGAAAGAACATGAAGATTTACAAAACATCTATATTAAGAAATGTAGCATATAAACAAATAAACTTCTTCCACTAAGACTGCATAAAGACTACGCGGTATTAGATACGCGTAGTATTGGACCTAGTGCATGTGGGAGATGTTAGGGTATGTGCCCTAGGCCAATTCTGCAAACGTTGTTTAACTACTATTAGTAAATGCATGTTTCTTTTCTGTGATTATTATGCATATAAGGATACATATCATGATAATGGGTATTTATTACGAATAAAGGCTGGATCGATCCGCTATGACAATGCTACATGGTCAATGTCATAAGTGCTTCTTCTGATAGTTATATCATTTAGTCGTTTGACTTAAGATCACAAAGACTCCAACATAAGGATAATAATGATTTAACATAATTGAACATCGTTTTTAATTGGATAATTCTAAAAGTTATGATTGGTCATTGTCTGATTAAAGGCAACATTCAATTGTATCAAATCATTGTGCTCCTAATGTTTGTGTATCTTGTGATCTCAAATCAAAGGAATAAATGATATAGTATCATGAGACGCGCTTATGACATTTACAATGTTGCATTCTCATAGTGGGTCGATCCAACATCTGATCCCAATAAAAAGCCATGATCTTAATATGTTTCCCTATACATATAATCATCACATGTATCAATCAAGACTCATACTAGTCTTAATTTATTATTATTCCCATAGTAATAACTGATTAAGGATGTTTTGAATAATACAATAATTACTCATGGATATTGTTATAAAAGAAACATGCATCTACTTATAAAAGTTAAACAATGTTTACATAATTTGTTTAGGGCACATAACCCAATAGAAGGTACCTTAATTCAACTAATACGAGTGGTCATGAATTTCCGTTTCAAGTCAATAACTACATTGTACCCACAAAATTCTTAGCAATTCTACACTTTATTAATGAAGATCCTCCTTTAATTTTAGGACAACCTTTTTAAGCCACTACTCAAGCTCTTATAGATATTCTGAACAAAATAATCACTCTGACGATTAATGGCTGAGCACTCACTTTCTGAAATGGCACTAGAGTAGATAATCATAAATTCAAGTTTAGAGATCCAACCTAGTTCTTGAGGGGTTAAACTGAGCCAACGACGGTAAACAATAGGGCTCTATAGGAGTTTGTCTATAGTCTCTGTTTATTTAATCTTATTAGTTTAATTTAGTATGTTTTTATTCTCTAACTTTTTAACTCTTCTATTAGAAATATTTTTAGAATTAAAAAACCGAGGTAATTTTAATTAAGGGGGAGTGATCAAGTTGTTTTTGCTTATATGGCTTTTATGCACGTTGTATTATTTACTTACTTATTTATATATTTATTTATTTATTTAATAAAATCATTTAGATAGTTACATATCCTAATCAAACTTTTTGATTTTCAATCAATTCTACCTTAATATAAGTTTTAATGGATGATATATAAGTTTATTAGATAAATTACAAAAATAGTAATTTAGGCATGGCGATTTCCAAACAATTTCAAATTGGTAGCAGTGTATAGAAAATTTAGTGCAAATCGATGTCAAAGCGAATCCCCAGAGATTCGCCTTACAAGGGAATCACTGCCCACCTCAGTAGGTCACTAAACCTAACTAAGCACCAATCGACCTAGTGATTTCTTAACGATTCCACTTAACATAAGAATTGTTAGGCACGATTTTTTGTTTTTAAAACACAACCTTAAATCACCACAAACACGAACCCATTCACACCATCAAACCATTGCATCCTTTTATAGAAATCTCAATTTATTGTCTAGATTCAACCATCTAAAGCTCAATCCCATAGTATTTAAGTGATTCTCGCCACAACCTAGTCCAATTCAACTCAAGATTTTCGATTTTGGAAGTCTTGAACCAATTTATGGTTTTAAGGAATTCAGCTTAGAGCTCGAAGGGACATCTAGAAAGTTCAAGGGCTTAAATATTGCAAGATTCCCTCTCAAGAAGGCATTTATACCTACCTTAGCTATTTACTTTAACATATTTTTTATTTAAATGATTTTCGCAAATTTTTCAACGCTTTTCAAAATTGTTTTGTTGGAATTTATTCAATTATCTTGAACAAATGGTCTCATTGATTCCAATAGACTAGGAATTACGATTGCATTGATTATTGATTTACAAATTCCATAATTTTGAAATTTTTGTATACTTAAATGCAGTTGCATATGGTTCAAAAATCAAGTTTAAAATAAGTTTAAGGATTTGTTAGGGTTTTTTTAATTTACTTTGCTTTATTTTTGAAAATACTATGAATTATCACATAATTGCTTTACGAAAAACCAATTTCAAAGTTTAAATTTGAGTTAACAGTTTGATGCCAAATTTATTTTAAAGCTTTCGATGAATTTCAAACTAGCTTTCCAAATGGATTTCTTCTTTTGAAATAAAGTCTTGAATTTCACTAAACTATTTCCAAAAAACATTATCTATATGATCTATAGGTTTATTTTGTTTTTGGACTTATGAGTTTTTAAAATTAAGACAATGGCCGGAGGAGGTAGAGGTAGAAGCTTACGAGATGGGAAAGGGAAGGCACCATTAGTAGTGAAACTAAAACTAAAATCCAAAGTTCCACCTACACCAATTAGGACAACCGAGATTTTATTTAATAACCCTCCAACTAGAGTACCAAGAGATCATTTGCCACCTTTAACTTATTCAGATGAGTCAGAGGGAGAGGACAAATTGAGGAGACACCTAGAATCCAATTCTCACCCCGAAATCTAATCATTGCCAAAGCATTTTATAAGATCAAAAGCGATATTAGCAAAAATAGGAATATTATACGGGAGATGGTTTTTAATGTAAAAAATGAAGCTAAGTATGGGCCTAGAATGATGAACATAATAATGGAGCATAGTTGGAGTTTGTTAACTAGGGACTATTGCGCTAGTAATGACGTAGGGTCTTCGGTTGAGATGGGTTGTAAAATTCTAGTGGGAGTGTTTTATGCGAATGAGCACGCAGATGGCAGTAAAACACAAGTATAATCTAAGGGTGACAAGAGGACTACTCACCCGTAAGAATAATTCGGTATTATGGTTTTCTGAAATTTCATAGGAGACAAGCCAATGAGTATCCAAAACCCGAGTATGGGTTTAGACAAAAATATCTCTATCAGATCATTTGTAATGGTTTAGAAGGAAAGTTTAGGAAAACCACCAAAACACAGACAAACCAAAAACTTTAGGAAAACCACCAAAGCTTCGAGTTTTTTTATTAAATGTGATTATACAACCAAGTTTTCATTACTATGAGATAGTGAACTACATGGCAGCTCTTTTATACCACATAGATCAAGGGAATGGCTATAATGATGTTGGCAAGATAATTTATGATTTAATTAGGGATGCTACAACCACTAATAAAAATGAATTATTACCTTTTCCCACAATGACTACTAAGTTTTACAAGGAATACCAAGTTCTAATTAGGGGTCTAGGGTTAGATGTATGGCGGCCCCAAATTTTTTGGCCACCTTGCGACCTGCCATATCGAATTCCACAACACCGAGCCTTGCTACATCATGGCCCACTTATCCTTGACGCCCCGCGGCTTAACTTAATTTAACCCTAACCTAGCTAATTAGGCTCCATATAAATATTAATGATTTCATTAGCCAGTTAATCAATTTATAAAATTATAATACCATTTTATAGCGGAAGTCTTAAAATGAGTGAGTTATGCAATATTTAATAATCATAAGTAGTGGAAAACCGAGCAAAAAGATATCATGTATATATCAAAGGTGGAATAAGTATAGCAAAAGATCCATATATATGTATTCAGTGTTCTACAGTCCCCAAAACTCGACAAAATATAAATACCTACATACTATAGTCACACACGAACTGGCTCCATAATTTCAAAGGTAGTCGCCCAGTACCTCTTTGCCCCTGCCCTTTCTCATCGAATGATCTACACTCGATCACCCAACAAATATAGTGACAAGTCCAATGAGTAAGATCCCAAGTGAAGTCCCCACAATATTCATGAAATAAAACTGATAACTACAAGATGTGCGATTATAACACTTAGCAACAGTATGTCAAATTCCATTAATGTAGGCAGCACATGACAAGCAAAATCAATAACGTTAACTAAATAAACAACATATACGAATTATACGTGCTCAAAAATAAAGAAAGAATAAATAAAAAATCGTAAAATCATAAGAAAACCCTGACCTAAACCAGCCAGTAATCGATATAATCAAACGAAAACCACGTATATATTTGCGGGCTTACAGTGACTAAATCCCGATTTCAATTATCGGATGAACCCCTCCAGATGTTATTTCAAGTCAAGGGAACACCTTAAATCCCTCCCGATGGTCGTAAGTATATCCTACCGCCATCTACATGAGCACTACACACAAGTAACATGTTTATGCAATTTAGCTACAACTAATATATATGCAAACTGAGATAGGGGTAGGAATCCCCATATGTCCATACCAGTAGTCACACATGTAATCCAATATCGATAAAACTAACCATGAATTATGTGAGGCATTCTAATGGGTTTAATCACCTCAATCCACGCTCCGACGTCCCCGAACTCCTGAAACTCATCCCGACTAGCTCCTTGATACCTGAGCTACGGTCCCCTAAGTCCCTGAAGTCCAATTTTACATATTTGATATGATTATTGGCGTTTTGGTATGTATATAAGTCAAAATCCCACAATAGTCCCTTAAATTCAGTTTTTATCTATAATTAGTACATTAATGGGTCTACTTAGTGCGCTAGGTAAAGTTAGCGCGCTAGGGAATCTATCTAGCATTCTATTGTTCTTCATTTCGAAAAATAGTTAGGCGCTCAAGCTTTTTAGCGCACTAATCAATCTATTTCGCCCACTAATCACCCTTTGTGACAGAATTCTCAACTTGAGAATTATGTCCTAAACTTTTCAATTAGCTACCTAGACCCTGCAATTACATTTTCCATACCGAAGTGACTTCAAAACATCATTTACATCAACCTCATAACGTCAATTAGATCAAATTAATAAATTTCATGAAATCCATTAGTTTCTCCAAAATTCGCCTAAAACTCCAATTTCATGCAAAACTAGTATATGATTCTTAATTAGAACACCAATAATACTTATAATTCATCAAGACACACAAAACATTAGTGAACTAATCTTCCATCATTAATTTATATCAATTTTCCATTAAAACACCAAATTTAGGACTCAATTGAAAGTGTAAAGATGGAGATGTAGATTACCAAAATGTAATCCTCCAAAGTGGTTGAATTCAAGCTTTCAATCCCTTCTTTAACTCTCCTTCTTCACTGCAACAAGTTAGCCATTGAAATGGTTTGATTTGCATGTTTAGATGAATACATCTTATATATTAATGTGAGCTTGATTCCTAGCCTTTGATCTTTATGTATTTAAGTATCATGAGGTTCATCTAATGGCCCATCTATTGCATCTTAGCCCACTAACTCCCACTAACTAAATTCAAGTGACACCAATTGATACTCATAGGTTTTCTAAATATGCCAATGTGTATTTCACGAACAATCCTATGGTTTCCAATTTATATACCAAACTATATGCCTTTCTCATTTGATTTAGATTTAATTACTTCAGGCCCATTATAATACATATACTTAGTGTTTTTATTTATCAAAATTAACCAACTTATGGATCCACTAACATTCACCTACCTGGCACTCAATGCCCCATGTTTCGGCATGCATTTCAAGGTACGCCATAGCCTAATTTTTTAATTGAATCATCTTAGCTTATGGTTACATTACCAATTTTAACTGAATGACTTAGTCATATTAACGTGAATTAGTCGAGTTTCCTAGTGTACCCATATTTCACCTACCCGATCAAGCGTTGGCACGCCTTTCGAGGTGAACCCCTGTCACATAAACTCGCCCGATAGCAACATACACGCATGTAGTGCAATCTAATAACAATAATTTAAAACACCAAATATACACAACCACCATCCATAAATAACATATTTCCTCAATTCTCGTGTCTATGTCAATCGAGTTGTCCATGTAACGCTCGAATTACGATCGTTAATCCCCGAGATTAACGCTAATCTTAGTTTAATTAAATTCTGGTCATTACGATTCTTCCTAACTAGGAGAATTTTGTCCCCAAAATTTAAATTTCAAGTAAACTCTAGTGTACCTATCCTATTCCCATGTGACCATGCCTCACACCTTGATAGTCCCCTTCTATAGTCCCTTAAACACCCTTCCCATCGCAGGGAACGTAGTGCTGCCCTAAGATATAGGCGCATGTTGTTGAGGCAGTCAAAATCAGTCACTCTCTTTCCAACTTCTCAACAACCTACTCTTAGTTCAATTTCTATGTTCATGTTTCCCTAACCTAATTACCTAACACTAGGTAACTGTAAACCTCTACTATTATGTATCATAACGTAATAGTCCTAACCAACCACATACCATGAAAATTCCATGTCATGCCATAACCTACCTCAGTTCACCACGACAATCTCATGCCGTAACATTACCTATCCTCTCTCACCATGATAATCTTATGCCATGTTTTGACCTATGACAATCCCATGGCATAACACAATAAGCTATCAACATACCACTATGCATGAGTAATCCTAAAACTATAATTATTATGAGTTTAAAATAATGTACCTAGAACCCACTACTGAGACATCTACCGGCCCAGCTCAATCACCATGTGCATTGGCTCTCAAGTCTGCATTTGTTTCACCATTGCTAGAATCGTTGATCTCTATACAATCCCTCCTAACGTGACCCTCCTATCCACATTGCCAATATGTGATCCTCCATCCCGGTCTTGCCCACTGACTCCCTAACCAGTGACCCTAACCCTGTGATCTCTAGTCTCTGTCGTTTGGTCCTAAATCTATCTTTGCAGTGGTGCTGGTAATGCAGGTAAAATATAAGCTCTAGCTGCCTGATCATCATCCTTACGGCCTCGACCGTACTATTTTTCCTATCTATCATCTTGATCTCTTAGTCTCTTCAACCTAGAACTCTGTCCAATCTGTCTCTTTAACTTAGTAGATGAATGCTTATCAGCCCTCTGCATCAGATGTGTCTCATAAGTAAGCACTCTGCCATATATTTCCTATAATTTTTGTGCTCAAAATGAAACAATGGCGCTAGCTATGTCCTCAATCAACCCTCGGACAAAGTAATATATATGTAGTCTATCAATGCCTATGATGTTCATGGAAAACTGTATCACGTGCTGGTATCTATATATGTATTGTGACACTGACTGGCTACCTTGTCTTAGTGCCAAATATCTTCTTTCAGCCTCAACATCACCTTCATGGGTATATATTGATCTTAAAACAACTTTCTAAACTCTTCCCATGTCTTTGACTCTGGGTGAGTATCTATATACAATATCTACTGCATAGCAGCATCCTCTCTAAGCATATGCCCTCATATCTTGGCATGTATGCTATCTTGAATCCGCAATAGCTTATGTCACCTCTGATGCACAATCGGCCACTTCCCAGCCGCCTCTGGGTTTTCGCCTCCATGAAAATATCCAAGATTGAAATTGATAAACTCCCTCATCAACTTGACCTTTATAGCCATCGAAGTCTTAAGCATGTCAGTTTGTGCTGGTGTAGCAGTCGGTGTCTCAATCCGTGCTATGGTCGGTGTAGCAACTACTAATGGAGTCTTTTATACCACCAAGTCCATCGGTACAGTCTGAATAGTCAATGGAACTGTCATTGGGGCAACTACCATTTCTATCATGTTTTTTGGCGAAGGGAAGTGATGCAATCATTTTTGTCTGTGCGAGCATCATTTCCATTAATAGCTCAAATTTTCTATCATGAGCTGCTAACCAAGCGGCTACTACTGGATCCAAACCATCATCTTTGGTCTGATCACTCATCTAACCAACATCAGTCATAGGTAGAGTTAGCTAACCATCTATGGTGATCGGCATCAAAAACGTGCACCGATTAACCTTCCCTATATGTTTATATAATATATAGAATCAAAAGAACATAACACATATATATACCCTATCACTACATGTCTTAAGTTTGCTTCCCAACTAGGATCTAAGTCAGGATCTTTGGGTTTCCACATCTAAGGTTTGTTTTTTAAAGTCATATTATCTTTTATTTGAACTACACCTAAGGCTTCCTCGAACCTTACTCTGATACCAAACCGTGGCAGCCCAGAATTTCGGCCTGCCTTGGGATCTGCCATGTTGCATTCCGTGTCACCAAGCCTTGCCATGTCATGGCCCACTTATCCTTGATGCCCCGCAACCTTACTCCATTTAACTTAATCTCTTTATAAATAATAATGATTTCGTTAACCAGTCAATCGATATATGAAATTACAATACCATTTCACAGCGATAGTCTTTAAATGAGTAAGTTATGCAATATTTAGCAATCCAAAGTAGTGGAAAACTCGGCAAAAAGATACCATGTATATATCAAAGGTGGAATAAGTATATCTAAAGATCCATTTACATGTATTCAGTGCAAAAAAATATAAATACGTACATATTGTAGTCACACACGAGCTGGCTCCACAATCTCACAGGTAGTGCCCAGTAACTCATTGCCCTTGCCCATGCTTGTCGAATGATCTGCAATCGGTCATCTAACAAACATTGTGATAAGTCCAATGAGCAAAATTCTAAGAGAAGTCTACACAATATTCATGAAATAAAACTCATAACTACGAGATGTGCGATTATAACACTTGGCAATAATACGTCATATTCCCATTAATGTAGGTAGCACACGACAAGCAAAATCAGTAGTGTGAACTAAATACACAGCATATACCAATTAAACGTGCTCAAAAATAAAGCAAGAATGAGTAAACAACCATAAAATCACGAGAAAACCCTGATTAAAACTAGCCAGTAATTGATATAATCGAATAAAAACCACGTATATACTTACAGGCTTACGGTGACTAAATCCCAAATTCAGTTACTGGATTAACCCCTACATATGCTATTTGAAGTTAGGGGAACACCATAAATCCCTCTCAATGGTCATAAGTATATCCTGCTACCGTCAAGACGAGCACTAAAGACAAGTAACCCTGCAAGCAATTTAACGACAAACAATACATACACAAACTGAAATAGTAGTAGGAAACCCCATGTGTGCCCACCAGCGGTAACACATGTAATCCGATATCAAAAAAATCAACCAAGAGTTTTGTGAGGCATTCCAATGGGTTTACTCATCTTAATTCGTGCTCCGACTTCCCTAGACTCTAAAAAATCGACCTGACTAGCTCCTCGATACCTGAGTTACGGCCCCGTAAGTCCTTGAAGTCAAATTTTATATATTTAGTATGATTATAGGTGTTGGGTATGTATTTAATTCAAAAATCCCAAAACAGTCCCTTACATTCAAATTTTATGTCATTAGCCCACTAATGGGTCTACCTAGCGCGCTAGGTGAAATTAGCATGCTAGGAGATCTATCTAGCGCGCAACTATTCTTTATTTTGAAAAATAGTTAAGTGCCCAGACTGATTAGCGTGCTAATTGGTCTAGTTATCAGTTAGCATACTATCTTTATCTTTGAATCCAGTGACTAGATGGTGAGGGTTTTTGGGGAACCTAGACTTTAAGGATATTACAACAAAGAAAGATAATGGAAACGTAATAAGATGAGAAAGTATCGAGGACTGGGTTTGATTTGTAGAAATCTAAATCCCAATTATGTTTGAAATAAGGAAAGACAAAATATTTTATGAAGACAAAAGTAAACTTTTCTCCTATTTAATAGTCTCTATTGGTCTTTATTCTTACTGATATTCTTTGATAAATGATAGTTAGTGAAGAATGTTCTATTGGACTTGGAACTTAAGACTAATGTAAGGAAAATCAACATTAAAAGTAAAGGAAACATTGAATGATTTCCAAGAAAATTCATAGGTGAAGAGTAACTTTGAGTAGAATATATACTAGTGTTGAGACTATTTAAACAAGATTAAAGGTCATTCAATAAGAAAATTAGTGGTAAATGATTATAAGAACCTAGTTAAGAGTAGATAACCACTAATGTATGCGTACTTCATGATTATTATGAAGTATAAGATTTAGGATACGGTGCTACTCCATATTGGAATAATGAGAAAAAACTTGACAGTATAGTTGTGGTGTAACCGCACATACGGAAGCTAAAGTTAAAATAAGAAAAGGCTTGTTAGTGTTGTTGTGGTTTAACTGCACTCAATAGTAGAATTGATACAAGAAAAAAAATGAAGTTGTGGTGGATCCACACGCTGGAAAAGGAAACATGATATTACAATATTGATGTTTATATCAATATTGGAATATAAGAAAATGATCTTAATGGCAAAATTACATCAAAAGTAAAGATTCACAGCGAAAGATAGGTGTTGAAGGATTATAAAAAATCCGCGTTGATAGTCAACTCTATCTTATCTATTGGGTTTCTATCACTATATGGTAATTTGATATGAAAAATTAAAGTTGAAAGCTTGTATAGTTAAGTTAGAACATGGTAGTAAGCTAGTGAGATGCCCTAGTCTGGATTTTTTTACTAGAATAGTCTAAATTGGGGAGAATGAGTTGTCAATAAATCTGAAGATTTAAGAATCCAAAGATTATTTTATGACATTTGGAATGAATAAATGAGTAGTATATCAAGAGGTTTGTATTAGCTGTTATCCTTCATTAAAAATATTTATAAATTTAAAACCTCTACGAATAGCTATTCGTGGAAATAAAACTATCACTCGAGATTTAAATGGTTGAATATGTTTTAGATTAATAATAAATTCAAAAAGGGAATTATAGCTTAATGAATGAAAATTTTGATTTCAAAAATCTCAAGAGAATTGTTTATCGAATTCTCTTGGAATTTAGTCACAATTTGAGAATAAATTCATCAATACCTTGATTTTTGATATTCAACTAAAGATCAATTTCATTTTTAGTTAGAGTATTATGAAAATTATATAAGTTTGAGAACTCAGCTCGAGTGATGAACTAATTTGAGATAAATCAAGAATTCATATTCATTGTCCATAATCGACAACTGATTTATTCAATTACATCCAACCAATTGTTCTCAAAGGTTGCTTGAGATCTAATTGTCATCAAAATAAGAACAGAAATGGGACTATATAAATATAATATCAAGAAATGGCTTGTTCATGTTTAAAATCATGGTGGAAACCATGAAAACTCACTAGAGCTCATGCTATATTCATATATGAATAAAGAAATATCGTTGGACTCTATAAGAATAAGATTTTTATTGTGTTATCAATTATAAAATAAAGGGTTGAAGATTTAGAAAAGGCGCAAGCAATATCGTAGATTTATGTGAACCCTGACGATAAATTGGTTTATTCCAAAGATTGCTATTGCAAGTACTAAGCTTCACATATAAATAACTCTAATATGCATTGAATATTAATTGCGAGTCCATGGATTTGACTAGGAATAGGACGATTGTAGAATTGTCTTATATTCAATACAAAAGCATAAAAAGTATTATTGTCTTAGAATAATTGAATGATACAAACAACATATTCACAAATATGGGGTATATTTGTGTTGTATATTCAATTAATCTAAGAGTGAAATTGAGATTAATCGTAAGTGACATAAGGATGTTTCGGGAGGAAACTGAAATGTAGTTTGACTACAATAATTGCTTGTTTATACTTGGAATATGGAAAGATTTAAAGATTTAGCCTAATACATTATTTCGGGTAGTTATATATGTAAACAACGAAGCAAGAAATTATAGTTTATAATGTTATATAGTTCAAGGAAGGTTTATAATAACTATTATGAAATAACTATTTTGGTAGTCATACCAAATAGTTGAAGGCATTGTAGAATAAAAGCTTGAAATGTATTTCAAACGATGAATAGAATGAAATGCAAAGATAAACCCTAAAGAAAAAGACTTTGGGTTATAAAATATGGGTGCATATCCTAACTTATTTATGAATCTATTCAAATGAATAAGTCGTGCAAGTTTGATCATTCATCATAGGGTTTGAAATACTGATATACCCAAATGAAAGGGAATTGGTGAGACTTTAATCATCCCTATTAACATTATAAGACAAATGAGAAGTATGAAAATAAAAAAGTTGGTACAATATGAGATGGAAATCTTCAAGCAATGAAAGTTTGAAAAGTATTGTTGTCTGTGTGAAAGAAACTGAAGGTGAAGTATGTGCCTTGAATTTTCTTAACATAAAAAATTCACTCTGAGAAATTCAACCACACAAAGTAATTGATGTTTTCAATATTTTGAATAGAGAAAAGAAATAGAAGTGTAATTATAATAAGTAATACTTATTGTTATCTCTTCAGAGAGATGCGTAATAAAGATGATTATGAAATGAAGTCTTGCTAGCATATCATCAATTGAGTTGTTGGAGTTGATAATTACAAGGATGTTGTTCAAAGTTCGGTATTGGAGTTGAACTAAGTGTATAATTAACTAGGTGATCATTATGAAGTCTAATTTAGACTATCTGATATACTAGGATGTCATTATTAATGATTAGTGTCAAGATTAGACTATCTAATGACATTAGGATCTATGTAGTAGATGCTGAAATGAAAATCCTAGTTCATAAAGGATAATAGGCAAGAATTGTTTGGATAATCTCATGAATCTCTTTTTATTGATTATACGTGCAATTTCATATCGTATTAAAGAATACGATGAAAGGTGTAAAGTGTATGAGATGATATATGTTATAAAATTCATAAAGAGATATGAGATCTATTCAATAAGTTAAGACCGGATATTAAGAACCTGAAATGTTAAGTAAATTCTTGTTGAAACCTGATAGAAAAAAGCCATAATTGTAAGTTATGAAATAAGATTAGCCATATCTATTTATCAGCACCATGATATATGAGTAGTGGTTGATAGATTGACCAAAGTCTATATTTTCTTATCAGTGTCAGTAGTGTTTTCGAAATGCTTGGAAGTGGAATGTGCTACGGCAAATTGGGCCTGGATAAGGAATATTTTAGCCAGTAGAGAAACTCCTCCTTTTGTCACCAGTAACCTTTAATCACCGTAAGAATTCACTATCCATTCGAAACTTAAATTTCTGAACTCGTGTCTTAAAAATGAATGACAACCGAAAAAAAAATACATTCCTTTATGTGAATTCTTTAATAAAAATAAGGTAATCAAATGGATTACATCTTTGGATGATAAAGCTAAATCCACTCAATCTTATCGTACATTGAGGTACATAAGTAAGATTGGAGATATAACTTTTGTAGAAAATGAGACATTAACAGCTACAAAATGAGGGTATAGCAAAATAGGTGATTTATGATTACAAGTAGGTTAAGATAAAGATATTGAGGAGATAAGCATCATAAATTGTTGGAGATTTCAAAACACAATTTTGATTGAGCTTTAAAAAGTCTCATCTATGAAAGGGCTCACATGTTTGGATTAAGGAAAAATAGTGATTTTCATGAAAATGAAAAGATAACTTAGGAATGAGAGTTATGCATGGAAGAACAATTTCCATTTCTATTCTAATTTACTAGTAACTTGTATGTTTCCTTTTGAGGATGAAATTGTCTTATATCGGTAAGACCCTAATGACCCATTACCATAAGTAGATGATTAGCATTAATCTAAATTCTAACTATCCTGATTTGGGTATTGGTTAAACCCGACTTGTCTCGATTAGAATGTCCGTAGATTTGTGTGTTGTTTGGTGTTTGTATGGAGTGTATTGACAATTATGAAAATAATTGGATCAATTGGCCAATAATTGGTTACATCGAGATATGTGTCATGCATGAGTCGAGGAGATGAATGGTGGATCATTGGTGTTTTTTAAGATTACTTACATCTCAAGATATGTGCAACCAAATCAAAAGAAATATAAATGTATATGTGTATACATGGGTTCCATTTGGTGTCACTTTGATATTATCTCCCTTCGATTTGCCACAAGATTCGTAGAGACTTATTTGTATGAACCTCGAGAAAATCTTTTATTTATCATAAACAACATACCGCCTCATCTATTCGATTTGAACCATGGAAAGGGATCGAAATTAAATAAGAGACAGTGAGATCTCGAAGCCGTGGGAGATTGAGAAAAGTAAGGTTGTTGTCATTGAAGTTATCATTGTGTTATTGTTGATATCTTTGTGTTTATTGTTGATATCTTTGTGTTTATTGTTGTTGACGTTCTTATTGTTGGTTAGGTTGGGTGTTAACGATGGAAGGTGAGTTGGGAGGCTCCGTTCGAGGAAGGAGATGGCAGAGAGACGTGCCCTCCACCCAAAAACGCATATGGTTTGGGCTAACACAACCCCAATGGAAGACAAAAATTAAAAAAAAAACATTGATTTCGATTTATTGAGACGGGAGGAAGAAGAAGAGGGATTGATCCCCTAGATCGGTTCCCTGAAGGGGTCAAACCCCAATTCTCAAATAAAATAAATAAATAAATAAAAGGTTGAAATTAGGAGAAAATTCTAAGAATATTAGAAAAAAAAATTATATTTGACCAAATTAATAAAAATTGATGAATTTCTATTAAAAAGAAGAATTTGAAATTCGTGCAATACTTTATATCGGGTTTTAACCTCGAACAACATGAAATGATCGTTTGGATCTTAAAAGTAGCAAATTTGTTTTGGGTTCGATTTGGAACAGTTTAAGGGTTTTAATTAACGAGTATTGGACCTAAATTAATGACAATTGGTTTAATATGACTTTTCATTCAACATGAACGGTTTTTGGATTTCGAGGTTTTAGTAAGTTGGCATGCTTCTTTTATAAAAGTATCCATGGATAATTATTGTATTATTCTAAATGTCCCTAGTAAGTTATTATTGTGGTAACAATAATGAACTACGACAATATGAGTCTTGATTGATAATCATGTGATGATTATACGTATATGGATACGAATCACGATAATGGGTATCTGTTGGGAACAGATGCTAGACCAACCCGCTATGAGAACACTACAAGGCCAATGTCATAAGTGATTCTCATGAGAGTTATATCAGTTAGTCCTTTGACTTGAGATCAACAGAGACTCCAATATTAGGAGCACAATGATTTGATACAATCAGAAGTTGTTTTTAACCGGATGATTATAAAGATCGTGATTGGTAATTGTTCGATTATTGTGCGATCAAGATGGAATTTGTCCCTTTCTTTTAGAGAGATATCTATTGTGCCCCTCGATATGTTAGACTGATAAATGGCCATGTCTAGTGAATTGATTGGATTAATGTCACTTGAAAATTTCAGTCTACTCAGAGATCGAGACTATTAGATTGAAATATAATGGTCCATGTCTTCTGTTCAATCAAAAGATATCACGTGACAAAGGGATACAATATAAATTGTCTATTAGGTTTTATCGATTTATTGATCTTCATGCTACTTGGGTAGTCATAATGCCTTGTTAGAGACCACTTATGACATGTGTACCAAAATGGTTTTGGTTCACTGCATATGTTGTCTGAACCTAATGGGTGGCATACAACGAACAGATTTTAGCAATTTAATACTGTATGGGTTAATAAATTTTATTTGATAAAATTTCTTTTGAATATTCTCATTAAATGTCCTAGTTTCACTAGGATTAAAGATTCTCATACATTTCTAGTTTGACTAGAAATTTTTTCTCTTAGTAAATCATATTTTGAATAGGACTCTAATTGGAATTATTGTATGACTTTAATTCTTATTTAAGTTTTAAATAAATTACAACTCTTATTGGATTAGTAATTATAGATTCTCTATGACTCTATCCTTTTTAGAGTTGGACTTTATCTAGGACTCTATTTGGATTGTGATGGAGTTCTTTTAGAACTCGACCTAGTGTACTATAAATAAGACATTAGGGCCACAATTGTGATGTGATTTTTCTCGAGAGAGAATTCCCGAGAAAGATTCTTCTTACAGAATTTTTCTGAGAATTTTTGTCCTAGGATTTTTGGGGCTAGCACTCTGGATCGTGATCGTCCCTTCATGGGTGGATTTCTGATAGAGGACATTCGTCTCTCGCAACAACTTAAAGGAATCTATCAACACCAAACAAGGCGGACATGAAGTTATTCTTGTTAAGGTTTAATTTTTTATTAGCACATCAATTTAATGGAATCAATTTGATCTTGGTTCAGGGATGTTCGAAAAGGTTTCGAAAACTTCCGCTGCACATGATCCCCGAAACCCTATAATGGTACCAGAGCCAGTAGGCATGATTTAATTAAATTGCAATGTGCCCTCATTTTTATATACATGATATATATAAGTCAATCAAGATATTTTATATATGGTTGCATCATTGCATTTAATAGAATTAATCTATATGCAAAAGTGTGAAAGTATCGGCATGGCGTTGTTGATCACTACAAAAAATGGTTAATTAGAAGCAGAATTAGCAACGGAAATAAGTTTCATTGCTACGAATAAATAATTAGAGACGAATTTGAAACGGAATCATTCAGAGACGAAATAGAGAGATATCAGAGAAATATATAGACACATAATAGAGATGAAATTAAACTCCGTCTCAAAATAATGGCGCCAAGGTTCCCACCAAAAGTTGAATTTCTTGTAACCGTCTGTTACGTCTCGAGATTTGTCCGTGATTCGATGCAAAAATTTGTTGAGAGGGGACGGATGTCTCGCCTCTCTCGCTCAACCCGCCATTCTCACCACTCTTTCCCCCCCTCAAATCTCTCTCTCAACCCACCATTCTCACCACTCTCTCCCTCCTCTGTCTCTCGCTTTTGCGACCGTCAACTCTCTCTCTCTCTTTCGATCGATTCTCCATCAACCTTGAGTCTCTCTCTCCCCGAAATCTGCTTCCAAACCCTAAAATTGTTGTCATCTACTAGAGTTGGGGCCTCGTCGTCACTGCGAGTGGACGTCGCGTTTGCTGGAGGTGGTGCCAACTGTCGTCCCTGCTTGTGTAGCCCCCGCCGTTGGTCGCCGTATTGGAAACTAAGGCCGTCTGCCTTGGCCCTCTGCCGCTGGTGGCCGTGCACCCCACCGTCGTTCGCTGCTTTTCGTCGCTGCCGTGGAATGCTCTTCGATCGTCGCTGCCTCGGCCCTCTGCGGCAGCTGGCTGTGCAACCCCGCTGTCGTTTGCAGCTCTTCATCGAGTCTGCTTAGGGCGTCTGCCTCCTCTGGCTGTGCGGCCCCCGCCGCAGTTCGTCGGTATTCGTCGCTGCAGTGGAACGATCTTCGTCGCTGCCTCAGAAACCATCGTCGTCGCCCTCTGCCACCACTGTCTGTGCAGCCCCCGCCGCTGGTCGTCGTGGCCTCGGCAACCATCGCCGCTGGCTAGGCCCTTTGTCGCCGCTGCCTGTGTAACCACCGCCGCTGGTCGCCGCTGTTTATCGCTGCCAGGTGAGGTAATCTCTCCATTGATATACCCTTTTCGATCAATTTCGTAAATAATAGAACCAAAATAAGATCAATTTTTCCAATTTGAAGTTCTAGCATAAATCTTCAATGCCTTAAAGAAGTGGATTTTGAATCATGAAATGAACTATAAAGATACTACATGTTTGGAGCTAAGATTTAGTATTGAAAACCACTTGACGAACCTAAAAACAAAAGTTAAAATTAAATTTGTTAGGACACTGTCGGAGCTTGAAGAGGACTTATAAGATGTGGAATGCAAGTTTGGAGTGGCTGAGAGCCGGTATAGGCTACGAATTGCGTGCATTTGAGGTAAGTAAACCCTTTGAGGCAAATTCTTTTTATTTCATTTCCATTTCTGAGTTGACATTAAATCATTTGGTTTTTTTGACTACCGATCTTATATTGGTAATGTCATGCATTGTGTATTACTATCTATGATTTCTTTGGCTAAAATAATCGTGTTAAGAATTATCGTATAACATTCTTTGTCTTTATTTCGTTCTATGGCTCGCATTCCTTTAATGTCATTGATCTATGTGATATTGAATTTCTTTCTAAATAACATACTATGATTTGTGTTACTGTATTTATTGGTGAATGTACACACATATGTCAATATGTTTATGGTGTGATGCTTGTTTGTAAATTCTAAAACATGAAGTCTTCGATAGGAATGATTTAAGGAACCAACCTTTATACTTGCCCTTACTTAATGAGTAGCAGTGTGTTATGGCTGATAGTAATATAAGTACATCTATTCATGATTTGTTGGAAATGAAATACTAGGTGCTTAGCCTTACTTAATGAGCTGCGGTGTGTTGCCTTATTTAAAAAGTTCTTATAATTAGAGAGTGATAATTAAGAAATTGAACAAACAACAACCACTACTAATACCAAATGGCTTTATTTGTCTCTAAAGCTTTATGTTGGACTAAAGCCTTTAAGCTTCCCATTTATTAGTTATAATTCCTCACCCCGAGAGAGCGTCCTTGCATCTTACCTACCTACTTATCCACTTTGCAAGTAATTGCTTATACTTTTGATCTTTCTATGCAGGAAGACGTATATCAAAAAGAGCTTGTGTTAAGTAGAGTTTTTAAAGCTTATCAAAGACAAAGAAGATGGGCTTGATCTTGCTGAACACCAACTTTCTAACCTTAATCTACTGCACATTGATGAAAAGGAAAAAAAAAACTCGTAATTGATATGCCTCATGCTATTTGTTGGATGTTTCATTCTTTACTGTGCATGAACCAATCTATATGATCCATATTTGTATAAATGGCATGTGAAATTCTTGCAACAAATTGAGATTATGAACGTCTGTATTTTACTATTTGCGTGCGATCATTTTAGTCAATATGCATTTCAATTATCAAATGTCTCTTGATTATGTTGGTTGTCTTATCTATTGGTTATGTTATATAGTATGATTCAGTTTCATATTTCATAACTAGTTAAATACCTATATTTTGTTGTTTAGGTGGCCGTGTAGATTGGGCTTTAGCCAAGGGTTTCCTATGGTAGAAAACTATAATGGAATTGTTTAACTGAGTGATGCCATTGATCATTTGTAAGCTTCACATGTCAACAACAACTCGAGTTGCTATCTAGTAACTTAATTATTTTGGAATGTTTGTACTGCAATGCCTCTCTAAGGGTCACGCAGGCATTCCTCAAATTTTGTTTCTTTTTCCTTGTGCATTTATGATTTTTTTAAGTAATTACTTATACCTTTTATCTTTCTATGTAGGAAGACGTATATCAAAAGTAGAGTTATTGAAATCACGAAAATGAGCAGTAAAGCTTAAGGTACCCCTACTTAAGAAGACAAATTTAATGCTACTATTATATTAATACCATTATGTGTGTTTGTGTGTTTTTCTTTTCTTTTCAATATTGGTAGTGAATTAATGTAAAAGACAACAAATACCATCAATTCATGGTAACGATAGTGGAAAAGAAGACTTAAATAATGTGAATAGATGTGATCTAAGCTATAACTGATTTGAATGTTTTCGAGGGCTCGTTGATGTGCGTAGGAGAGAATTGTTTGAACTTGTGTAAATTGTGAAGTATGTGGTAGCCGCCATTGTTTGATCTTACAAGCATATCATTTTAGTTACTTATTGTTAATCCATGCAGGATAAGGTCCAAAGGAGACATCAGGAGCTGACCCAGACTACACCGGACCAACCGGTGGATGATGAGGCGGTGTACTACAAGGTGGCGGGTGAGTGTCCCAAAGGACGTGTCTACGGTCTCGGGTCATTAGGGAGAAAAAAGAGAAGATACGTAGATGGTGATGCTAGCACATCCCCGGTGCTAGCACAACGAGGGATGGGCAACTTTATGATACTTAGGTATTTTTATGGTTGTTGTAGAACAATAAAAAATGTAGTTTTTTTGTGGATACTTTGTATCTTAGAAATTTATTATACTTGACTACATTTCGTGAATATATAAATCTTTTTTAATATCTAGTTGTGTGTTTTTCTCATTTGAGTCTTTGTTGTTGATATATATTGTTGATTAGTGTATGTATGCGAAATTTTACTTTTTTGGGGATGTTAGCACCCCCAAGGAGTTGTTGGAGGGGGTGCAGGTGATGGAGCAGATCCTGTTGTTATTTTTAGTTTAGAAGTTTCTGAGAACCAATTTGATTCTTGTGAATATTTTTTAAAAAAATTTGGGCATAGAAACGGAATATAGACGGATTAGCAACGGATTTTATAAATTTTGTTGCTAATCCGTCTCTAATTTGTGAAGAAATAAAATGAAAAAACTGGATAAACAGAGTTTAGAAATGGAATAGAGACAGATTAGCAACGGAATTCGTAAAGTCTATTGCTAATCCGTCTCTAATTAGCAACAAATTGGCGACGAAATGTATGAATTTCGTTGCCAATTCGTCTCTAATTTGCAACGGATTAGCAACGGAATTTATAAGTTCTGTTGCTAATCCGTCTCTAATTAGCAACGGATAAACAACGAAATTCATACATTCCGTTGTTAATCCATTGCTAATTAGAGACGGATTAGCAACGGAATGCAAGTAAAACCATTCACTTTGAAAGGATTTGCATTTCTGTTTTGTCTCTGTTTCATTTCTAAATTTTGTCTATAATCCGTCTCTAATTAGCAACGAAATTCGTCTTTAATCCGTCTCTAATTAGGGAAACACATTTCCGTTGCTGACTATATTAGCGACGACAATTTCAAAGATGGAATAGATTCCGTATCAGTTCCGTTGCAGAATTGAATTAGAGACGGAGTTTGAAAATTTTCGTTTCTGATTGGCGGTATTTTTATAATGGAAGTAGTCGCACCGTCACACACATACATGCACAAAACGGGTGTGTATCAAATTTGGCTAATAAGATCTCACTATTTGTGTACATAGATATGTGTAATTTAATACATTGGTGGTTGTATGGGATATGAAAGCCATGATATTGATAAAAAAAAGTAAAAGGATTTAGGCTAAGATTGTATTCGATCCTTAGCCATTCAACTCTTTTTGGAATGCTTTAGCCATCCTAGCTAGCAATTCAACTTG
Source organism: Stephania yunnanensis (assembly GCA_039657365.1). NCBI lineage: Eukaryota > Viridiplantae > Streptophyta > Magnoliopsida > Ranunculales > Menispermaceae > Stephania > Stephania yunnanensis. The sequence continues at coordinate 43,236,406 of CM077582.1, forward strand.
TAACAAAATTACAAAAAAAAACTAAAAGGTAAATCTATTTGTAATAAAATTACATAATAGAATAAAAGGAGGACTTTTGTTCACAGTAGGATTCGATCCTTAGTCTTCCAACCTGTTAGAATGCCTTAACCATCCTAGCAAGCAAACCAATTTATAATAAGATTACAAATCAAAATTAAAGTACAAATCTGATTGTAATAGGATTACAAAATACAATAAAGTTTTTGTTGAGAGCATGATTTTATCCCTCATCCACCGACTCATTGGAATTGCTTAGCAATCTAGGCTATCCATTCTAAGTTGTAATATGATTACAACTCTATTTATATTAATTGAAAGAAGTTTTAATTGATTAATTACCATTAATTAAATGAGGTTATTATTCATTAATTGGATTGAATTAATTTAATTGGAAGATGTTTTAATTGAATTATTATCAATTTAAATTAGTGGGACTATTATTAATATTAATTAAAATATTTAATTAATAGGGGTTTTAATTAAATAAAGTCCGATAAAAATTATATTGAGATATATTTAATTAATGAGATTAATGAAAATATGATCTTTCATGCACTTGGAAACTTTTAAGGTATTTAATTTCCTTGATTTGTTTTATGATGCCTTGTTGATATATGAAGATGTTTATTCTTGTTTTGTTTTAATGATCTTTATTCTATGCATAGTGGGTATATATGATATTCCATAATTAAATAAATGCTAGAATTAGTCATTGTAAAACACTACATGGATCATAAAACATGATAAAAATCCCTTGATTAGAATTTTAAGTTAATGCCACCCATTTTAAACACTTGTCGAGGCCTTGATCACATCAATATAGGTCTACCTTTATAGGGTGTATTGTGTTATCGTGGTGAGCAAAGCTGGGTAACGGTTACCTGGATGTTTTAAATTGATTTAACTTAATAAAGCTATCAAAATGGTTTTAGGCTTTAGGCATAGATGAGACGTAACATGTTGTGACATACGATGTCTATGTCTCATAAAGAACCTAAAAGTTGCATATGATATAATTGGTAATGGTTACCTACCTAAATAAATTGATTTTGAGTGTTATGCCTTAGCCGTCTCAAAATTAAGTGAAATATGGATCTTAGACCACTAAATTAATATTTAGGAGGGTTATTAATTTAGTGGGACTTTAATTACTCACTAATAAATTATTCTGCATAATCTTCTAAGTGTAGATGTTAACTCCTAGTAACACTAATTCATAGCAACTGCGATCAATCCTTGAGAAAAATAAAATAATTTTTAAGACCAGTTTCCCTATTTTGATTAGAAAATTGATAAATGTTATCAACCATAAAATAAGGGTGTATGTCTTAGATTAATGATTCCTTTTAAACCGCCATCTTTTACTAAAAAGATTATATGTCTTGTTCACAAATATAAAATCATAGTTAAGGAAAGATTCGGGTCGTGAAAACTTAATGACATGACAGTGACATTGAAAGAAATGATCCGAAGTAAGTCACATGGGAAGGGCATAAGATTGTAAAATTCCTATATTCTTGTAAAATGGTTGAGAACGTATTAATATGTCTTTATGTTTCAAACATGAAAGAACTATATTAATTATCTCAAAAGGCTTGAATCTTCATGTGCCAAAAGTTGGCAGTAGATTTGATCTATAATTCATCAAAATAGTTTTAAACTACATAACTTGAAAGACATGAAGAAAATTGTTTACAGTTGCATATGATGTTTAAAATTTTAAGACAGAATAATAAAAAGGAGCCTTAGATAAATATTTGATGGTTTATAACTTAAAGGAACTTAATAAAGAAAGATAAAAGAAGGTGAAAGCTGTAAAAGGTGTTTGTGTCAGAGACAAAAACCTTAGTTGTTAGCTAGACTATGCCAAGTTCTAAAGAAAGCCTTATAGAATGAATTTTGTTTTTCATAGAATGAAGTTGTTCATTTTATAATGAATTACAAATCCTATCAGGAAGACGTAATTTTGAGTTGTTACAAACATTTCAAAATGAGTATAAAAAATCACTTGGCAAACTATTAACATACTTTGATGAGATCAAAGTGGATAATATTTGAGCCAAGAGTTTAAGTGACCATTTTTGAAATTGTGAGATTGTCTTGCAATTAACTCCACTAGGAACGTCATTTGAGAAATGATGTTTTAAGAGGATAAATCAAACTATATAGGATATAATTTGATTTATGATGCGTCACACAGACATTTCTATGATATCTTATTGAGGCTATACTTTAGAAACCAAGGCACTCGTACTAAACCTTATTTTCGTTCATGTGGTAGATAAAACTCCATATATGATATGAAATAAAAAAACTTAATTTGTCTTTTCTTGAGATTTGAGGTGGCGAGACTTGCGTAATACGTTAAGTCACATAAAGTTTGATGCCTAAGTCTTTTGTGTCTAATTGTGGTTGAACACTATGATACTATTTTATATAATTGAGAACAAATTGTTTGTTGCTAAAAAATGATTTCTTTCTAAATAAAATGTTTATTTCAAAGTCGCTATTCAGAATAAAGTAAATCTTAAAATTTTCAAGCACCACAAATGAGAATCGAACCACTTTCGGAAAATCAACAAAGTTTTTAACTAGTTGAGTATACAAAAGTAACGTATATCTCTTGAAAATCTAGAATAATAAGAAATTGGCCAAAAAAGTTTGGAATTTCCTATTATTGATAGTTGTGATGTATTTTCGACTGGATCAGAATGAATCACTACTTATCAAGAGACATGTCTCATCTAGATTGGATAAAATGACTAAGTGTTATGAACTCAATTTTTTAATTCAAGTACGTTATCCAAGTTTGGGACTTGAATTATTTACCTGAAGATGGTATGACCATTGGATGTAAACGAGTTAAAGTGACATGAAAAAGGAAAAGATGCATACTTAAAAGCAAGGCTTATTGAAAATTCCAATCTAAATCAAAGTGTTGATTTTGATAAGATTTTTCATTGGTAGCTAAGCATGAGTTTTAGAATTCTATTGTCATTACTTCATAGTTTGACTATAAGATATGATGAATGGATGTCAAAAATAACATTGCTTTATACTCCTTAAATACACAATTTAAGGGTTTTTCATTATCTTAAGAATTTGAGAAAGGTATGCAAGCTTATCAGAGTTGGAATCTTTGTTTTGATGAAATAATTAATGAATTACATTCATTGAATCAAATATAAACCTTATGTATACATAAAGGTTAGTGGGAGCGCAATTATCTATCTAAATCTATATGATAATGATATATTATTCATTCGAAACGACGTCTTAACTTGCAGAATGTCAAGTCTTGGTTAAGGAAAGTTTCTCAATTATATTCTTAGATAATTAGGCCTATATCCTTGTGATATAGATCTATGGAGATAGATCTAAGAGGCTAATTGATTTAAATAAGAGTGCTTATATAGATAAATAATTGAAAAGGTTTCAGTATACGAGATTCTTAAAAGGATTTGTACTTATATCTTATAACATAAGTATCGGCAAGACTTAATGTCTTAAGACAAATGATGAGCGGGACAATGTGAATAAGATTTCTTACGTATAAGCTATGTGAATCATCACATATGTTATACTTTTCACTCAACTAGATATGTCATATGCTTTGGGCAAAACATAAATATATCTTATAAATCCTAATGAAGGTCACATGATATTTATTAATAATATTCTTAAGTACTTTAGAAGCACTTGAGAGATGTTATTAGATTTACAAAGGTTTGAAAGATATGAGTCTTGTAAATGGTTACACGATGGAAACTTTGAAATTAATATAAAAGATTAATGATCGCAATATGAATATGTGTTAACTTCCTAGGAATGAGTAGAAATATTCTAAACTCACTCTAATAAAACCTATAACATAAACTGAGTTTTTAGCAGCATGTCATGCAGCAAAAGAAAATGTTTAGATCGTAAGGTTCATGATTGAATAAGGTGTGGTTCCAAGTGTTGGAAATAATGATGGCTTTTATTGTAAAACCAATGGACAAATTTAGGTTATAGAACCTAAATCACACTGTAGATCTAAACAATCACTTGAGCGTTTTTTTCTTATAAAAGAGAGAACGTAAAGATTTGGAGAACATCAATAACAAACAATGTAGCAGATACATAAAAAACTTTTTTCACTAAGAATGCATTAAGGTTACTCAGTATTGGGTACGTGTAGGATTGGACCTAGTGCAAGCGGGAGATGCTGGGGTATGTGCCCTAGGCCAATTCTATAAACGTTGTTTAACTAGTTTAAGTAGATGCATATTTCTATTATAATAGTATCCATGGATAATTATTGTATTATTTTAAATGTCCCTAGTCAATTATTATTGTGGGAACAATAATAAACTAAGACTAGTATGAGTCTTGATTGATAATCATGTGATGATTATGGGTATACCGATATGGATCAAGATAATGGGTATCTATTAGGAACAGATGCTGGATCGACCCTCTATGAGAACACTACATGGTCAATATCATAAGTGATTCTCATGAGAGTTATATCATTTAGTCCTTTGACTTGAGATCACCAGAGACTCTAATATTAGGAGCACAATGATTTGATACAATCAAAAGTTGTCTTTAATCGGATGATTATAAAGATTGTGATTGGTCATTGTTTGACTAATGTGTGGATGTTGTGTGATCAAGATGGAATTTTTCCCTCTCTTTTAGAGAAAGATATCTATTGGGCCCTTCGATATGTTAGACTAATAAATGGCTATGTCTAGTGAATTGATTGGGTCAATGTCACTTGACAATTTCAGTTTACTCAGAGATCGAGACTAGTAGATTAAAATATAAGGGTAACATTCCATGTCTTATGTTCAATCAAAAGATATCGCGTGACAAAGGGATATGATATACACCGTCTATTAGGTTGTATCGATTTATTGATGTTCATGCTACTTTGGTTGTCATAATGTCTTAATAGAAACCGTTTATGACTTGTATACTAAAATGGTTTTGGATCACTACCAACACTGTAAGAACCTATTGGGTCGCACACAAAGAACGAGTTTGTGTGATTTAATATTGTCTGGGTTAATGAATTTTATTTGATAAAATTCATTTTGAAGATTCTCATTAAATGTCCTTGTTTGACTAGGACTCAAGATTCTCATACATTTCTAGTGTGACTAGAAATTTTTCTCTTAGTAAATCCTATTTTGAATAAGACTCTAATTGGAATTATAGTATGACTTTAATTCTTATTTGAGTTTTAGATAAATTACAACTCTTATTGGATTAATAATTGTAGATTCTATATGAATTTATCATTTTTAGAGTTGAATTTATCTAGGACTCTATTTGGAGTGTGAGTAGGAGATGGAGTTCTTTTACAACTCGACCTAGTGTACTGTAAATAAGACATTAGGGTCACTATTGTGATGTGATTTTTCTCGAGAGAGAGAATTCCAAAGAGAAATTTTTCTTAGAGAATTTTTGTGAGAGTTTCTGTCCTAGGATTTTTGGGGCTAGCACTCCCGATCGTGATCGTTCGTTCGTGTATGGATTTTTGAAAGAGAACATTCGTCTCTTGCAGTGTCTTAAAGGAAATGATCAACACCAAACAAGGCAGGCATGGAGTTATTCATACTAAGGTATGATTTTTTTATTTGCACATCAATTTAATAGAATCAATTGGATCTTAGTTCGCGGATGTTCGAAAAGGTTTCAAAAACTTTCGCTGTGCATGAACCTTGAAACCTAATAGGCTGCATCGTTACTCTAATTGAGTACGACTTGTGTACTAAGCTTTAATTAGAATTTAAGGTCGAGCATTGCCCTAATTTTGTTAGGGGATGCTACATATATATTACGTAAGCAAAATGTTGGATCCTACACAATAAAATTATACTACCACAGAAAATGAGCTATTGGCAATAGTGTTTACATGTGATAACTTTCGAGCTTACATAATGGGATCAAAAGTCACTTTGTACACATACCATGCAGCAATCCATTACTTGTTTGCAAAGAAGGATGGAAAACCAAGATTAATTAGATGGATTTTATTATTATGGGAACTTGATTTAGAAATTAAAGATAAGAAGAGAAGTGAAAATTTTTTTGCAGACCATCTTTCTTGGTTACTTCATAAAAAAAGTGATACAAGGAAGCCAATAATTAAAGTATTCGTTGATGAGCAATTATCTCAAATATCCAAAGTCATGGAGTTACTTGATATGGACTCGTACTAAAATGAAGGAAAAGGTGTGAGAATAAGGACGTTAAACGCAACGCTATCAGGAGGAAACCCAAGGCTTTTTAAATTTAGTTTCAATTAAGGTTTTTAATTTTAATGAATAAATATAGCAATCTAACGTTTTAGTAATATTTTCCTAGGTTTGATGAATTTTTATGCAAATTACGTAAGAAGAACCATTTGTTTGGTGATTTTTCATCGGAATGGTGATCGTGAAACCTCAAGTATAACAGCTCGATTGTGGTAATAATGTGATCAAATAGTGTTCATTATGGATATCATCCAGAGAGAAAGGTTTATATGAACATGTTTCACTTAGTTAAGTTCAATCTATGGCTAAGAAAACCTTTTTAATTGGTTTTAACTTTAACTACTCTATATGTACTCTTATATTAAGAAGACTCTTAGTTCACAAATTCGCCTATGTATTAAATTACTATGCTTTTAAATCTAACTTCTTTCATCTTCATTATGTGTGTGCAATGCTCAATTAGAAAAAAAACAGATTACCTTCAAATTCACTTTAACCGATTGTCTTGATGGAAAAGATCCTAATTTTCAAACTAGAACTCCACCTCTCGATTTGAATTACGTTTGTTTCACATAGCATTAAATTTTAAATCTTCAAATTCATAACCACTTAGGTTTTCTATATGTACCTCCCTAATCAATAACTATCTATCGATATTATATATTTTATGGTTGTATCGTCCACATTCGGCTTAAAAGCTCCAATAGCTATAGTAACTCCTAAAACCTCTAATCAAGAAACACGTGATCAAGATGTTCATAACATTACGTATAGTATCTATTCAAGTTCGAACCATTAGACTTTTAATCATTATGATAAATTCATATATTCTTAAGCATAACATTTATATCATAGGACCCATTGATTCCTAAGATAAACAAACTACTCAGTCATCATTGAAATCATCATACAACTTATGGTATTCATTGAAATCAAAGATTAAATCAAATAACTTTAATAAAATCAAGGAAAAAATACTTAATAACCACAAGTGGAGTCTTCAATGTCTTCTCCTCCAAAACTCTTCTTAATACTCAAGAACAATGTAAAATTGTGCTAATTAGTGGTAATCTATTGTAATGTATGATAATTTATGTGTTTACCATATCTAATACCTATTTATACCTTTTAAACTCCTTAGAATACTATTACGAACCATGATTAACAAATCGAACCAAACTACAATTCTAAACTTTCTTATTTTTTATGTCCCGACGATGTCAATAATGTGTGTGATAAGCCACGGTACTACCACAACTTCGACCTTTTGCGCATGTTTTCTTGTCACAGTAGGCTCAACACCTGATCGTGGATGCAAGTGTGAAGACTCAATTGTAGTAATAATATGATCAACTAATGTTGATTACGAATATTGTCCTTATGGAATGGTGTATCGCACACAAGTCACTTAGTCAAATTCACTCTATAGCTAAGAAAATCTCTTTTTAATTGGTGTTAACTAAACTACTATATTATAAAATAATGATGTAAATAACTTTGTACTCTTATATTAAGAGAATCTTAGTTCACAACTTCACCTATATAATGAATTATTATGCTTTTCAACTCACTTCCTTCATCTTCATTATGTGTATGCAAAGCTGAATTAGAATAGACAGATTTCCTTCAAATTTACTTCAACCCACTATCGTGGTGTAAAAGATCCTAATGTGGAAACTTGAACTCCACCTATTGATGCGAATGACGTAAGATCCACATTGTTTTAAGTTCTGAATCCTTAGATTCATAACCGTTTGAGTTTTTTTTCCATGACTCCCTAATCAATAACTATCTATTGATGTTATATATGTTAAGATTGTATCGTCCATATTTGGCTTAAAAGCTCAAATGACCATGGTATCTCCTAAAACCTCTAATCAATAAACACGTGATAAAGATGTTTACAACGTTACATATAAAATAAATAAAAATTCTTACCATTGCACTTTCAATCATTATAATCTATTCATACTTCCTTTAGCATAATCTCGATACCATAGGATCTATTGATCCCCAAGATAAACTAATTACTCACTCATTATTGATATCAATATACACATCATGGTATTCATTGTAATCAAAGATTGAATTAAATGACTTCAATTAAATCAAATAAATAATACCAAATATGTGATAACCCCCTATTCAAAATAGGTCATCGCTCGGCCTAATCCTATAGCTAAGCCTTAATCTTAGTCACATAGGACTTAAATATTAATATTCAGCCTTTTGTCCTATTATCCTCGTTAAATGTGTTCAAGATAAGTAACACATATGTCACTTTATTATTGAGTTTCAGAGTTAATTAAAACTTTTTATTGTTTGAAAGTACCTAGCGAGAATCTTAACAATTATTCGAAAGCAATTATTAAAAATTTTGAGTGTGAAACCTAGAAAACATTACATGCATATAAATATCAAAATGATAATAACAAAGTGAGCTAGTCAAGTGTCAAGTCTGGGAATGAACCTCTCAACCCAATATACAAACCAAATGTATAAAGAAGACATACAGTACATAATATTTCAAGAGTCAAGCACTACAAGATAGGAAGTAGAAAATCATCGAATGCTCAGAGATTGTCGTTGATTTTTTCCGAACATGATCGAATGGTATTTTAATGCAATAATATATCAAAAGAGTGCTGAAATGGGAATATGCTAGAAAACATCATAGTTAAACCAAACAAGATTGACTCAAGACTAATTAGTGGTGGTCTCGCTCCGGTCAGCCGTGAGCTATGTCACCTCGGCTGTTAAAACCTTATTTAAAAGATGTGTGTGTTATCGCAGAATCTGATAGCTAACCTAACTCTATATATCACAAGGGACTGTAACCCTAATGGGTCGGCATCCCTCGATATCAAACCCTGTGTGTCGTGCCATAGTGGCAAGTGCCGACATCCTCGGGTATCCAACCCTGTCAATCGCACAAATCTTATAGTGCAATGGACCTAAATGCTAAAACTACAATATAAGTTTAAGGAGCGAACCTAGAGATTGACATTATGAGTTGAGCCTAAGTGCTATGCGAAGCACGCTAATCAACAGTACAAAGTCTATATCAATCTATTCATAATCCATCTAATCCTAATAGCATGCTATTTGTAAAGTACATACCATTAAAACAACAAGGTAAAGCATATGGCACATGAAAAGATTCAACGTGTATTAAATCAATGCAATATCAAGACATTCAAACTTAACAAGTGAGGAATACCAAACAAAATCATGATATTAGACTAAAATGTCCAATATAGTCAAGATAGACTACAAAACAAGGACAAAATGGAATGAAATGTAAATAAAAACCTCAACAAGATTACTCACACTATACGCAAGTTTTCCTAACTTTATCAACCTCCCAACGCTATAAAATACATACCCGGACTCTTGAGATTCTTCCCTAGGCTTTTGGTATAATTTAGTATGTATTAGAGTATGTGTAGGCCCTTAGTTATGGTTTTAGGCTAGGCAAGATAGGTTAAATTTATTTCAAGAAAACTTAGTGAAAACAAGTCAAACATAAAAAATTCATAACTTTTTGGTTTTAAATCCAAATTTGAAACTTTTAATAGTTGGATTATTGGCTCGAAATGAAGAATTCAAAATCAAACACATCTCTAAATCAGAATTTGACAAAGTTAGTTTCATGACTAAAAAAACATCAATTGTTTTACCAACAACCTTTAACTTCAAAAATCAAAGTACAAGGACTCACTTGAGGCTTCATATAGTTCATAAAATTAGTGAACAAGGTTTCCAAATTTATTTTGATCAGAACCTCCTAATTTAAGACCCTATGCTCATAAAATTAAGGCATGTATTTTTTATTGAACTCAAGAATACACCTAGCTCTTTGATTGATCATAACTCGGTCAATTCAACTCAGAATTTTGATTTTCGTTATAGCAAATTTAATGGTTTTCACAAGTAATCCAAATATATAAACAAATTTCGAAAATGATTTCATTTACCTCTACAATTACACAAAAACCATTACCGAGCTAACCCCCATTAATTTTATCAAAATTTTTAGTAAATTGGTTTGCCTAATATTGTGAATTCCTTAGCATGATAATCACCTTCCAATTTTACTAGGATATATATATAAGGTTCAATTATAACCATTGATCTTAATGTGCACAAGCATCTCAAGACTAATCTAGTGGCTCTTAACAAGATTTAAAAACCACTAACTCACCCTTACTAACACCAATTCATACTTAATTGGTCCTTGATGTGTCTAAACATATGTTAAGGAACAACAACTGGCAGAGATTTTATTTAGCTAAATTAGGCTAAATTCATTATAAATCAACTACAACCACATCAAATTTAATTTATTAAGCCATATTAACTTAATGTTTGCTCACCATAGCACTCCCTACCCTGTCCCATAACTACACGCATTTTGAGGCAAGTCCCCACTCAGTGTCGACACCTATAAAATAACAAGTAGAGGTGACTTAGTAGTCTACACACGTGCAATACATTAGGAAAAAATCACACAAATATAAAATATACATCCACCACATGCCTTAGTCAGTGTGCACATCACGATGTGCGTCCCACGTCACGGGACGGTGATCTTGATTAAGGACTAAAACGAGATTAGAATTTGGTACATGAAAAATCTTCCTAGCTAATGAAAATTTCATTCTCGAGATTAAAATTCAAGTTAGGATTTATACCTGACTAAAAAAGGAATGAGAATCCATCCATCATATAGTCTTCAAGCTCCCAAGTGTGTTCCCTGTCTTTATGGAACTGCCACTTGAAAAGTACTTTTGGGAAATACTTGTTCCTCAATTGATGTACCCTTTGATCTAATATTTGAATAGGCTGCTCCTCATGAGTAATATCCTCACTCAGCTCAATCTGACTCTAGTCAACTATTGGTTGTACAACTTTGACTAAGCTAGTCGTAGCATTAATATATGGAAAATAGGATAAATCTTTGACATTTGTATAAGCAACTCAAGCTCATATACAAATTTCTTAACCCGTTTCTTAATTATGAAAGGCCTGATGAACCCTAGAGCAAGTTTGCATTTCACTAGAAATCTTTGAAGACCCTTTCGAGGGGAAACCTTTAAGTAGAAAAAGGCTCCCTCGATGTCAATGAGATCACAGTGATACTTATATGCATACTTCCTCCGTCTCCCATGTGCACCTCTCAGCCTTTAACGGATCAATTTGACTTTTTCGTGTGGTCAACAACAATCTCAAGCACTACAATCTCCAAGTCCTTTTTTTTGGCCCTACATGATGGCAAGCGACACGGTCTGCCATATAAAACCTCAAATGGCTTCATCTCAATACTGGCCTAATAATTGTTATTGTAAGCAAACTCACATAATGGTAAGTACTCCTCTCAGGATCCGCCAAACTCTAATACGAAAGCCCAAAAGCATGTCTTCGAGGACTTGGCTCAACCTCTAAGTATGTCCATCAGTTTGTGGATGAAAAGGTATATTAAACCGTACTTATGCATCATATGACATTTGACAATATCGACATCTCTAGTCGATCTCCTACTCAGTGCAATTGTGACTACTTTAGCTTTTCTTACGTAATAATCCAAGGAAAAGTCATATTCCTTCAGGAACTCTAACCATCTATATTATTTCATATTTAACACCTTCTGTGTGAAAAGATACTTCATACTCTTGTAATCAGTAAATAATGTGGATTTCTCTCCCTATAGATGATGTCTCCACATCTTCAACATAAATACAATCTTTAACATTTCTAAATCATGTCTAGGATAGTTCTTATCATGTAGCTTCAGCGATATGAAGATGTAACCAATAACTACTTTTCTCCGCATTAGTACAATGCCTAAACCTATATGAGAAGCATTTGTATAACTAGGAATCTCTGTCTAGCCTCTAACAATATTGATACTAGCAGAGTAGTCAATAATATCTTTAGCTCATCAAATGTCTGCTTACAGGCCTCTATCCATTTAATACTGATGTCATTCTTTGTCAATCTATCTTCGAAATATCCTTCACAAGTCGATGCTAGTACCCTACTAAACCTTGAAAGTTCTTTATTTCTCACTAACATTAGTGCTAGCTAATACCTGCTAGCTAATACCTGCTAGCTTGAATTTTGGCCAGATCTACTACAATCCATGCTTCCCCAATAACATGACCTAAAAACTGAACCTCCAAAAGCTAAAATTTACACTTGTTGAACTTAACGAAAAGTTGTTGCTCCCTCAAATTCTATAAGGTCTCCCTAAATTTTTATTCATGATCCTATCGTGTCCTTAAATATATCAATATGTTTTCGATGAAGACTATCACAAAGCAATCAAGATATAGTCTAAATGGCATTACTTTAAATTGATATTGTCCATATATCTTGTAGAAAGTTGTCTTCGACATATTTTCCTCCTGATCTTAAGCTGATGATGACCTGATCTCATTTCTATATTGGCGAAATATTATGCTCCTCTCAGCTGATCAAATAAATCATTAATCCGTGGTAGTGCATACTTGTTCCTGACTATGACTTTTGTTTAACTACCTATAGTTAATATACAGTTTCAATGTGACATCCTTCTCACAAAAAGGACAGGTTATCCCTATAGTGACCAAGGGGGTGTGATGAACCCCTTAAGTTCGAAGTCTTACATCTCACTTTTCAATTCCTTTAACTCTATTAGGGCCATGCGATAGACTGTATAAAAACTAGTCTGGTGCTCGGTATGAACTCAACGATGAAGTCCACGTGTCGTGGTGAGGGTAATCCTTATAGATCCTCTAGAAAGACATCAGGAAGCTTACAAACAATCGGAATCTCCTCAAGTTTGGGTCCCTGACTCTCTACTAATATATATAATGCTACTAATGATGCCATCTCTTCCCCAATCGTAAGTAAACCTCTCATTGTACAACCCTATATGTGAATATTGGAAGACTTGGGATCTTAAATAGCATTGTCTTACTGAAACATTTGATATGAGTGTGGTATGGTGACAGATAATCCATCCCTAGTAGCGCATCGAACTCTAACATCTCGGGGACTCTAAAAATGACAGGTAATACAACCCCACTAATCTCTATTGGACATCTCATACTTAAGTTGTTAGGATAAATCTTATTATGAGCTACGAGGCTCAATATCAGGTGTACACTAATCCTAATAGGTGATAACCCTAGGATGCCTATCATGCGACTAGGAATGAATGATAAAGTAGACTCGAAATCAAATAAAACATGTGCATTTCAACAACAAATAGAAACCATACCCTTGATGACAACTCGCGTGATAGTGCATGCTCGAATATCTCACCAATTATCCTGTCTCCCCCACTAACCACATGATATCCAATATCGAGCCTCATTCCGTCACAAAAGTGATACATCCTTATAATCCTCTCTCACTAATTCTATTGCAAACTGCCATATATAACCATATCTATTTTTGTAGCTCATCATCGACTCCCCAGCACCCTATCTCAAGTGCATGTACTCATTCATCAACCTCTTCATAACTGTAGGTGCAAAGTACTACTGATAAAACTTCTTTTTAAAGGCCACTCAAATCTTAAAATCTCTATAAGTAGCTATCACAACATTCAACCAAACATCAGAGTCTCTCTCAAGTGTCTATGACGAAAGCTCGGTTCGAAGTTTATCCTCAATCTTTAAAATCTTGTGCCTTTTCTTTTGGGAGAGCGCCTACTTCTCAATCTTCTTAAAGTCTCTCACCCCATGAAAGTATGGTGGCTTCGGCTAGCTGAACCTTGACTGATGTACTAAATGATGTGGGTGTGTGCTGTCTCATCTGTCTCTCCCGATACTATCACTACTAACAAGTTTTTTACCACCGGTGCTATTGCAATCTCGTATCTTGAGTTGATCTATCGTCATGCTCAGGAAGTTAATGTTGTTCGCGACACCGGCAGCCAAGTAGATAATGCATATATATATATATATACTATTATAATAGCAAACCAAAAACGGTTAATCGTGAAGCCTTTTTGGCTAAAAGTCCCAACAATGACCCCGTGAATTGATAAAAATAGTTAAAATTAAAGATAAATTGGTAATTTAATTGATAAGTCCAAATTAATATGCGGGTTTTCTAATAATATGAGATTTAGATGATTTTTTCTCTCTCTCCCCTTCTCTCTCTCTCTCCTCACGGTTCTCTCTTCCCTACTCTCTCCTCACGGTTCTCTCTTTCCCTTCTCTCTCTAATATCTCCCTCACGTGCAACGCACGTGCTCATCGACTAGTATATATATACAAACTAACTTGTACATATAAGAAATCTCCATCTCATTTTCACTCGCTTCCCAACTAATTGTTTCTAGACAACGATCATCTGGTTTCCCTATCTTTAATATGTGTTTTATTCAAATTCCATTGTATGGTTATCGAGAAGTTTTGCTCTAGTACTAACTGTGACAACCCATTCTTTAAAATAAGACAACGGCCGGCTTAATCCTATAACCCCTAATCTCAGCCACATAGGACTTAACTACATATTAGTCAAACTTTTTGTCTTATTGTCCTCGCCAACCATGTTCAGGATAAGTAACACACATATCAAATTATTAATGAATTTCAAAGTTAATTCAAACTTTTATAGTTTTAAAATACCCAGCGAAAATCTTCACGGTTATGTAGAAGAAATTATTTAAAATCCTAAGTACAGATAATAGAAAACAACATCACATGCATATAAATATCATAAGGATGATAACTCATTGAGCTAGGCAACTGTCAAGCTGGGAAACCAACAGTTGAACCTAATATACAACCCAAAATATATGGAAAATACATAGAGAAAATAATATATCAAAATTTGAGACCTACAAGATAGGAAGTAGAAAATCATCGAATGCTTAGAGATAGTTATCAATCTTCATTGTGCCCAACCTACTAATTGACAAATCTGCACCCACCGTCATAAAAAGGAAGGTGAGTACAATATGTAGTAAAGTAATTCCTGGAGATTCTTATGTACATTTCCAAACATGATCAACTGGTTTTTAAAAGCATAAATATAGCGAAGAAGTGCTGAAATGGAAATATGCATGAAAATACCATAGTTAAAGAAAATGAGACTGACACAACACTAAGTAGTGGTGGTCAAGGTCTGGTCGGCCGTGCGCTACATCACCTCAGCCTTTAAAGCCATTTTTACTGAAAATACGTGTGTGTTATTGAATAATCTAATAGCCAACCTAACTCCAAAGGGTCGTCATCCATAGGTATCATTCCCCATGTGTCGCGCCGTAGTGGCGAGAGTTGACATCCCCGAGTATCTAACCCCATGTGTTGCGCATATCTTGTAGTACAATGGACCTAAATGTTTAAACTACTTTATAAGTTCTAGGAGATAACATAGAGATTAACATTATGAGTTGAGACTAAGTGTCATGGGAAGCACGGTAATCAAGAGCACAAAATCCATTAATCCATTCATAGTCCGTCCAATCCTAATAGTATGCTATTCATAAAGTGAATACCATTAAAATAGTAAGGTAAGACATATGGCACATGAATAGATTCAACGAGTATTAAAACATCACAATATCGTAACATTCAAGCTCAACAAGTCACGAATACCAAACAAATTCATTATATTCTAGTACAATGGCCAATACATTCAAGATATAATACAATGAAAAAATGATAAATTGAATGGAATGTAAATAAAAACCTCAATAGGATTACTCACCCTACACGTTAGAGTTCCTAGCTTTACCGGCCTCTCGACGCCCCAAAACGTGTACCAAGACTCCCGAGACTCTTGTTTAGATCTCTAGTATAATTTAGTATGTATTAGAGTCTATTTAGGTCCTTAGTTTGGGTTTTAGGCTAGGCTAGATAGGTTAAGTTTGTCTTAATAAAATTTATGGAAAACACATAAAACTTCAAATATTCATAACCTTTTGGTTTTAAATCCAAATTGGGAACTTCTTAATGCTAGATTATTAGCTCAAAATGAGGAATTTAAAAATACAGCTGGTTTTTGAAATCTAACACATCTTCAAACCAAAATTTGACAAATTTAGACTAAAAAAAATCAAATTTTTAACAACCTTTTAATTCAATAATCAAAGTTCAAGTACTCACTTGATGCTTCATTAAGCTTATAAAATTAGTGAAAAAAGTTTTCAAATTTATTTTGATCACAACCTCCTAATTCAAGTCCCTGTGCTCATAAAATTAAAGCATGCATTTTTTATTATACCCAAGAATACACATAACACTTTGATTGATCATAACTTAGTCAATTTAACTCCAAATTCCAAACTTCTTTATAGCAAGTTTAATGATTCTCAAGGAATCTAAATATGTAAACCAATTTTGAAAATTATTTTATTCGCACTCTAAAATTAGACAAAAACTGAAGAAAACTAATCTCTTTAATTTTACTGAAACTTTGTGTAATTAGCTTACCTAATGTTGTGAACTCCTTAGCTTAATCATCACCTTCCAATTTCACTAGGATTTTTCCATAGCTTGTTGTTCTTCTATCTCCAAATCCTCCTTCTCTAAAGCTTTTTCTCTTTTTGAAGATCAAATGAATTGAATGAGATCTCCACCTCCATCCTTATAGATATACATAAGGTTTAAATATAGCCATCGATTTTAATGTGGACACGAATCTCAAGACTAATCAAATGGCTCTTAACATGATTTAGAAACCACTATCTCTCCATTAACTCACCCTTGCTAACACCAATTCATACTTAATTGGTCACTTGATTTATCTAAATGCATATCGGGGAACATCAAAAGTCTAATGTGTTTTTTAGCTAACTTAGGCTCAATTAATATAAATCAACTATAGCCACAAAAAATTTAACTAATTAAGCCACACTAATTTAATGTTAGCTTACCATATATCTCTACACGTTCCCACGAATGTACATATCTCGAGGTGTGTCCCTGCTCACATCTTGACATCTATAAAATAAGAAGTAGAGGTGACTTATTAGCTAGTCTACACATGCACCATATACTAGAGAATCATCACACAAATATAAAATATACCTCAGCTACATGCCTCAGTTAGTGTGCGTATCATGATGTGTGTCTCACATCACAAATCGGTGATCCTTATTAAGGATTAAAACAATAACAAAAATAACAACAACAACAACAACAACAATAGCCTTAGTCCAAAATTAATTTGGGTCGACTATATGGATCAAACTTTTGCATTGTGCTCGATTAAGTGCAATTGATAGTGAGCTTTTCAGACTACTCCAATCCCTCCTAATTAATGTATCCCATGTTAACTTTGGTCTACCCCTAATTCATCGAATTTTTATGGTTTCTATTGAGTCATATTTTCTAGTGGGGGCATTTGTAGGCTATCTTTATTGGTGACCTAACCACCAGAATCGCCCTTCCCTAATCTTTATATCAATTGGTGTTACTTCTACATGTCTTTAAATTTCTACATTTCTTATTGTATCTTTACAAATTTTTCCACATATGCACCTAAGAATCTTTGTTTTTGCTACGTTCATTTTATGTAATAGTATTTCTTTACCACCTAACATTCACTTCCATAAAGCATATATGTCCTAATTGCGGTCCAATACAATTTTTGTTTTAACTTAGTAGGAAAATTTTGATCATAAATCAACCATGTTGCACTCCACCATTTCTTCCATCTAGCTAGAATTCTATGTGTGACATCATTCTCAATATTACCATTATTTTGTATGATTGATCCTAAGTATCTAAAGTGGTTACCCTTAAGAACATCTACTTCCCCTAATTTTACCACTACGTCATCTCGACTTAAAGCCTTTAGAATCTAATTTTACCATTATATACACCTTTAGATTCTAATGTATTCTTCCAGAGTTCTATTTACCTATTCACTCCATCTTATGTTTCATCTACTAAGACAATAGCATATGCAAATAACATACACCATGATTTATCATCTTGAATATGCCTAGTTAGTTCATCCATAGCTAAAGTAAATAGATAGGAGTTTAAAGCCAATCCTTGATGAAATCTTATCATATTAGGAAATTCTTTTATAGCTCCTCTAAATGTCTTTGTACTCGTTACTAATCCATCATACATATCTTAATAGTGTCTATGTATCTAGCATGCACTCCATTTATTTCTAGAATCTACCATAGAATATCTCTAGGGACCCTATCATATGCTTTTTCTAAATCTACAAATACCATATGAAGATTTTTTTTTCTCTTTTTTTTCAAACAATCTTCTTATAAGGAAAATCAACTCCATAGTTGACCTCCCAAACATGAAGCTAAATTAATTCTCTAATATTGTTGTTTCTCTCCTGAGGATACTGTCAATTATCCTTTCCCAAAGTTTTATAGTGTGACTCATAAGTTTAATTTCTCGGTAGTTTGAGCAACTTTGAATGTCTCCTTTATTATTAAAGATTGGAACAAATGTGTTTATTCTCCAATCCATTGACATCTATTTTGGTTTTAAAATATTTTTGAAATTTTTTGTCAACCAAGTCAATCCAATTTCTCCTAAGCATTTCCAAACCTTTATAGATATTCCATTTATGCCAAATGTTTTCCTTATTTTCATCCTTTTATATGCGTCTTCAACTATTAGAGTTCTAATTTTGCATGTATAATTTGCATTTCTTTCATAGTGTAGGTTTTCATAAATATCAACTTAGCCATCATTAAATAAACTATCGAAGTAACTTATCCATCTCTCCTTAATGCCATCCTTGCGCGTTAAAACATTTTGATTTTTTTTCCTTAATACATCTTTCATGACTTAGGTTTTGTTTCTTTTTATCTCTTAATTTGGCCAACCTATATATATGTATATATATATATATATATATTGTCATCTCTATTACCTAACCTTGTATATAGATCTTCCATGAAATTTGTTTTAGCTTGACGAACTACTTTTTTGTTTGTTTTCTAGATTCTCTATATTGATTGTACACATTTTCATCTTGACACTTAAGTATTTTCCTATACATATCTCTTTTAGGGTTAATTGCTTATTGGACATCTGCATTCCACCACCATGTTTCCTTCTTTAGTGGTCCCAAGCCTTTAGATATACCTAATACATTTGATACTTATATACTTATGTAACTACTTATTTCTAGCCACATTGTATTAACATCTAAATTAAGATTCCAAATATTTTCCTTTAATAGTTATTCACTAAATTCTACTTGTTTACTATTTCTTAGGTTTCACCACTTTATTCTAGGGTCGTTGTCTATTTATTCCTTTTAAGTTGTCATTTTAGCTTAATATCAAGTACTATTTACTTATTTAAGAGATTCACCAGGTATTACTTTGTAGTTTCTACATATTTTTCTATTTTTTTAGCTAAAAGAAAATCTATTTAAATCTTGTTATGACCACTACTAAAAGTAATTATGTACGATTCCCTTTTCCTAAAATTAGTATTTGCTAAGACAAGATTGTATGCTGAAGCAAATTCTAAGATTAATTCCCCTACTTCATTTCAATTACTGTAGCCAAAACCTCCATGAACTCTCTCAAATCCAACATTACTTACCTTGACATGCCCATTTAATTTTTCTCCAATAAAAACTTTTTCATCTAATGGTGTACTTTGCATATATCCATCAATATAATTCAGAATTTGCTTTTGATGGTCTCGTTTAATTCTATTTGTGATGCGAAGGGGTTAAGTATGTTAATAATTTTATCTCCAATAATTAATTTAACTAGAACAAATTTATCCCCCATTCTCTTAACCTCTACGACCTTATCCTTATAATCATTATCTACAAAAATTCCTACTCCGCTGCATTTTCTATCTATGCCAGTGAACCCTGTATTTGTTATTTCTCGACTCTTTTCTCCCATCCATTTTATTTCTTAGAGGCAAGCAATATTAACTCTCCTTCTAATTATAGTATCTACTAGTTTTATAGCTTCCCTATAAGTGTTCTTATGTTTCATGTTCCTAAACGATGTTTTACTCCATTTTGTATTTGTTTTCCTTTTCAATTTCTAATTTGCCTAAAAGATATCTATATCTATGATTTTGATTTTGTTTTCGCGTTTGTTTCAACTGGCTTCTTTACCCACACCTAACCTTTGTGTGGGAATCCTTGCACATTTTTGTTCACATCTAGCAACAATAAGAAGGGACTAGCTTATTTACCCACACACATCCTATGTGTCGGAACCATTCTTATTTTTTTCACATCCAAGCACAGCGATGTGAAACACACCCTTGCTCATTTCTCATTACACCCTGGCTTCGATGCAGCGCGTCTCTAGTTGAGAATGTCATAATGTTTTTATATGATTGACCCATTTTCATAAAAAGTGATAAAAGTTTTACACTGCTTGTCAACCTATCGCGACCCTCCTCTATTTTCCAAGAATGCAAAATGGACTTAAGGCCTCTCATCCCCACTTTTCATGAATGGAAAATGGAGTTAGGACCTCCCTTACCTATTTTTTGGTATGACAAATGAGCATTAGAGTCCTCCTCTTTTATCTGAACTTAGGATCGGCTATACAGCGCACATAATGTTCAACAAAGGTGGAGTTTTATTAAGGATTAAAATGAGATTAGAAATTTAGGCCTTGATAGAATAACCACATATAAGTTTTCAATGTCTTCTACTTTAAAACTCTTTTTAATACTCAGGAACAAAGTAAACTAAGCTATTTTTTGGTATATGGTTGCTCTTTGTAATAATCAGTTAGTTTACCACATTCTAATACTTATTTATACCTCTAATACTCTTTAGAATACAATTAGAAATCCCACTTAACAATTCCAAATGAACTAGAACTTTAAACTTTCTATTTTTTACATCTCGGTGCTTTTTGTAAGTGATCTCACATTATGTGTAAAGCCATTCTGCCACTACAGTTTCAACCTTTATATGTAATTTCTTGTCACAGTAGGCTCAACGACATGCGTCTTCTATCTTGGCACCATATGTATAACACCACGATGCCACCACTATGCCAACTACTTTGCACCTATTTTCTTCTCCTCAAGCCTTCTCCACGCATTTCCCATGTTGCGTGGTCATTTCCCACGGTTTCAAGACTCATTGCCACAACGTCGAGTATGCTTTTATGCATTTTATCATCATTTCATCAAGAAATCTCTCATTTGTCTTCTTTATAACTTGTATACCTAAATATAAATTAATCCATCAATTAGAGCTCATTCCGAGATATTTATACCAAATATACTACTAAACTAGTCATATATATATATGTCCAATGAAACACTTATCAAATACCCCCAAACTTTAAGATTTTGCATGTCCTAAAGCAAAAATGTATTTTACTTAATATTCTTACATCGTTCATAGAGTATTCTTCAATTCAAGTAAGTTCAAATTAATAATTCACTCAATAGTTTGTCTTTGCAAAAACTAATACTTTAAAAAACATACAGCTTTAACAACTCATATAATTCACTTTTGAAACTTACAAGTAGTTCACAACCAAAACCATCACTACTCACAAATTTATATCACTCTAACACTCAAGTAGAAAGTATACAATCTCATGATTTTTCATTAAACTTAAGAATTCACAAATAAGTATAGATCATAATAGTTTTATAGACTTGAGTACTTCAAGAGTCCTACCTTTTTTCTTATGGAAAATATATAAGACTTAATATAGTTGAAAAGAAAGCATAACTTAACTGAATTACTTTTACTCAAGCTAAATATTTTCATTCGAAGAGTTTTAATCTAACTTCCACATTTCTTTCTATATATATATATATATATATATATATATATATATATATATATATGTATCTCTTTTCTTTTCTCCTCATATTTGCAATTTGCAAAGTCCCTACTTCTTTTCCTATGGATTTCATTTTTTTTACTTTTTCTGACCATCAAGTGTCATGCTCCATTTCATGTAAAACCTGTGGGGCTCTATCTTTTATTTAAAGTTTTTTTTAAAAAATTCTCACTTTAACTTTATTAAGCAAGTTTTAACTCCAACGTTTCATTAAACACATGCATATCTCTTTCCCTTTTGGTCTTGAGCCTTCATTTTTTTACCACAAGTAAGATTCATACATATTATAAAATTCTTTAGAGATCTAACTTTTTCCACAAGTTCTCTAGTTTTCTTCTTCCTTTTTGTTTCAAGTTCATGGTCTTCCATAACTCTAGGTTTCCAATCATGAAATCATACTTTGTTTGCTACATTTTTTATTTTTTAAAAAAATTTTAATAACACTCTCTTGATTCTCGTATCAGCATGACACTTGTATTCTTACTCATCCTCAATTAAAGGCATGTAATTTGCAAATGAGTTACTTAGTAATTACCGTACTATTATATATTACCTAATCTATACTACTTATACACATTAAAATAGTAAATAAATGAAACATATATACTACCATGCTTTCCTCTTAAACTACTTCAAAAATTGATACACTACCATGCTTATCCTTATTTCATCATTCCCTACCGCATCCCATAGTTTAGTGTCGATGCCCCGAAATGTGAACCAAACCTTATCCTCAAGGTTTAAAAAAAAGCCTGAAACATAAAAACACTAAACACACAAATATATATAATAACAATATATATAAATAAATAAATATAAAATTTTAACAACTAATAAAATGACAAAATATCCCAAATATAAAAGATAATTAGTAGAAATGTATCGCTCATCTCCCCAAGGTCTAGAGAAATACTAAGACTCAGAACTACATCATCATCATCATCATCATCATCATCATCATCATCAACATCATCATCATTATCAACTCCAGCATAGGATGGTGTCAAAGGACGCTCTACCTTTCCATTCAACACTACGTCAAGATCAAACATGTAGTTTGAGGCTGTGAATAACATGAAGTATCGCTGTCCATTCAGTTGGTCTTGAATCTTCATATGCCTATCCTGCTCCAATCTCAACAAGGCTTCAAGATATTGAGCCATGTCCTCGAGGTACCCTAATTTGGATCTCTTGAGGATAATGTCTCATCATCATTTGCCCTGACTTCCTTCAGATGACTCACTATCCTCAAGTTCCATATTTATGCTCTAAATCCACATTACTTTAAATCCCTATCCAGTAACCTCATTTCCATAATTCATGCAATTTCATCAATAATATCCAAAATGTTTAAAGCATAACTAATGAAATTATAAATTTACCTCAATTCCAGGCTACTTTCTGGTGTAGAACACTCATCCAAGCCTATATCAATCAAAGCCCTCTCAATTTACTCACACTAAACCCTATTGGTATCTTGAGTTAAATCTCCAAATTAATGCCTTAGCTCTCCTCCTTGGTGCAAATCTATAATGCACTAGTGCAAATCTATAATGCACTATCTCTTTTCACGCTTAATCACTAGGAACATTCTTTTCTCTCTAAATATTACTCAAACTTAGGTTCTAGAGGGATGTATTCTTGGTTGGTGGTGTATGGACTAGGTTTAAGTATGGAAAATATAGGCTAAAAGGGGTTTAAAAACCCCTCCTCGACGCCGATGCCATCCCTTCTAGGGCATGGCATCGTTACAGCATGGCCACGATGAGGCTACTCTAAGTATTTTTGTTCATAGCTTGGCATTGTCCTTATTTAACAATGGCACCGTGTATGTATACACACAACATCAACCACCCTGTTTCCAAAAGTTTGCAAATTTTCTATTAATTCCCTATTGGTGTTCTTCTGGCTTTGCATATTACTACACAAGGCATCATGACTGCATGAACTATCCTAAATATAAAAATTCCATAAAAACTTATCTGTGATTTGTCCATGTACCTAATGTTTACCACTTTAACATTTTTCTCTTTTAAGCATTTTACTGAGTTACTCGAGACTTCTCCATTCCAATTAAATGTCACCTAAGAAATGGTCTCAACAAATGGTCTCAAAACTTTCAATAGTTCAAAAATTACTAACACTTTGGAATGTTTTAAATAAACTAAATAAATAACTTACCGAAATTTAAAACATGAAATTAAAACCCCCTAGGTTACCTCCTAGTAGCGGTTCATTTAATGTCGCTAGTGTAAGCCCTTTTCGCTCGTTTAATCTGAGTTTTAATTGAGATATTATATTTTTAGTTCGGAGATACCGATATCTCTATGACAAGTGATTATTTATTTGTATATATAGGGTTATTTTAGTCATATATTTCGTATAAATATCCTCACATGAGCTCCAAATCATGGTATTATTGCATTTTTAGGGAATTAAGGTGTAAATGAAGGAATTGAAGAAAAAAAAAAGAAATAGAATAAAAACTTACAAAAACACACTTGGCATCATGGCTATAGGTATTGATGCTATGAGCATACAAGGAACGGTGTGGTAAGGAAAGGTATGATGTAGGAGAGAAGAAAAAATGAAGAAAACCAACTCTGAAAATCCAATGCAGTGGCGGCATTGTGGAGCATAAAGGACGGCGTCGGGTAAGCAGGTGATAATGTTGAGCCACTAGGGAGCAAGAAAATGTAAATGCAATGTTGCCACAGTGGTGGCGTAGTAGGCTAAAGGGCACGACGTCGAGGGAGTAAGTGACAACGCTAGATATGTATGAAATAGAAAGTAGAGTTTTAATTCAAGTTAAATAGTAAAATATGGTTTCTAATTGTCATTAAGGAGTATAAACAGGTATTAAGATGTGGTAAATTAACCACATACCAACTATTAGCCACAATTGAAGTAGTTTAGCATAGGCTTTGTTTTATGTTTGTGTATTTAGGAGTTTATGTGAAGAAAACATTGAAGACTTGACTTTTGCAATTCAAGTTTGGTTTCATTAATGAAATTCAAGGTAATATTTATATTGATCTCTGATTTGTAATGATTTTCATTATAAATTGTTATATGTATATTTCCATGAAGCGTGAGTAGTCTATTTATCTTAGGGATCAATGGATCTTACGGTATGAATGTTATGCTTTGAATAGGAATAAAAAGTGATTATAAAAAGTGAAATGGTTAAAATCTGTATTGATTAGTGTTTAATGAAGTTGGGATTTAGGAGTTATCATGGCTATTGAGGCTTTTAATCCGGACATGAATAGTACAACCATAAAATACACAACATCGCACATATAGTAAACTTAGATAGTTATGAATCCAATGTTTTGGGACATAAAGCAATATGGAGCTTATATTATTCATAGTGATAGGTGGAGTACTAACTTGCACATTAGAACCTTTTTCTATCACGACAGTGGGTTGATGTGGATTTGAAAGAAATCAGTCTATTCTATTTAGGCATTGCGCTAAACATATTGAGATACACACATGAATACAAAGGGGAGTATTAAATTACCTAGTTGAAGTTGTGAATTAAGCTATCATTAATATAAGAGTTCAAGGAAAGTTTATTTCGATTTGTTAGAGTAGTTTAGTTAGATATAAAACAATTTAAAAAGTGAATTCCTTATAAATAGTTCAAAGTTAAATTGGTAAACCACTAGTGCAAAAACCTTTACCCGAGGACGATATTCATAGTCAACGTAAGTTGGTTACACTAATAACACAAGCAAGCCTTTATACTTGTGGCACGCATATTAAGTTTTTAGCACCGTTACCAGATATAGGTAGCCATTATTATTATTTAGTTAGTTTTAAGTGTTGCTAAGTTTTATTTTAACTATTTTACTTTCAAGTTAATAAAAATAAAAAAAAGTTTTAAGATGATTGATCTCACAATAGTTGGTCTACTTTCTTTTTCTTTGGTGTTTCAGGGATCTAAAGAATGTATAATTATTATGTTAAAGAATCAAAAAGTGAAATCATTATTCGAATCTCTAGGTTAGTCTATCAAAGTGAAGTTGTTTGAGATTATACAACATATTAAACACAACCAACCGCGAGTAGTTTGGCATGGACAGGATATAAAAAATTGTATTATGACCACTATGGATTTAAAGAGTTTGTGGGAAGTCAAGAGTGTTGCAACTGCATTCAAGAGAATGAGTCACGGCACAAGTAGCAAAGCTTCTACAACCCCCACATTCATAATGTATATCAACCATTACAGAGTTCTCACGACAACCGACAATCATCTCTTACATCTTTAGAGCAATTGGTACAAAAAATGGCTAAGCAAAGCAAGAACTATCTCAAGAAGTATAAGGAAGGATTGGAGATCTATGCGCAATCATTTACCATAAAAGAGGAAGAAGATGATCAAAGGTTCTTGATTTGGAAAAGAATTTAGATGAAATTGTGAAATTGATAAATGCAAGACAAAATGTTGTGGTTAAATACGAGGAGAACCAAGTCAAGGAGTTGTTAACGACTGAGGAAGCATGTCAAGAAGCATATGAAGAGTAGAGAACTCCAATCAAGATAATAGAAATGTCGTTGATGCTTTAATGCCAGATGATTCACTTGACCATGTTAAATTAGACATTTTTCGAGGACCTTAAGTAACATGATTGCGGTGTTGATCTAGAGAAGTTTGAAACAATAATGAGTAATGGAAGCATGGAAAACTTTAGATTACACAGTACGAATCTTGTATAAGGGACAATCAATCTTCTTGTATCACCATTCCTATTTCAGCAAGAATCGCGAGAGGAATGGACTAGTGAGACAATTGGGTTTGTGTAATGATATATGAGAGATTTTTAAAGAAAATCCCTTTTGTTAAAGAGTGGCAAGGCTTGCCAAATTACACGAAGTTTAGGAAGGATAGGGAAGCATGCCCCGGAGAAGGATTAAAAGATATCAAGAACTTTGCAAGGATACATCATTGAAGTAACCTTGGTGAATCATGCTGATCATTTGCGAGCCATGTTGTATACATCGGGCGAATGATGTGAATCTAAGTTCTACTGGGAGGCAGCCTATGGTCTTTAAATTTCAATTTTTTGAATTTTAGTAGTTAGTTATTTTCTTCAATAATTACAATTAATAAGTTTTAGTACTAACTTTCAAAAATTTGTGTCGAATATGCAAGAAAAACCATTTGTTGGGTGATGATTCATCGGAATGAAATGTCTCTTTAACTCATGAAAGAGCGTAAAGGGGTGAAGGAGTTCAAAGCAGTGAAGGTAAGATGCATGGGCGAATCAAAAAGTACAATTTATTAATTTTTATATTTTTCATGGATTTTCTGCTGTCACAACACCTTGTTTAAGTTATACACAAAGTCGGAGAACCGCCGAAAGAGAATTAGTGAAAAATTATAAACGAAGATGTGAGCTATGAGGTCGACATTATGGTTATTACCCACAGCACCGTGAGTGTCAGCCACAATACCGAGATGGTAACAGGCTAAAAAGTTGAAAAAAGCCCCACACCGAGGTCGGTTTTAAAGGTTTTAACCCATTTTTAAATCATTCTACACACTTGCACTAAAACCTCACTACAACCACCAAGCATGTATTTCTCTAGAGCCAAAGTTTGAACGCTTTTAAGTGACATTAGTGAGTTCCTAGTGATTGAGAGTAAAGAGGCAAGTGCATTATGGATTTTCATAAGTGAAAGAGCTGGGGCTTAGATATTTGGATTTTGATTCCAAAGAGAGCTAGGGTTCTAGTTGGCGAGAAAAATTTAGAGGGCTTGGAGCGAAAATGACTTGGAGAAGTGTTCTACACCAAAAATTAATCCGACATTGAGGTAAATTTTAATGATATTGTATGAAATTATGGATTTGAGGTTGTAGGATAGGTTTGCCAAGATTGAGTGAACGTGCGGATTAATGTTACCCATGGAGACTTAGTTGATCGTTTTGCACTATTTGGCATATGTATGATCCATGTTATATGAGTTTTGAATTTTTAAGGTGATTTGAAGACCGAGTTCCATTGCATTATTTTTGTTAGTTGCTTGAATTTGAAGAAATGGCATGAACAAGGAAGCAAGTTTGCATAACTAGAGCAAATAATTTTGAGAGATCTATCTCAAGAAACCCCAATGAAGAAAAGTTTAGGCCTTTTAAATCCAGATTTTTCATCAGTAAATAAGCCAAGAACTGATATGAGAAAATCCTACATATGTAGTTAATTTGTGAAAGGGGATTAATTTACTCGCCAAGTACAATAAAAAGTAAATAATTTCATTAGGTGATGAAATAGGAGCAACTCACTCAAGATCATAGAGAGAATGATGTTAAAGGACTGAGTGGTATTGGTTTTGGATTTTATGCTAATGCGAAGTTTACGACTAAGGACGAGCCAGTGACGGTGAGAGGGGTTTTCATCCTCTTTAATATACGTGAGATCAATACCTTCTATGGGTTGGAAAAATTAAGCTTCTATGAATCTGAACAGACTTTCCCCAAAGTAGTTATATGAGAAACCCTTTAACCTATAACCTTTTAGAGTTGTAAAGAATGCATTAGTTTTCCCAATACTACAAGGATGGGTGATGGGAGCTGAGAGTGTCCCGAAGCACATTAAGAAGGGGAATGTTAGAAAAGCTTATCGAGTGTGGCAACATTTTCTTATTGCATTGCTATACCCCACCTCTCAATAGAGCAAGATCAACAAGACGAAAGTGGCTTCTCTTTATGAGATTACAAAGAAAAAGAAAATCAACATTGGATAGTTTGTCTCAGATAACTTATCCTGCTCAAGAATGAATCGCAGTAACAAGGGATTAGTGTTATTTGAAGAGGCCATAGATTTACAACAAAGATTATTCAGAAGTTCATTTTAGTATAGAGGAATAGACTCCCACTAAATTAACGACCTTCATTAAAACTCTATGTTAATTTAAGGGATTAAAATCCATGTTTCACATAATTTCAAGACAACTAAGGAATGACACTTTGAATAAGGTTTTTTAGGTAGGTACCAATTCCCAATTACAACATATGTAACTTTTAGTTGTTTTTATGAGATTATGACATCTTATGTCTTAGTATGTTTTATCTCATCTAGTGCCTAAAGCCCAAAACTGTTTTTATAGCTTTATCAAGTCTAACCATTTCAAACAGTTGAGTAACCATTACTCAACTTGCCTTACCATGATAACACAAGACACTCTGCAGAGGCATACCCATATTGATGTGATCAAAGCCTTAACAAGTATTTGAGAATGGATGGCACTTCACTTCAAATTTGGAAAAAGGGATTTTTATTTACTTTAGTGATAATAAATTAAACAAGATAAATATCATATACTACAATGCATGTATAAGCACATAAAAATTATAAAATTTTACTAATAATGACTATTATGCAAATTTTCTTGCTCTACAAATTGTTATCGGCAGTCCTACTGACAAAAATTTGGAAGAGGGGTTCTTTTAGAGAACAAATTCAAGTTTCAAGAATTGGAAACAACTTAAAGTTTCTCATTATCTTAGTCAATCCAATTGACCAAAACTACCCCTTAGTTTAATTTCAAAAAATTAATTAAAACATTTTCAATTAACTCGGGCTCACATCTACCTTAATATTTTATCCTAATCCAATTAGAATTTAAGAAACTTTTAATCCTTATCTAATTAGAATTTGTTATACATCTCACATATGTTATATAACTTGTAATTCTTATATGATTACAAGTTTATCTTTTATCTAATAAGAATATACTAACTGATAACTACAATGAGATATATGATCGAAATCAATTTCGATTCTTACTCATATGAAATAAGCAATTCGATCAAGAAATACAACTGCATAAATTGGTTTGACTTAATCAATGCTCACGAAGGGAGTTTAAGTAATTCTTATTCAATTTAAAAAATTCACACATGAATAGTGACCACAAAACTGTTTTGATAGCTTTATTAAGTCATGAATTTTATCATATAGGCAGTTTAAGTAATTCTTATCCGATTACAAGTTTATCTTTTTATCTATTTTATTGTTTCTAAGGTATGAGCGCACTCCTGGCTTTGGTGGGGTATGGTACACCGACTAGGTTAATCAATGCTCACGAAGGGAGTGTGTTACTACACGGGAGCGCACTCCATTGTCAAGCATCTCAATAGAAAACAGGGCAGCAATCACAAACTCATCACCAAGTCATCAAATACCTCCCCACAACATCAAGGAGGGCCTCTAATAAGGTCTTATACCGTTTTAAGTCATCAATAACCATAATTAACAAAGATTCATCATCAATTCAACTCAAGCTCTAAAACTAAAGTTGAAATAATTTTTTGAAACACTCACCAACTGTGATGATCACCATATCATTATCGTTTGATCCCCCTAGATCACTCCCAAACTCAATCTCTATCCTTTTCTAGATCACTTTCTCTTATATCAAACCCCCATTTGTTTCGCTCTCAATCAATCGAGCGTAACAATGATATGTTTGAAGCTTTTGATTTATATATATGGATTCTCTTCGAGATATACATCATGTTATCTCAAGGATGATCTAATGGATATTTTGTTAAAGTTACACATTTTAACACAATCCTCCATTTAAGTTCATCTTAAGGCGATCCAATGATTTATATTAATCAAATCAAACTATAAGTTTTATTTATATATTTACATATCAATTATATATAAATATATATTCAAATGTATTTATCACCAATGAATTCACTAAACGCGCCTACAAATATTCTCGGGCATGCACATTCATTTCATAACCCGCTCGTCACACCAGGTGTACCGATAATTTAGTAATTAATTATTCATTTTCTAATTATAAGCTTATATAAATTTCCAATTTATCTAACAACCTATAAATTCATTTAAACACATCACACAAACATCAAAGTCACGCAAACCCCTACACACGCTGGTTGAGGTACACCGAACTTGACCACGAGCCTATCTCGGGTTAATTAGGATTTGAGTTTAAAACTAATTACCAACTTAGGGTAACAAGTCATTACAGTCTCTCCAACGAAAAGAGATTTTATCCTTGAAATTAAATTAAACATAATAGTTACATGTATATTCGAAGAGAAACAAAAATTGCTCCTTCATATAAGATCCACCCTTCTGGGTTAGCTCTTCCTTACCATGAAACTGTTATTTTAGCTTAAAGAAATGAATCTATTTGGTTCTCAGGTTTTGAATCTTACGATCAATGATCTAAATTGGTTGTTATTGTAAGATAAGTCTTCTCGAATATCAAATTCATTCCAATCAATCCTTGGAGTGAACTTAGTCTCTATTTTACAAAGCATAGATCCGTGAAAGACATTATGAACTCCTACTACCTGAGGAGGTAAGTTTAACCTTTGAAAAATGGGACCAACTCTTTCTTTCACTTTGCACATCCTAATATACCTTAGAGCTAGCTTATCCTGCAATCTAAATTTGTATAACCCTTTTGTAGGTGAAAATTTCATCAAAACATAATCTTTCTTTAAAAACTCCAAAAACTTATGATGCTTATCGATGTATCTCTTTTGTCTTAGTTATGATGTAGAAAAATATAGCGAATCTGCTAAATTATTTTTGGGTAGCCCTGAATCAATTCAAGCCCAGGCAATATTGTATCTCCAACTTTTGCCTATCACGCAGGTGAACGACAAGGTCGACCATATAGAGCTTCAAAAGGAGACATTCCAATTATGGCCCGATAGTTATTATTATAAGAAAACTCACATATAGGAATGTATTTCTCCCAGTTGCCAATAAAATCCAAGACACAAGCTCAAAGCATGTCCTTTCGCACCAAGATTAGATGTTTAGTTTGCTCGTAAGTCTGAGGATGATGTGTAATACTGAGGTTGAGAATAATTCTCAATCGTCTCTGCAATTCACCCCACAATCAGGACGTGGATCTTGGATCTCTATCTGAAGTAATCAACACTAGAACTCCATTAAATCTGAAAACCTCGTGTATGTATATCTCGTATAATCTGTCAAGATATCATTTGGAAATAGATAAGAAATGCGCAGACTTTATCTACCTATCAACTACAACTCATAATGCATCGTGCTTACAACAATTCTGAGGTAAATCGAAAAAAAAAAGTTCCATCGATATATGCTCCTACTCCACTCAAAAATTGGTAGAAAATGCAATAACCCTCCAGTTTTTCAATATGTAATCTTAACTTGCTGACATATCTTACAACTCTTTACGAATATAGCAATTGTAGTCTTAATTCGGAGCCACCAATAAATGGGCCTCATATCAAGAAACATTTAAGTGTTACCAAAATTAATAGAGTAAAAAGATCTATGAGACTTTCGTAGCAATTCATACCTCAACTAATTTTGAGCTGGAATCCATAATCTATACCGAAAACCTAATGCACCATCACCAGAAACTTACCAATTAGGATAATCAAAACTAGCTGCTACCCTTTGACTCACCAGATCATCCTAATCATCTTTTTAACAATCAACCACCCCTCGAATGATCTCGGGTTCAACACGAATCTGAGCAAAAAAAAAAAGCAAATTAGTAGCTTTAGAAATGCTCTCTTAGTTAGTGATGTGCCAGCTAGACTTTAATGAATCATCATCATAAAAAAATTCCCCAAGAAGTCAAAATTGAATAGCTCTGGCAGTAGCTACATTCTCTCTGCCTGTTCTTCTCTTACTCAAGGCATCTACAACCACATTTGCCTTGCCTAGATGGTACTCTAAAGTGAAGTCTTAGTCCTTGAGAAACTCAAGCCTTTTACGCTGCCTCATGTTTAATTCAGTCTGAGAAAATTAGTGTTCAGACTCTTATAATTTGAAAATAATGTGAACTTCACGTTGTATAAGTAATGCCTCCAAATCTTCAAGGCAAACGCAACAGCTGCTAGCTCAAGATCATGAACTGAATAATGTCTTTCGTAAATTTAGAGTTGCCTCGAAGCATAAGCTACAACCCTACCTTCTTGCATCAGCATACAGCCCAAGCCTAAATGAGAAGCATCAGTATAAATCCTCAACTCCCTCCTAGATTCAAGTAATGTAAGCACATATGTTTAGTCAACCAAATTTCAATTCCTTAAATGAAGTCTTGCACTTATTGAGGTATGTGCCCTAGGTCAATCCAGAAACATTGTTTATCTTATAATTTTAGTTAAGAAAATAGAGGTTTTCATTTGTTGTTTTATTATAAGTGATTGCATGTTTACCATATAATAAAATACATGCATATTTGTTGAAATATCTTAAATGTCCCCAATCAGTCATTATACTGTGAACTATAATGAATTAAGACTAGTGCCAATCTTGATTGATGGGCATATGATGATCATACGTATAGGGATATGAATCAAGATCGTGTGTACTTGTTAGGAAATAAAGTATTGGACCAACTTTCCATGAGAACACCACATGGATTTAGTCATAGGTGTTACTCATGATAGGTACATCATTTAGTCTTTTGACTTGAGATTATCATAGACTTCAATATTAAGAGTATAGTGATTTGACATAATGAAACGTTGTCTTTAATCAGATGATTATAAATATTGTCATTGGTTACCATGTGAATAATATATGAAGGTGTATAATCAAGATAGAATTTGTCACTATCGTATATAGAGAGATATTAGTGGATCCCTCGAAATGATAAACTAATAATGGCGAAGTCCATTTGAGTTGATATGATCAATATCACTTGGATGTTTTTTCATTTACTTAAATTTCAATACTAATACGATTAAACATTAAGGGTGACATTGCATGCCTTCTGTTTAATCAAAGGATATTGCACGACAAAAGGATATAATATATATTATTCATTAGGCTGTATCAATTTTTCTATTCATGCTACTTGGGTATTCATAATGTCTTGCTAGAGACCGTTTATGATTGGTGTACCAAAATAGTTTCGGTTCATTGCCAAAGTCGTATGAACCTATTGGGTCGCACGCAAAGAATTGATTTGCACAATTTCAATTAGTCCATAGGAATGAATTTTATATGATAAAATTCATGACATAAAAGCCCTTATGATTTATTATATGATAACTTATTAATAGGGGTGTATGTGTGATTTTCTTAAACTGCTTAAATATAATAGTTGTATTACGAATATGATTTTCAGTGAGAGCTTATCTACACATATAAATAAAGGGTGAAACCTTAAAATGAATTTAGATTTTTTGTTTTGCTATTTTTGTGTTTTCTGGATTTTGGGAGAAAGAAAGAAAAATGTTTTATATCTCTCTTGGGGCTAGCACCCCAAATTGTGGTCGCCATTCGTATGTGAATTTTTTATAGAGGACGCACATTTGAACGTCTTAGAAATTGAACCATCAGAGAAGGAAATCATAGATTAAGATATGGTTTACTTTAGTAGATCCGGTTTAATAGTTCTTATTTTTTATTTTGTTAGGGTTTTTCGAAAAAATGGTTTTGAATTTTTCGCTACGTATGAGCCCCAAAATCTAATAGTGGTATCAGAGCCTTAGTCTCGGTTCTATTAAGTGTTTGCATGTTTTCTCTGATGTATATATGATATATGTGTGAAAACATAATCTTGATTAATGTATATATGATGTACATACATATTTATGTGATAATTGTTATCAAGAATTATTTGAAAGCATGTTGTTGATAATTTATTTATATTGATACATACGTATGATTTGATTCAATGATAGTATTCACGTTTAGAATATTTCAATTAATATATATTTTAATATCAAACTATTTGAGTTTTTGTATGTTCATTGTGGAATTCATGTTTAGGTTAATATGATTCAGATGTTGAATACATATTCGTTTTGTTTAATAATTATGTATGTCTCTATGATAGAAATCATGATTTGGTTAAAATGATTAATTTAATATGATTCTGATGTTGAATGCATGATTAATATTTCGAAATTGGTTTAGATAATATATCTCGTTATGGTAATCCATTAGTATATTCTTATAAGATAGGAGATAGACTTGTAATCGGATTAGAGTTACCAATCCTATAAGATAGGTGAGATATATAACAAATTCTAATTAGATAAGGATTCAAAATATCTTAAATTCTAATTGGATTTGGATAGATATTAAGTTAAAGGTGGGACCGCCGCCCACTGACCAGCCAGCGGGACCGCCATACTAATTGTTCGTAGAGCAAGAAAATTCGTATGATAGTCGATTTTAGTAAGATTTCCTAACTTGTTTAATGATTGTTTATGCATTGTAACCTACGATATTTATATTGTTTTAATTATGATCACTAAAACAAATAAAGTCCTTCTTACGAATTTTAAGTCAAGTGTCATCCATTCTCAAACACTCGTCAAGGCTTCGATCACATCAATATGCATCTGCCTTCGCATAGTATATTATGTTATCTTGGTAAGTCAAGTTGGGTAACGGTTACTCTATTGTTTGAAATGGTTAGACTTGATAAAGCTATCAAAATGGTTTTGGGCTTTAGGCACTAGATGAGATAAAACATGCCAAGACATAAGATGTTATAATCTCATAAAAATAACTAAACGTTACATACGATATAATTGGTAATTGGTACCTACCTGAAAATAACCTAATTCAAATTTTCATGCCTTAGCTATCTTGGAATTAGGTGAAACATGGATTTTAGTGCCTTAAATTAACATAACTTTTTAAGGAAGGTTGTTAATTTAGTGGGAGTTTATTCCTCTATACTAAAATGAACTATTTGCGTAATCTTTTTTGTAGATCGATGACCTCTTCAAATCACACTAATCCCTTGTCATTGCGATCCATTCTTAAGAATGATAAGTTATATGAGACAAACTTTCTTGACTGCTTCAAAAACTTAAGAATCATTCTTAAGCATGAACGCAAGTTGTATGTCCTGGATAATCCTATTCTTGAGGAACCTCTAACCAATGCTTTAAGAGCTATGAATGATGCACATACTAAGCATGTTAATGACTCAACTAATGTCGCATGCATTTTGGTTGCAACTATGGTTCCTAAACTCCAAAATGACATGGAACACATGGAAGCTTACGACATGGCAATGATGCTGAAGTAAATGTTCCAACAACAGGCTAGGTAAGAAAGGTTCAAGACAGTCAAGAACCTTCATTCTCGCAAAATGTCTTAGGGTGAGTCAATTAGTCCTCATGTTCTAAAAATGAAGGGCTATATTGACCATCTTGACAGACTTGGATTTCTCATAAGCCAAGAGTTGGCTACTGATTTAATCATGAATTCATTGCCTGATAGTTATTCACATTTTGTGATGAACTATAACATGAATAACGTAGAGAAGTCTATCTCATAGATGCATTTGATGCTTAAAATTGTTGAGCAAAATGTCAAGAAACTCATTGCTAATGTGTTGATGGTTCAGAAAGGAAAAGCTCTGAAGAAAAAGGGCAAAGGCAAGGCTAAAGCTGCAAGGGTTGATGTGATTGTCACAAAGCCTACGGAACAACTCAAGCCTCATGGAACTTCTACTTCATATTCCCATAAGGAAAAGGAAAAGAAGGAAATTGTCATTTGCGCCACGCACCTGGCTATTGGTTTAGAAATTGCAAGCTCTATCTTGAAGATCTAAAGAAAAAAAAAAAGTAGTGCGACTACTGCTTCAAGTATTTATGTTAATGAAGTTAACTTGTCTACTAGTGATTCTTGGGTAGTGGTTATCGGATGTGGATCTCACATTTGTATTAATGTGCAGGGTCTCACCAAAAGTAGAAAGCTAAAGAAATGAGAAATCATCCTACGAGTTGAAAATGGAGCAAAGATTATTGTGTTGGCTATAGGACGCTATGAGTTAATTTTACCTAATGAACTTGTTTTAGTTTTAAATAATTGTTATTATGTCCCTGTTTTGAATAGAAACATCATTTCGATTTTGTGTTTGGATTTAGATGGTTTTAATTTCATTATTGCGAATAATAAATGCTATATTTCTCTTAAAGACATTTTTTATGCGAATGATGATTTTTGTAATGGTCTTTATATTCTAAACATGAAAATGTCCATAGATAGTCCTATTCTTAACGTAAATACAAAGAAGTTCAAGTCAAAGGATTTGAATCAAACCTACCTCTAGCATTGTCGTCTTGGCAACATAAATGAGAAATGCATTTTTAAACTCCATAAAGATGGACTTTTAGATTCATTTGATTTTGAATCATATGAAACATGTGTATCTTTTTTACTAGGAAAGATGACAAAGAGTCCTTTTACTGGACATAGTGAAAGGGCAAGTGATTTATTGGGTCTAATACATATTGATGTATACAGACCTATAAACACAATGGTTAGAGGTGGTTAACAGTACTTCATTACATTCACTGATGATTTAACAGATATGGTTAGTATCTCATGAAACGTAAAGGTGAATCTTTTGAGATTTTTTGAACATTTCAGAATGAAGTTCAAAATTAACTTGGTAAAACTATTAAAGCACTTTGATCAGATCAAGGTGGTGAACATTTAAGCTAAGAGATTGATGATCATCTTACAAATTATGGGATTGTCTCACAATTAACTCCTCCAACAACTCAATGGAATGATGTTTTTGATAGGAAAATCAAACTTTTTTAGATATGGTTCGATATATGATGAGTCATGTAAATCTTTCTATTTCCTTTTGGGGTTATGCCTTAGAAACTACTACATTTACACTAAATCTTGTTCCTTCTAAAGTGGTTAATAAAACACCACATAAGATGTGGTTTAGGAAAATACCAAGTTTATCTTTTCTTAAGATATTTTGTATGACGATAAATCTCAAAATAATTATCAGCCAAATCTAACAAGTGTGTGATTCATTGGTTATCCTAAAGAAACTAGAGGATGCTACTTTTATAATCCCATAAAGAACAAAGTGTTTATTGCTTAGAATGATGTCTTTATGTAAAAAGAATTTCTTTCAAAAGACAATAATAGGAATAAAGTAAGTCTTGAATAAGTTTAAGAACTACAAATAAACACTCAACTGCTAGTGGGAGATCAACAAAGACATGAACTAGTTGAACCTCCACGACTATCATAAGGCCCACGTAGGTCTGATAAGGTAAGACATCAGCCTGAGAGATTTAGATTTCTTATTATCAATAGTAGTAAGGTGTTTCTTATGGAACAAAATGAACCTACTCTTTATCAAGAGGATGTGTCTAGTCTTGGGGCAGATAAATGGCTTAGTGTCATGAATTCTGAGATGCAATCCATGTATGATAACAAAGTTCGGAACTTGGTTGATTTACCTAAAGGTGGTAAGACCAATGGATGTAAATGGGTTTTCAAAAAGAAGATTGACATGGATGGCAATGTGCATACTTATAAAGCACGGCTAGTAGCAAAAGGTTTTAGACAAACTCAAGGTGTTTATTATAATGAAACTTTTTCTCATGTAGCCATGTTTAAATCTATTAGAATTCTAATTGCCATAGTCGCACATTATGACTATGAGATATGGCAAATGGGTGTCAAAAAAGCTTTTCTAAATGGAAAGTTACTCGAGAACGTGTATATGATACAGCCTGAAGGGTTTTTTCATCTTGAGAATTTTAGGAAAGTGTGCATGCTTCAAAGATCTATTTATGGATTAAAGCAAGCTTCTCGAAATTGGAATCTTCATTTTAATGAAGCAATTAAGGAATTTGGTTTCATTAAAAAAGAAGATGAGCCTTGTGTATACAAAAGGTTAGTGGGGGTGTGGTTGTTTTCCTGGTACTGTATGTTAATGATATATTACTCGTTGGAAATGACATCCTAACCTTACGAAGTGTCAAGTCTTGGTTGAGGAAGCGTTTCTCTATGAAGTACTTAGGAGATGTAGCCTACATCCTTGGGATAAAGATCTATAGGGATAGATCTAACAGGCTGGTCGGTGTAAGTCAAAGTGCTTGTATAGATAAGGTATTGAATAGGTTCAATATGCAAGACTCTAAAAGAAGGTCGTTGCCAATGTCTCTTGGTGTAAGTCTCAGCAAGGCTCAATGTTTGAAGACTAATGATGAACGAGAGCTCATGAATACGATTCCATATGCATCAACTATTGGATCTATTATGTATGTCATGTTATGCACTCGACCTGATGTATCATATGTTTTTAGCGCAACAAGCATATATCAATTCGATCCCAATGAGAGTCACTAGATAGCAGTAAAGAACATTCTTAAGTATTTGAAAAGGACTAAAAAGTGTTTTTAATCTATGGAAGTTTAGAAGAAGAGCTTGTTGTAAATAGTTACATAGATGCAAGTTTTCAAACTGATATAGATGACTTCAGATCACATTCTGGATATGTGTTTACTTTAAATGGAGGCACAGTGAGCTAGAAAAGTTCGAAGTAAAAAACTATGGCAGATTCTATAATAGAAGCTGAGTATATTGCAGCATTCGATGTAGCTAAGAAGGATGTTTGGATCAAAAAGTTCATCTTTAAACTTGGTGTGGTTCTGAGTATCACTAACCCCAGCTGCTTGTATTGTGACAACACCGGGGCGATAGCACAGTCCAAGGAACCAAGATCACATCATCGATCTAAACATATACTTTAATGTTTTCATCTCATTCGCAAAATCATTGAGAGAGGAGACGTGAAGATTTGTAGAGTTCCTACCGAAGACAATTTTGTAGATCCTTTGATGAAAGTTCTTCCACAAGCGAAACATAATAGTCATCTTAGGTCATTAGGTATTAGATACAAGAATGACTGGCCCTAATGCAAGTTGGAAATGTTGGGGCATGTACCCTAGCTCAATCTAGAAACATTGTTTATTGTATAATTTTAGTTTATAAAATAGAAGTTTTCTTTTGCTGTT
Organism: Stephania yunnanensis; assembly: GCA_039657365.1. NCBI lineage: Eukaryota > Viridiplantae > Streptophyta > Magnoliopsida > Ranunculales > Menispermaceae > Stephania > Stephania yunnanensis. The sequence goes on from CM077582.1 coordinate 43,276,259, forward strand.
ATGTTATAAGTGATTGCATGTTTACCATGGAATAAAATTCATGGGTATTTGTTGAAATATTCTAAATGTCCCAAGTCGATCATTAGACTAGGGATTATAATGAATTAAGAATAGCGTGAATCTTGATTAATGTTTATATGATGATTACGCGTATACGAATATGAATCAAGATCATGAATACTTGTTAGGAAACAAAGTACTGGACTGACCTGCTATGAGAACACCACGTGGATTAATTCATAGGTGTTACTCATAATAGGTATATCATTTAGTCCTTTGACTTAAGATTACTATTGACTTCAATATTAGGAGCATGGTAATTTGAAATAATTAAACATTGTCTTTAACCGGATGATTGTGATTGGTTACCATGTGAATAATATGTAAAGGTTTGTAATCAAGATAGAATTTGTCACTCTTGTATAAAGAGAGATATCAGTGGATCCCTCTAAATGATAAACTGATAATGGCCAAGTACATGTGAATTGATATGATCAATGTCACTTGGATGTTTTTTAGTTTGCCTAAACTCCAAGACTAGTACTATTAAACATTAAGGGTGACATTCCATGCCTTATGTTTAATCAAAGTATATCGCACGAAAAAAGGATATGATATATGTTATTCATCTGGTTGTATCAATTTTGATCATCATGCTATTTGGGTAGTCATAATGTCTTACTAGATACCGCTTATGATTGGTGGACCACAATGGTTTTGATTCAACGCCAACGCCGCATGAACCTATTGGGTGGAACACAAAGAATGGCTTTGTGCAATTTCAATTAGTCTAGAGGAATAAATTTTATATGATAAAGTTCATGATATAAAAGCCTTTACAATTTGTTATATGATAACTTATTAATATGGGGTAATTTGCTTAAAGGACCTAAATACAATAGTTGTATTACGAATAGGATTTTAAGTGAGCGCTTATATGTACATATAAATAAAGGGTAAAACCCTAAATTTAGATTCTCATTTTGCCATTTTCGTATTTTCTGGATTTTGGGAGAGATAAGGGAAAATGTTTTGTCTCTTTCGGGGCTAGCACCCAAATTATGGTCACTGTTCGTGTGTGGAATTCTGATAAAGGGCGCGTACTTGAACGTCTTGGAAATTGAACGATCAGAGAAGGAATTCACGGATTAAGGTATGGTTTAATTTAGTAGATCTAGTTTAATTTTTTGATCCTATAGGGGTTTTTCAAAAAATTTGTTTTGAACTTTTTGATGCGTTTGAACCCCAAAACCCAATAGCACTCATTAAGCCAAGAAACAAATCAACATCTGTCTATGTTAGCAGAGCCAATGGCAGAGTGACACAGGGGAAACCCTCCAAAAAATTGTTGTAATAACCCCGTAGCCCTAGAAAACTCTTAGTTTTAACACCATGGTAGGAGTAGGCCAATCCTAAGTTTCCTTAACATTTGTCAGATCCATAGATATGCCCTTAACATTAACCATATGTTTAAGAAATTTGATCTCTGAAGACCATAATTCACACTTACTTAACTTGGCATACAGCCAATTATCCTTTAGAGTTTGTAGAGTAACCCAGAAGTGGTGTGAAAGCAGCGTGAAAGCTTTTCTGAGTCTTCAAATAGATCAAAATATCATCGATAAACACGATGATAAACTAGTCAAGAAAGTATCTTAATACCCTATGCATCAAAACCATGAACATGGCATGAGCATTAGTGGGTCCGAACGACATCATTGTAAACTTAAAATGCGCGTACCAAAGTAACAAAAGCTGTCTTCGAGATATCCTTATCCTCGATCCTTAATTGATGATAATTAACCAGACCTCAAATCAATCTTCGAGAAAAGTCGCCGACCCTTCAACTGATCAAATAATTCGTTGATCCTGGATAATGGATATTTATTCATGAAATTCACTCGATTTAGATATCTATAATCAATGCACGTACGTTAGGTTCCGTTCTTATTCTTCACAAAAAGAACTGGTGCTCCCAATAGTGAAAAACTAGGATGAATAAAAACATTCCGCAACAACTCCTCAAGCTGAGTCTACAATTCACATAATTCTTTCGGTTTCATACAGAATGGAGGGGTAGGTATGGGTATAAAGCCAGGAATAAGATCAACGATGAAGTTAATGACACATGGTGGTGGAAGTCTTGGAAAGTCAGATGGAAAGACTTCCTAAAATTCACAAACCACTGGTACTTCACTAACCTTATGTTCCTGACCAGGTTCACCCAATGTAAGAACCCACGCCATAACCTCCAAATATAGAGGAGTAGCTTCCTTCTATGAGTTGCAAGTCATAAAGGATTATAGCCTTTATAGACTATTATTTCATATATCTTAGGAATCTAAAAGATTACCCATTTATGGAAGTAATCAATATTGCCATTATATGTTGCTAATCAATCTATTCCAAGTGATGCATTATACTTTAGGAACTGCATAACCCTCAGATCAATTAGGAGATCATTCTCCCGAATTTGGACTACACATTCTCACATATTATATTAGGATAAAATTTCTCACTTACTGATGTGCTCAAGATCAACAACGTACTGGATCTAACAAGTTTTAATTCCAATTCATCAACAGTTGCACCCGCAATAAAGGAAACTATTGAACCAGTATCAATTAAAACGTGCATAACTCAACCATAAATATTTAAAATACCTTTCGCAAGCCTCCTCATAACATAAGGGTCCGCGTTAGCCACTACATGAGACTGATATGCAATGTGCATAACACTGCTTAATGAAGAATTTGGAGGTGCGTTACAGTTCCTTTGAATGTGACCTGGGTGTCCACATTGATAACAAATCACATTAGGCCTTTGAGATTCTCCATTGGCCTGAGAAACCTACCTAGAGCTATTCGGTCTGAGACAAGCCTGAGCTATGCCTATGCCTTTACCTCTTGACTGAGCTAGTGGTGGTAATGTTGGTTACACCACCAAAGGCTATGAAATAGATGGTGTAGTAATTGGTGCGCTAGCATACATAGTTCCATATGGAGCTGACTAAACTAAAGCAAAATAAGAAGAAGAACTATTTGATGTACTCCTCTTCCTTTTCTGTTGCATAAAATTTGGACTCCTCTTACTCCTAAATGATTGAGTTGGTTGAATGTGGACTAACTTCTGAACCCTTTGACTACCCAGATAATACGGACCTGGTGTTAGAACTATCAATGTCCCTAGTGATCAGGTTAATACGTTTATTTCCACCTCCATCATACTCTCAAAGATAAATGCGTAACTAGTGCGAATATGAGATGAAAAAAAATGTGTTTCATAATTTAGCCCACTGAGAAAAATATCTATCTTATTCTCCTTCAATTCCACCATCTCTGGAGCAAACTTATTCAACTTTGTGAACTTTCGCTCGTTTTCCCATGTAGACATCTCTCCTTGTTTCAAATGTATGAACTCGATTTTCTTCTTATTTCTGACTTACTTCAAAAAGTAGTACCAGTAAAAGATAGTCCTAAACTGTAGCCAAGTAGTGAAATCCTTCCGCTTTCTCTCTAAAAAATCCTACCACTTACGAGCAGATTCAATCAATAAGAATAGTACATGTTTGACCTTAAACTGGTCCTCTACATTAATGATAATAAAAATATTGCTCCATATCAAGTATCTAAGTTTCAGCTACTCCATCTTCCATAGTGTCGTTAAATGTCATGATATCATATTTCATGAACTCCTTACATGTTCTGAGAAATGCAACCTTCTCATGATTTATGAGCACTATTGCACTTATCTCTGTTGCTTGAACATTTGCTACCACTACCTATGCAGGAGCTGCTATTATCTCAGCTCTTTCTTCAATCTTGCTGACCTCGGGTGTGGTCGCTAGCAAGATCTCAACTCGTTCAGCTGGTGGTCCCATCTATGCCATAAGCATTGCCATAAGCTTAGTCTAAGATTCTATGAGTTTTCTTAGTTGCTACTCAATTTTATAGTTCCACTGAGCTTCACTCTCCTGGTTGCCATGTCATCCAGGTTGGTAACCCTATCCCTAATCAGCTATTAGATTATGAAAATCGAAAGAGAGATAAGACCATTAGGGCAACACTCAAAGAAGATAAGGAAATCATATCCATAAAATAAATAATGATAAGTGCAGCAAATAATTTTTAATAGTGTTTTCCTTTGAGATTTTCCCCCAAAACCACAATAAAACAATTTATCACATCCTCAACTTCTTCATAACTTAACACTACTCTAAGAGTTAATAAACTTAGATTCTAGTACCGAAATGTATTTAAGTTAAAACCAAACTATATCAAAGTTATTGCTTAATTTAAAACCAAGGAAAACATTAAACTCAAGCTCTAATACGAAGCTGTAACATCCCCTATACCGATTAGGGTGATAGTTGGCCTTAAACCCTAATCAAACCCCGATACACTAGCTAAAATTAACTAAAGCCAGCAACCTCTCCTTCCGTACTTGATAAACGCGACTTGTATACCGATATCAAAATATAAATCAAAGTATATGCAGTGAAAAATTGAAATTTTTTTGATAATATCAACAATATACGCAAACCTCGAGTATATAAATACCAAAACATGGTTACGAAACCATCCAACCCTCATACATTACAACAATGTAATTCAAATAGCATACATATACAAGGAAGGCTCATTACATCGTAGAGAAGACACTAAAACTCTTAAGCCTTCTATTTCCCTTTAGCTAAAGCGCCGATGTACGAACCTAAAATGTTAAGAGGTTTTAGTGCTCCAATTTGCTTAATAAGTGATGCTCGTAAATATATCAATCATCAACTAATATTAATAAATCAATGAATAGCAATATGAATCCAACACATATCTATTTAGGCATTGTAATTGATATAAATAATAATTTACATTATGCAAATCAAATAGGTATCATGCAACCGTACTTGTAATTTGTAATTTGATTTTTATTATGGAGTCATACTCTCACATCACTAAAGAATACAACAAGAGAATCTACATCTTGGTCGACTAGGGATTCTGCTTATTTATTCAAGCTTGATAGAGCTACCACTCAAACTAGACAATGGTGATTAAGGTAAAACTCCCGCTAAATGAGGATAAAGTGCAAAATCCATTTCCTGACTAAATTTTAAAATCCTCAGTTCCGGTCCACTTTATCTTACTTTTCCATGATTTTTCGTATAGAAAACAATCATATCACGGTACGTTGCCCCGTTACCAGTCCATAATGCAATATGAACTAAATATACTAATTTACGAAATATAATTGATAAGAATACGGGTCTCATTTACCTCGGTTGGGTTTCGTTTCCAAATTCTTAATTTTTTGGCCACTTAACCTTTCCCTGTGTTTGAGAACCTATCACAAAGTATTTAAGGTCATGATATGTCTGATATCCCATATTTAAAACCCAAAAACCAGTCCCTAGACCTTCAGAATTTACTATGTAAATTTCAGCAGTATTGTTGTTTTCTAAGGTGGGAGCACACTCTTTGCATTGGTGGGGCATGCTCCACTAATTGGGTTCATCAATGTTCACAAATAGAGCGTGCTTCCCAGCTACAAGGAGCGTGCTCCATCATCGAGCATCTTAACGGAGAATAGGGCAGTGGCCCTTTTTAATCACAAATTAATAACAAAATCATCAAACACCTCCCCACAACATCAGGAATGGCTTCTAAAGAGGTCTTATACTATTTTCAGTCATCAACAACCATAATAAACGAGAATTCATCATCAATTCAACTTAAACTCCAAAATTAAAGTTGAATAATTTGTGTAAACCCTCACCAATTGTTATGATCCCCATATCACTTTTGTTTGATCCCCCTAGATCGCTCCCAAAACCACTCTCTATCCATTCATAGATCACTTTCCCATAGATCAAACTCTCACATGCTTCTCTCTCAATCAATCGAGAGTAACAATGATAAGTTTGAAGCTTTTGATTTATCACAATCCTCCACTTACACTCATCTCGATGCTGTCCAATAATCCATATTAATCAAATCAAACTATAAGTTTTATTTATATATGTTTATATATCAATTATATATAAATATATATTTCGATGTATTTTATTACAAATAAACTCAACGGACGCGCCTACAAATATTCTCGAGCATGCATATTAATTACATTACCCCCATCACACACTTGGGTGTATTGGCAATTTATTAATTAATTATTCATTTCCTAATTATAGGCTAATATAAATTTTCAATTTATTCAACAACCTATATATTCATTTAAACATATCACACAAACCCACGCACACAGTAATTTAGGTACACCAATCTTAACCATGAGCCTATCTCAAGTTAATTAGGATTCGAGTTTAAAACTAACCATCAATTTAAGGTAAGGATCATTACATAAATGATCATCCTCAAAGTTAGATTCAAGTTCTTTGTTATCTTATTCAATTCGAATTTTGGTTTCTTAAATAAATTTTGTAAGATTTTTCCTTAAAAAAAGGGTTGTTGAATATCCAAAAAATCTTATAAACAATAATGGGAGAAGGTCTAGAAGGACTCACATCATCACCAATATCCACAACAGTGTATTTATCTGAATTTATACATTATTAAAATCCACTCAAATAAATTTATTGATCCTTAAACCATTTCATAAAACCATCTAACCAAAATTCAAGTTTGTATTCGTCATTATACTACAATTATTGTTATAACCTCTTTTGATAAATTGTAAAACTAAAAATCAACCTAACTCACTGCCCAACACCTAAAACACAATAATAATCAAAATTTTATACAAAAAGAAATAAATAACGTAAAGAAATCACCTAAATACTAATGATTGCTTTTTCCTTTCTTTATATTCATTAATTGAACATGTCACCTAATAATAATATTTTGATAATGTTAGATAAGTAAATCCCTCAATATCTGACACACTTGTAATAACCAAATGCATCATAGTAAAAAAAATTTAAATGAAAATATAATATTTCGAGGAACTGAAAATATACAAGGATGCAATCTATCATGTTTTTGTTCCTTAACTACAAACAGACGTCGACTTTCAAAAGTAGTATGGGAAAAATAATAAGAATTTAGAGTTTGAAAGGAAGTCCCTTGGAAACCCATGCCCTCGACTATAAATGGAGCATGATCTTGGCCAAAACATTCCCACAAATCCTTATAAATAAGTTTCTACAAGGATAAGTGACTCTAGCCATAGAACACCACATTGTTCACCCTACCACACATATAGCTAGTAAATAAAATAGAAACCCCAAAAGCTTCCTTCCTCTCATGTTCGTGTATGCATGGTCGACAAATAACACAGGGGTAACTCGTGCATGCAATTATGTTCAAAAAATATTCATATAATATAAAGGACACTATGGGATTTACTTACAAACAACCAATTTCGAGCTTAATTTTTGGGGTCCAAGGATGTTGGATCAACTTGAATGTTGTTCCGATAGCTTCCATACATACCCAATTATATTAAGGATCAAGCTTCAAATGAAACCCCATGAAAACAGCGACCAAAGTATGCTCGATAACTATTTCCAAAAATAATTATTTGTAACAACTTCAACAAACTTTCAACTAGCTAGCTTGGGATTACTTTTTAACCTTGAAAACCTCAATACTTGTCATGCTAACTAGAAATGAACTTGTAAAGCTCGCTTCATAATTTCCATAGACTCTAGGAACTCTCAAGTTATCTCGCAAATGGAGAAGTTATAAATTTCCTAATATGGACTGCAGATTAGGCAAATATTATTTATTTTGAACTAACGAAACCTATCGAAATCAATGTTTTTGCAATTAAATAATCAAAATTCGATACCAAACTCCGAGAAACCAAACCAAGTCAATTTCAAAATATTTCAATAGATGGTGGATTCAATTTGGACAAAAACATATATTCCAACGTCTAGAATCCCAATGTAAATTAATTTTAACTATAAAAACATCCTCAAAACATTTTTTAACTAAATTGCATCTACTCGATTCACTGAAAGCCTAAGCCACGCCAGTGGAGTTTCTTCTAGATTGACATAAATTAATCCAATACATTAATTCATAGTAGTTCGTACCAATTGAAACCACACCCAAGAGGGGGTGAATTGGGTGTATTGAGAAATTATCACCTTTTTAAAATAATTCAGCAATAAAGATGTTATATGCCTATTCAAATGCAAGTATGAATGCAATGCAATATGAAAGAGATAAAAGAGATGGAAAGAGACACGCAATTTATAGTGGTTCGATCCAATGATCTACATCCACTACCTAACCTCCTCGGTTATGATTTTTAAACCCCCACTTATATTGCCAATAAGTGTTACAACCTAAGCATGCAAGCCTAGAATGCCTAATCATAAATTATGACTTCCTACTTAGCCACAACTAGGGTTTATGCCTAGCCTTAACTATGTCTTCCCTTCTTCATAGATCCCACTAAGTCTTACAATCAGCCACTTACAAAGAATAGATGAAAATAATCAAATCGCTTTACAAAGTAAAACATCACCAAATTCAAATACAAGCAACCCTCCTAGAGCCTAACCACTCTAATGCATGCAAGTATGAGAACAAATGAGAAATGGAAATATATCACTGATCTTGTGCAAATCTCAAATATGAAACCATTTCAAATGAATCGATTAAAACAAATACGGTTTCAAATCCAAAGAACAAGAAGTTTGATAAAATCAAGTTTAAGTGCAAACTCATGTCCAAACCAGTCCTAGGGTTTAGTAAATCAAGTTTAAGTGTAAAACCCAAGACAAGTATGTTCAAGAACACAACAAATGATTTCCACAAGTCAAGCACTCAAGAATATGAGATTTAAGCACAAAAAAGCTAAGAAGTCGGACTTTCTTACAACCCCTAGAGAGTGATATGAGAATTAGTTTTGTGGTGGATGTTGTAAGTTTTAGAACGCCTCAATAACACTAGTTTCGAGAGTGATTCAGTTGTCTTGAAAGATTACAAGTGATAGCACACAAAAATCGAAGTTTCTTCTATGAAAACTATGAGCACAATTTTGGTTTTCTTACTTGGCAAGACAATAAAATGTTCTAAGTGGTTTGAGAATATTCTACATTCCTTTTTTAACAATTCTTGACCATTCAAGAAGTATAAGGGCTTAGATTTGATCATTTATTCAAATTAAAGTGTGATTTTCAGCTTTATAAAAAAGTCGTCAAAAAAGCAATTAGCGCGCTAATGTTGGGACCTAACGTGCTAATTCTCTAAGCTAACGCGCTAATGTTGAACATTACCGCGCTAACTGTCAGGGTCCTCAAAATAAATATTTTTGGCCTTAAAGCTAGTGCGCTAATGTTGAACATTAGCATTCGAGCCCATTGCATTTGGGACCCTACCAAGCCTCTTATAACATGTTATACATATTTGTTAAGGGTCATAGACCTGTTTAGGTAGTTCGAATGTTTTCACAAATCCTGAAAATGGAAAATCCCAGTTTCATGACTTACATAGGGGCTTTTCTGCAAATACACAGTTTTTCTTTTCAAAAACCTTTCAAAACAAGTTTTTCATTTCCAAAAACTTCCACAATGGTTTTTAAAGTACGATGTGAATATAAAAACATTGTTTCATATAGTTTGAGCTTATAAGACCTATTTAAGTGGTGAGTTTCATTTAAAACCCCAAATGATCACTTGAAATTTGAAAAGCGATTTGAAAAACATGATATGCATGAACTAATGCATTAGGCTAGCATAAATGAACTTGTGTACCTTGCATTAATGTTACAATATGCTATATGATCTTTTGCTTCGTTTCCTCTTGTGGATCGAATCTTAAACTTGCTTGAACACTTGAAATGTGATATTCTGTAAACTTTGACTAACTAAAACACACTTAATAAACTTATTAGTACATTTTCACTTTGTTTGTTTCTATCAAAATCCGAGGGAGTAAAAGTAACTAACCACTTAGTCCAACACCAGTTTCCATCAAACCATGCGAAAGAAATCGACAAATTGCAATAATTCAAATTGAATCGTGGAAAATGCCCTGACTTGAGAATTTACAAAATTGTAGGCTAAATACCTCATTTCCACCTTGGAAACTTAGCCCAAACTGACTATCTCGCGATGCTTTATAATATTGTAGAGAGAAACTAGATGAAAATCCAACATATGGAGATCTGCGAGGGAAAGTTGAGGGGTTTGCGAAATGAAATCTAATTGGTTATGTTGAAATGATTATATATTTAAACCCTTAGCTGCTTAGCAATAGCTTAGTTTTTTTATTTATTAATTCCCAAAATCTTTATTTGGACGTGTTTTGACTTCTGGTGCTCCTTTTGGATCCAATTTTATACCAAATTAAGCCAAACTTTTGACAAAATAGTGCAACTCCATAAAATATCCATAACCTTAGTTTTGGTTAAATCAAAACCAAAAAAATCTTAACTTTGTCCATAACATACCAAACTCTTACGGACCAATTCTCTTGTCATAATTAACCAAGCTTGCCCTAATTTAGACCTAATCTCAACCTCGGATACCTAAACACCAATTAAAATCTAAAAACATTTAATTAGTCACCTTATCCAGTTTTAGAATCTCTCGGATTCACAAACATAGTCCTTAATTTATACTTAAAATAACGATAAAATATTATCTAATGATTGACTTGTCAGAGCGTAAAGCCGCTCATGATCTACACCAAGTTCAAAGTTGCTTGAGATATCCACTGAATGCAAAGCCACTCTACACCTCTTCTTAACGTAAAGCCGCTTATGGTCCATACCAAGCATCAAAGCCAATTAAGATTTCTATCGAGCACCAAGTTAAAAAATCTCAAGTTTTCTCATTAAAGCAAGTTAAGGATTGTCAACATACATTCTAAAGTTGAGGGGGATGTTAGAAAATGACAGTCAAATCTCACAGGAAGTTTGGAATTTTCAACATACATCCCAAATTTGAGGGGGAGTGTTATGGAAATAACAGCCGACTCTTACAGTTTATCATGACTATCGATAGCCAGCCATGACACAACGAATACTCTCCTATTCGGATAGTCAACTAACTACACAATCTATACTAATTCCCTACCTTTATGAACATTATTCTAAAATAATATAGGAAGATATTTGTTTCCTAGCTTTGCTATATTTTTTTAGTTTCCTTATTGCACATGCTTAGATTTAAAATTTAATTCGGCTAATGTAAGCTTGAATATGTACTTATTACAATTACGAATAAGTCCAATTAAACAAAAATAAATCTTTCCAATAAGATTTTACAAAAAAAAAAAAAAAATGCATTGTATATTTACAGTTGCCAATAGATTATATTATTTAATTTCTTAATGTAAGATTACATATTTAAATGGTATTAATATAATTATTATCAAATGAGCGTTCAAACTTAATCACGTTTCAGCATCATTGATCCTTGTTAAGATTCGTTGTGATCTATTATAGTTGTAACTGACACGATCAAAACTGCCGATGATTCTTATCTTTGGTTGTAACTACTTTAGGTGTATATATAAATGTGTATTGAACTAAATTAGTCATCGAGTAAGAATGATATTTCTTAAAAATTATCATGGTATCAGAGCCCTAGGCTACCTATGTGTTTTCGTCCTCATTTCTGCTATGCACGCATCTTGTTAGTGAGTCTGTTTCATCCTTTTGATGCTTCGTATGTCTCTCCACTTATATTCCGTCCATCTTTGTTCGTCTCTTCACAAATCTGAAATCAATCTGTAGGCCTCTATTTCATGCAACTGGGCCTCTCATCCACGGGACTCAAGTTCAGCAGTGTTTGTGTTCAGTCATGCGTTCAGCTCGTCCATGTTTGTGCATTCAACCGTGTTCGTGTTTAGTCGTATTCTTACTCTACAATTGCATATCAGATCGTGTGTTTTTCATGCACGCTCGTGTGCCCATAGAAACCTCTGTTCTTAAGCTTTTTCCTCTATTCATGCGGCCTTCAGCCCATCCGTGAGTGTCTCTGCTCTAGCCTATTTCCTCCCTTAATTGGTACATCCAATGGAGGAGAAAGATGAATTATCTCGACCAACCTCACAATTCTTGATGGTAAAAACTATCCATTTGTGGTCTTAATAGACCAAGAGCTTCTTGATTGCCTACAAGTTTTAGTGAATTGCAACGGGAGACGTCGTCAAGCCAAAATAAAGTGAAAAAGAATCTGACAACAAATTCTCGACCGGGTTGAACAATGAGAGAGTAAAAATCATAAAATCATCATTTGGTTTAGTAATACCACTTCTACCTCTTTTCACATTTTGTTTGTTCAGTTTAATACTGAAAATTAAATTTGGGATTTTTTTGTCTGATAGATACAAAGTTTTTGGTTTAGCGCAATATTATCAGTTGTTCACTAACCTCAACAATTTGAAGCAAGAACCTTGCCAGTCGGTTAATGATTTTTTAGCCCTCACTCAGCCTATATGGAACCAATTGCAGCAAGTTCAAATCACTCTAGACCATCTTCATCTCATTCAAGTTATCACGGCTTTTCACTCGAATACAAATCGGTTCGTGTGATTTATTACATCAGGATCCACTACCTTCTTTTGATGCAACTTTCAAATAAATTTTGTTTAGGGAATGTAGGTTTCATTTGGTCAAACCATCCTCTTCTTTAGATGTCGTTCTTGCACTCAGTGCATCACATTTGAAGTTTGGATCCTCATTTTGTAGGAATTACAAAAACAAAGAGGCAAGTGTTTGCAAACTGTCCTACCATTGAGTGTCAATATTGCCATGAATATGGTCATATAGTGGCAAATTTTCCATCACGTCCTAATTATGCCACCAAGTCTGCATCCAAGATCGAGTCTTATGTTATTGTCGTTGTTATCGATGGGTCACCTTCCTCCTATACTATTCCTTTGAGTGAAATAGAAGCACTTCTTAAATAAGTAATATCTCCTAAAGCCACTGCCTTATCTGTTACCCCAAGTAAATCTTGGTGTCTTAATTTTGGAAGTTGTAATCATATGACTTCTCAGTTGTCTATCCTCTCTTATAGCAAACACACTCAATCTCTTTCTTCTATTCATGCATCAAATGGAAGTTGTTGATAAGTGTTTGATAAAATTTATATATAAGACTATTTTATATGTATAACAGGACTAAATATCCCAGAATGAGATCTAATTGATGGCATTTATGTGTTTTCATGCTTACAAGGTATAAAAGAGACAAATGAGTGATTTCATTACGAAATGAGAAAAAACACAAAAGCACACTTGATATCGTGGCATACACACTTGACGTCGTGGGAAATGAGCACAAGGCATGGAGACATCAGAAGAGATTCAATGCACGAGACGTAGTGGCGGCACTGTGGGGTAACACACACAGTGTCAGGCATTTGTACAGGGGCATCGAGCTTATTGTGAGGAAGAAATTCACACATAAGGTTAACATTGCGGCAACGCTATTGGCTTTACACAGAAGATATGGACTACTTATAGATACCGCAAAAAATAAAAATAGGAATTTTTGATATTTTAGTTTGTTTGGAATTGTTAATCAGGGCTTATAATTGTATTATAATGAGCTTTAGGAGTATAAATAGGTATTAGAATGTGGTAAAGTCATAGTTATATTTTAAGAGCCACCATAATAGATTAGCTAAGTTTTTAGTATTGAGAAGAGTTTTGAAGGAAAAGACATTGAAAACTCATATTTTGCAATTTAATCTTTATTTCATTGATTCAATTAAAGGTAATATTTAATTTAATCTCTGATTTCAATGATGTTTATGATTTGTATGATATTATTTTCATTGATTGCAGGCTAAAATTTTAAATCCTCGGTCCTGGTCCACCTTATCTACCAATTCCATGATTTTTTATATAGAAAACAGTCATATCACAGTATGTTGCTCGGTTACCAGTCCATAATGCAATATGAACTAAATATACAAATTTATGAAACATAATTGATAAGAATATGGGTCTCATTTACCTCGGTTACGTTCCATTTCCATATTCTTTATTTTAGGGTCACTCAACCTTTCCCTATGTTTGAGAGCCTATCATAAAGTATTTGAGGTCGTGATATGTCTAATATCCCATATTTAGAACCCTTAAACCAATTCGTAGACCCTCAGAATTTATTATGTAAATTTTAGCAGTATTGATGTTTTCTGAAGTGGGAGCACACTCTTTGCTTTGGATGGGCACGTTCCACCAATTGGGTTCATCAATGTTTATGATTTAGTATTGAGTGAATAGTTTATTCATCTTCGAGATCAATGGATCCTATGATATGAATACTATTCTATAGGAAGTATGAATGGATTTTAATGATTAGAAGTGTAATGGTTAGAATTTAAGTTGATTCTATGTGTAATGCTATGAACATTTTGATCATGTGTTTGTTAATTAGAGGTCTTTGGAGTTACCTTAGCCATTGGAGCTATAAAGACGGATATGAAAAATACAACCGTAAAATATATAATATCGATAGATAGTTATTGATTAGGGAAGCACGAATAGTAAACTTAAGTGTTTATTAGTCTAAATATTTGTAACTTAATGCTATGTGAGACTTAATTACGTTATTCACACTGACAGGTTGAGTTCTAGTTTGGACATTAGGATCTTTTTCACCACAATAGTAGGTTTAAGTGAATATTAAGGAAATCTATCTATTCTAATTAAGCATTGCATACACATGAATACAGATGAAGTAAGTATGAGATGAAAGCGTAGTAATTCATTACATAGGTGAAGTTGTGAACTAAAAAAAAATTTAAATTAAGAATACAAGTTAATTTACATTGTTTTATACAATAGAGCAGTTTAGTTAAATCAAAACAAAAGAGATATTCTTAACAATATAATGAATTCAACTAAGTCGCGTTTGTCCATATACACATTTCCCAAAAGAACGATACCCATAATCAACCTTTGTTGATCACATTATTATTACAAGTTTGAACCATTGTATGTCCATTATTCACGCAGGAAATATCTTTACACCAACCCTTAATTTTCTTGACATTTATTACGTCCCTTATCTTGCCTTAAATTTGGTTTCAATTGCTCAATTATGTGATCTTTGCTTATCTATTTCTTTCTCCTCTTGGTTGTCAGGTTCAGGATTTTCAGATGAGTTAGGTTCTTGGAACATGGAGCAAAGTGGGACGGTCATTTGAGCTCGCATTGCTTCATTTGCCTGTTTCTCAAAAATGATATACCGATGTTTCATCCCCTTTAGTATATTAGTGGAAGCTTCGCCTTGTTCACGCCTATATTAGTAAAACTCAAACTCTTGTTTACAGTGGTTTCTTACATGTTTCAAAATTTCAGTCTTTTGATTGTATGCATTATTAATTAGCAAAACAACGTGCTTCATCTTTTAATCTAAGTGATTATATTGTTGATACTTCATTTGGTTCAGTTCATTATGATGTTTGGGGTCCCGCATCAACTTCCACTGTAAATGGTTATTGCTATTTTGTGTTATTTATTGATGATTATTCATGATTCGCTTGGATATAAATGTTTTTGACGGAATAGGTCTGAAATATCATATATATATATATATAACATGATTAAAATACAATTCTCAAGTACAATCAAAATGCTTCGTACTGATAATGCCTTAGAGTATTAAGATTATGTGCTTTTAGCATTTCTAAAGTAGCAAGGTATTGTTGTCCAACATGCATGCCCTTATACCTCTTAGCAAAATGACAGAGCTGAAAGAAAACATTGTTTCCACCCTATCCAAGTTTGATACTTCCCTTTCCAGTTCTCGGCCTTTCTAACTAACTCATCTGTCGAGTTCTCTTCCTCTTCTAATGTAGGTACTTCAGCTAAGCTCAATAATTGCACCCACTCCAACACCCATTTCAAAAGAATCTACTCCTTCTGATGATCATGTTCCTCCTCCTCCTCCTCCTTATCGGTCTTAAGGGTAATAGAACTCCTCCTTACCTTAAAGACTATAATTGTTTCTCTATTATTTCTTCAATACATGATCCTTCCTCATATCGGGAGGCTAGCACTGACAGTATAGCATGCAATGACAGAAGAATTGTGCGCCTTAGAGAAGACACACACTTGGGACTTGGTGGATCTTCAAACCAGCAATACTCTTATTGGATGTAAATGGGTTTATAAGATTAAAACTCATTTTGATGGTTTGGTTGAGTGTTATGAAGTTCGTCTATTTGCGAAAATGTTACACACAGGAGTGTGGCATTGAATATGAAGAGACATTTCCTCATGTGGCTCGATTAACCTATGTTTGCAGTTTGCTAGTTGTTGTTACTATCAAACATGGTTTCTCTTTCAGATGGATACTAAGAATGTTTTTCTTAATGGAGATCTTGAGGAAGAATTCTATATGCGCCCTCCTCCTGGATATGTACACTTTTTAAATCAAGTTTTTCTATTACGAAGAGCCTTGTATGGACTTAAACAAGCTCATTATGTTTGGTTTGTGAAGGGCGGTATATTTCATGGTTCGTGAAGGGCAGTATATTTCGTGGATGCTCCCCATACTACTCACTTCACTATTGTTTTTCGTATTCTTTGATATGTGAAGGGCAGTATATTTCGTGGTTTACACTTCTATGCTGCCTCTTCTCTCGTTTTGTCTAGTTGTTCAGACAATAATTAGGCTAGTGATTCGACTGATCGTAGATCCACTCTTTGGTTCCATTTTTTCTTGGGTAATTCACTAATCTCATGGCAAAGCAACAAACAAACAATCACTTCATGTTGTAGTGCAGAGTCTTAATATCGGGCACTTGTTGATGCCACTTTTGAACTAATTTGGCTTCGTTGGTTACTTTAGGATGTACGAGTCACTCATTCATCTCCTACTCTCCTACATTATGACAATCGTAGTTCAATTCAGAATGCTCATAATGATGAGTTTCATGAGCGCATGAAACACATAGAGAATGATTGTGACTTTGTCTGTCAACATCTCTTCAGGGGGCACACTTAAGCTTCATGCAATTTCTTCCAAGGCAGTTTCACTAAGGCTCATCTTCCAAGGCAGTTTCATGATTTGATTGGAAAACTCAAGTTGGTCTCAACAAAACCATCTTGAGTTTGAGGGAGAGTGTTAAAATTTGTTATGATCTATTACAGTTGTAATTGACACGATTGACATGATCAATGATTCTTATCTTCGGTTGTAACTACTTTATGTGTATATAAACATGTGTATTGAACTAAATAAGTCATCAAAAAAGAATCATATTTCTTAGAAATTATCAATCTTTTCATAAGTAAAGTACACGCAGTTTCAAGTGACCAAAGTTATTAACACTAGAATATTTTTGGCCTTTAATAGAGTTTTTAAAACCCCTATTAAATAGAGTGTTATTAAATGTCGTGTGAAAATGTGTTACGTTTTAATTTTTAATACATGTATTACATAGAGATTTTTTAAAACTCCTATCAATTAGGTGTTATTTAATAACACCCCCTTTAATAGGGGTTTAAAAACCTCTATTAAATACCGAATTCGTTCTAGTGTAAGGGCATTGGTTGCATACGTACGTTATTAAATAAATAAAAAAAGATTCTAGAGTGAACGTAGAACTCAAAACTTTCAATATATAATAACTAACATACAAAGAAAGAGTACAAATAGCATCAACCATTTTTCATGGAAGCTTAAAAAATGTGGACAAATTTGAAAAGTTGTGAATGCCAGAATTTGTTACTTATTACTACTTCACAATTAATGGTTTGACTGGCCTACTAGAAAGCTAAGTCAGCAAGTTATAACGTGTAGACTCATTTAATTAATTGTTTTATAATTTCTTATGATTTTAAAAAGGATGTTAACCTTCGAAATTGTTCCTATCAGTTTCCAAACTTGATTACGAATTTACGATTTTAGTAACTGAACACGTCCCAAACTACAAAAAGATACTGGAGATATTCCAATTGAGATTGGCATGAGTTCGCGTATCAAAGTCATAATGTCTCGAACTCTGTTATATCATCACTATAATATACGTATACGACTCAAATTCAATCCAAAAACTTGTATAATTATATTAGAATTATTTGTGGGTATCTTACTTATATTTTTTTTACTTTAGAATTATTTTTGGGCCCCATTGTAGTAATACTCATATGGCACTGTTTGTCAATACTAGCTGATAGCTGATAATTTAGTTGAAAGCTAGTAATCTAACTGATAGCTGAAAGCTGATAATCTAGCTGATAGCTGAAAGCTGATGAACTAAATTGTTTCGAAAAAATAATTGGTTAACACTAGAACAAAAAAGACTTTTTGTGATGATTTTTAACCGTTACGAGGTCCGTCATGTTACAAGATGCTACAAAAGCCCAAAGCCTTTCGTGACCGTTGAAAACTATCATTTCATCTAAAATGATGTCTCAGCTTTTAGGCTTTTGTGACGGTTTTTATCCGTCACAAAAGTCTTTCAATTAAAACAAAAAAGCAAGGTTGTTTTTTTATAGCCTGCAACATATAGCTTTTTTAACAAAATAAAAATAAAAATAAATCGTAATTATTAAAAACAAAATTAATCTTATCGAAATCAAGTTTGACAAACAAATCAGCGCATATGTTCTATAATTTATTACAATTCAAGTTTTCACAAACTATCAGTACTATGATCTTGATCAAATCAAGGAGGTCTCAATCCTTGCAGCGCAAATAAAAAGGCATATAGTCAGACTTGACTATCGGTACTCATGAGTAGCTGATAATTATTAAATGACATAAAAAGATATATTATTGGTAAGGGACTCGTGCCCTTTAACAAGTTAAGTCTTGAGTTTGAGTCTCGTGAATGGAGAAAATTAGGTTGAGAGGGTTGTCCCTTGAATGGGGCATGATAGTGCCCATGCGTGATGTCTGTCACCAATTGGGAAACGAAGCAAAAAAATAAAAAAAATAATAAAAAAAAACATTTGAGATAGCTTGTACAATTATATGCTATATTAATATAAATATATATACCAAAAAAAAAAGTTAACTCCACATGGGCCCAAATACATAAAATGGCCCAAATGACAATTCAATTCAACGCAACGAAAATCGTAATGTACAATTCAATCCAACGAATAAATAGCCGTATATAAATAAGGGTAAAAATGGGTCAAAAATATAATCTAACATTTTGAAATTAAATGCTACCTTAACTAGCATTCTAAATTTTAGAGTTCATCTACTAACACTACAAAAATTAGTTGTTTTAGCAACGGAGTTTTTCGTTGCTAAATACATGTTTTTTCATTGCTAATCTGCTTAGCAACGGATTGGCAACGGAATTACGTCTATTGCTAAAAATCTCATCTCTAACTGTTTAGCAATAGAATTTCCAATCAGTTGCTAAGCTAACAACAAAATTTTTCGTTGCTAAACATCGCTAAAACCTTTTTTTAGTTTGTCATTTGATTGTGATGAGACTACTTTTTGTTGCTAATCCGTTGCTAAACGGATTAGCAACGAAACACTGAATTGCGTGGCCAATCGTTGCTAAATAGCAATGGATTAGCAAAAGAAAATTAATTATTATTTAAAAAGCATATTTTATTAATATGTTTTGTTGGTACCATTGCTATTTAGTAGCGGATTAGCAATAAAATTTGGTGTTCCATTGGTAATCCGTTACTAAATGCAACGAATTACCAAGAAAAAATTATTTATATTTTAAAGAATAATATTTGATTAATATGTTTCTTGGTAATCCGTTGCTATTTAGCAATGAATTACAAATGGAATTAGGTGTTCTATTGTTGTTCTATTGATATTTAGCAAAAGATCACCAAGGGGTTTAAAAAATAAAATATTAGCTTAATACATTTCATTGCTAATCTGTTGCTACCTAGAAACGAATTAGCAATGAAATCTCACATAGCAATGGATTAGCAACGGAATATAAATTTCGTTGGTAATCCGTTACTACGTACCAACAAATAATATTAGATAGTTTAATAGTTTTTGTAAAAATTTTAAAAAATTTGAAAAATAAATAAATTTACAAAAGTAGAGATATCATAAAAAGACAACAAAAGCTTACAATAACATACTAGAAAAACGCTTCTGTCAAGCTACATAATGATTGTGACCGATCTAAGTTGTCATCGTCGTCTTATACAAAGAAGCCCCGAATATGATCATCCCCTCCGTAATCGTCATGATAAGTCGTGCCTCGTGGCGAGGCCTGAGAAGGTGGGGCATCAGCGAGTGGGATATGAGGAGGTGAGCTTTAAGAGGTACTATCCCTAAGATTATCAAAGTCTACTCCAAGGTGTTGTTGCCTAAAAAATGCCAAGATACAATAGCCTGAATACAATTCGCCGTTATTAATGATGTTGTTGCAGATGTGGCTAACAGCTCGGACGCTCGTTGGACCCGCAGCTTGGCTAGTGCGCCTGGAGTTAGGTAAATAGTTATTTTATGTGTTGAATTATTTAATTTGCAATATTTAGATTGAAATAGAGTAAACAACATTGCAATGTGTGTAATTATGCTACATTTGACGTGCGAGACTATATGATAAGTATTCTCCTCGATATGCATGTCAACGCGAGTATCGGGTAGGTTAAAGACTAAATACTAGGCCAGGGGAAATAATACACATATAAAATGAATAAAATAGATTAAATAATAATATGTAATGCATATATGGTGGTTAGGGCCATGGTAGTATGTGTATGTCGAGTTTTGGGACACGAAATCGGGCGTTAAAATTCCCGAAATACCACTTTTTGGGTTAAGAACAAGGGCGAGTATGCCACTGGTGTCATTTTTTGGAGTCATTAGAGGTTGGAAATGGAGCAAATGGTGCTCATTGGATTACCTTGAGAAGCACAAGTGAGGAGAGATGTGTTTTCAGCTATAAAAAGTCAATTGACTTTTACACCCACTACCTTTTCTCTCTTCTTGTCACAAATCCGAAAATTGAAGAAGAAGAAACAAGGATTTTGAAGTTCCAACTTGGTGATTTGAGGTGCTTGAAATGGTGGAATCATCAAAGTAAGGTGAGATTCACAAGCACCTCAACTTTCTTTATCTTTTGTTCTCAATTTTTGAGGTGTTGGTGTAAATCCAATAGGGATTGTTAAGTGGTTATTGAGTAGTTATTTTGGTAGGTTTTAAGTGAAATCAGGTTCAGTGCTTCGAGTTGTGGTTGTTGTTGGTGGTGGTGGAGGGGGTTAAAACCTAGAATTTTCAGCAAAACTACCGTACAAAACACAATTAGCATGCTAATGACGTCATCTAGCACACTAGATGAAAATTAGTGCACTAGGAAAACACATAGCGCGCTAATGTTCCACCCGACGAAGAACGTTTAGCAGATCATCAATCTATCGCACTAATCCCCAGACCTAGCATGTTAGATATTGCAGATTTTACACTATTTTTGCTAAGTGACATAAAACACATCCTATTGACTAAAAATCAATTATAAATGGGAATAGGTCATTTCGGGCGATAATTTGGATATTTGGGATTCGACTGAGTCGGACTAAAGGTTATTTACTGGGACACGGAGCGAGGTTTTAGGTCTGTAGTATCTCAACTGAAATTTCTTAAGAAGTACTTTATTTTTGCTTTTGAATTATACTTTGTCTTTCAATACTCTATTCTTGGTGTGATTTAATGGACAGACGTTGAGGCTCTCCATCTGTGCCATTTTTGTGTGTATGTCCACTTAGCCATAACACGTGTACCAGGGATCTTGGTGAATAGGTCGACCCGAGAGTCATGTCGGGGCACGTATGGGTGCGTTGTTTGTTCCACATCGACCACCTAACAAATCCAAATATTGGCCTTGCTTGAGTGCTACTCGTCGGCTATAGTCTGTGGAGAGTCCAAAGTATGTGACTAGTCCAAGAACACACTTTGAGCTTTCAATACTATTTATCCATGCGATGAGAACAGTTGACTGTATTTATTTTCGCATGTTTATTTAATAGTTTTATTTAAATTTCAGTATTTACTTTCTGTATTGCTCACTTAATTTCCTTGCGAATACTCACTCTAGATTCGTCATATGCCTTTTTGTGATGGCTTGAGTGCAGATCCTAGTACAAGTCATGGTAAAGGCAAGCTTCTAGAGTACTTTTGATTCAGAAATATTGAGCCAGGCTTGTATGTTTGTATTATATATATTTTGTTTTCATTTTGAGGATTTTGGATTGTGAGGTCCTTCAGGACTCTATACTTTTGATATTTTGATAAATTAAGGTATATGTTTTTATCTATGATGATATATGGGTTTTTCACACTAGGTATCAGAGTTAAATGCATGACTATAAGTTTACTCTTTTGATCGTCATGACAAAAGACTTTCACTGTGGTGATTTATTATGGTTTAGAATGATTTTAGTAGATGACTTGTGTTCAGTAACAATTTAAATAGTAAATTGTTGTTTGTTGAGGTTAATATGATTAAATGATAGATGAGATGGCATGTAGGACATAGTTGGCGCTAGTAGGCTAGGTTGCGGGCCCGCAATGGCTCCTGCGGTGGTCCATTTGGAAAATGGGTCGTTACATTTTGGTATTATAGCAAGGTTAGTGAACATCGAGGAATTGAAAGTTAACTCTGATACGATTACAATTATGGAATAATTTGAGGATAAACCTAATGAATAAACTTTAGATGTGGAAACCCAAAGGAACTGCCTAGAGTTCTAGTTGGGAAGTGAGGTGAGATGGGTAGAAATTGGGGCTATACGTGTTATATTTTTAGTTGTGTAATACATATAATACACGTATATTTTTGTTGAGGCTGATTACACATACGTTCTTCAATGAAGATATCGACGGACGGATAACCTTCTAACACTACTCAACCTGAGGTCAGTGATACCAGTGATCTGACTAGGCCGACTTTGACGTTGGAGTCATTGGCGCGGACTATGGTTGATTGGTTCGTGTTATTAATCGACAAGATGAGAGCTCGAGATGCTCGAGAGACTTCTGTTATTCCTACTACCATTATGGTTGCACCGATGACTACGACTCTGGCAGTTGTAGCTCCTACTACAACTGAGACTCGGGTGCAAGTTACAGTATCTGAGACATTGGTCGAGAGGGTTACGCTAGTAGCAAGCAACGATGCCGATGGATACCTTGTAGTGGTTCTTACACCAACGACCACCGAGCGCCAAGTAGTGGTTTCTACTTGGGAGTCTCGATTACATTATAGGCTAAGAAGATGAGGGACTTCATTAAGTTCTCGTCACTTTTATGGGGCCGGGAACCCAGAGATAGCCGAGAGGTGGTTGTTGTCTCACGAGCGGCTACATGACTTGCTTCGGTTGAGGAGATTGATCGGCTGAGGCTATCAAGTTTTTGCTTGAGAGTTGATGCTGCAATTCGGTGGACTACCAACATCATTTACTCATCCTATTGTGACTACTTGGGCAGAGTTATGAACATTTTTTATGGACGAGTACATACCTATGGAGGTTAAGGTCCGATTGAGGGAATCGTTTTTGTCCTTAGTTCAGGATGATATGTCTGTCACGGTGTACATGGAGAGGTATCGATATCTACTATCATACTCATGGACATAGCAGGTACATATCGACTACGGATGTATTATTTTGTCAGAGGTTTGGATAAGAGGATTGCGAGCATAGTTGTGTCCAGTGGAGCTTGAACTCTGGTAGAGATTTACGACAGGTCCTTTGCACATAAGACATACCTGGTTTAGATGGTCATTCGATTTACGACAAGTCCTTTAGATGAGAGGATCGCCAGCATAGTTGTGTCCAGTGGAGTTCGTAGAGGCGACAGAGATCATCACGATGACCGGGATAGACATAATGATTGTCAGGCAACATATTCCACGGCTTTTGCACCAGTTGATCGGCCTGGACAGCAGTATAGCATAATAGATGTAAGAGAGACCAGAGTTGAGGCCAGGGTCAGGTAAAGAGTCATATGAGTTATGTAGATTAGAGACTCGCACATGTTACCGATGCGGTCAGGTGGGGCATATTATGGCAGATTGTACCTAACCAGCACCACTACCACCAGAGACGGAGTAGGCCAAAGATAGGGCTTAGAGGCTAACGTATTTAGTGTCGTATAACAGGACAGAGAGGCGACCAGAGAGCTGATGAGGTTACATTATTTGTTTGTTGTATTTCCATACATATTATGATGGATTCTGGTATAATAGCCTTTTATTTATGGATGATTGGCAGGAGAGTTAGGGTTACTTGCACGTACCTTAGATATACATCTTGTTATTAGTATGCCAATTGGGGATACCCTAAACGGATTTGCTAGAATTGTATTATTGAGATTGATGGACATTAGCTACCGGTTGATTTAAAAGTGTTAGAGTATATGGAATTCAATGCAGTGTTCGGTATGGATTGGTTGTCATCTTATCAAGTACAGATCGACACTATGACATTTGACATTAACAGGATTCCAAATTTTACATTTGCAGGAGTTATGACTACATTACCTATCACTCGAGGCAGATTAACTACTTTACAGGAGATGGAGGCGTACATGGCTATGGTTGAGCCAAAGCTTAAGACAGTGCTTAAAGTTGAGGATGTCCGTATTGTCTGCGAGTTTTCATATGTGTTCCTTGATGATTTGCCCCGATTGCCACCACCGAGAGCTATTGAGTTTATCATTGAGCTGATTTCGATGACAAAACCAATC
This sequence comes from Stephania yunnanensis, assembly GCA_039657365.1. Taxonomy (NCBI): domain Eukaryota; kingdom Viridiplantae; phylum Streptophyta; class Magnoliopsida; order Ranunculales; family Menispermaceae; genus Stephania; species Stephania yunnanensis. The sequence goes on from CM077582.1 coordinate 43,300,889, forward strand.
TATAGCAGACCATATAGGATGTCAGCATCAGAGCACAAGGAGTTGAGGACCAGTTATAGGACTTATTGTATAAGGGTTTCATTCACCCTAGCATGTCACTTTGGGGAGTTCCAGTTCTTTTGTAAAGAAGAAGGACGGTTCGATGCGGATGCGTGTGGATTACCAGAAGCTGAATTAAGTGACGATTCATAATCGTTACCCACTTTCGAGGATTAACGACTTATTCGATCAGTTGGTTAGGGCCAAGTTCTTTTCGAAGATCGATTTACGTTCAGGATACCATCAGTCGAGGATTCAAGAGGAGGATGTGGAGAATATCGCTTTTAGTACGTATTACAGATTATTTGAGTTTATAATAATGTCGTTTGGACTGACTAACACACATAAGATCTTCATGGATTTGATGCACAAGGTATTGAGGCCATTTCTTGATCGATACGTCATTGTTTTTATTGATGACATCCTGATTTATAGTAAGACTTGTGTGGAGCATGTGAGGCATCTCAGAGATGTTTTGACGACACTGAGATAGCACCGACTTTATGCCAAATTCAGCAAGTGTGCATTTTGTTGAGTGAGGTTAAGTTCTTGGGCCATGTCATCAGTGATCAGGGCATATCTTTGATGGTGACAAGATTCGGGCAATTATTGACTGGAAGACACCTGATTCTATATCTGACATTCGAAGTTTCTTGGGTTTAGCAGGATGTTACAGGCACTTCGTGCGGGATCTCTCGATGGTTATTGCATTGTTGACAAGGCTAACCCAGAAGGATGTTAGATTTGAATAGTTATAAAAGTGTAAGGATACGTTTTGGGAGCTGATGAGGAAATCGACTTCTGCACCAGTTTTGGCCTTACTTGTAGTAGGTAAAGGTTTTTCAGTTTATAATAATGCATCAGGCACTGGGTTTGGGTGGCATGTTGATGTAGGATGGACACTCAGTGGCTTATTTATCTCGGAGATTGAAACCTCACAAGGTGAACTATCCAGTGCACGACTTGGAGCTAGCAGCGGTTGTGTTTGCATTGAAGGCTCGGAGGCACTATTTGTATGGTGAAGAGTTTGTGTTGTTCACAGACCACCAAAGTTTGAGGTACCTGTTCACTCAGGGGGAGTTGAACATGTGGCAGCGGCGATTGCTCAAGTTACTAAAGGACTATGGCTTCGCAATTGAGTATCATCCGGGTAAGGCGAATGTCGTAGCTGATGCGCTAAGCAAGAGCGGTATCGAGATCCAGATAGTACTGCGGCATATGAGACATGAGTGCGGGTTGCTTGAGGCAGCGTCAGTGTTGTATGTGACAGAGGCTATTACTGAGCTACTGAGCCAAAAAGGTTTTTTCTTCCTTAAACCCTACCCTCACTTCTCTTTTATCACTGTACTCTTCGAAACTCTCTCACCGCCCTCATACTCTCGACGTCGTTAAGGAGGAAAAATGCATCATTTCACCCATAATAGACATGGTAAGTTCGTTCTCTCCTCGTTTATGTTTTATTCGTTGATGATTTCGAGTTTGTTAGGCCTCATTTGAATGAATGTTGTTGGTTCCCATTTTTCATTATTAGGGCTTTCGAGTTCTTGTTGATTTCGACTTCGTTGGATTGAAATGTTGATGGATTCCTCAAAACGAAGCCATCCAGACAATGAAGAGGTGTTTTTTATTTTTATTAGGTTTTGTTAATCGAGGAAGAACCTCCAATGCAGGTTGCAAAACATGTGCTCTACAGAGTAACAAGTCTGAGAAATGTAATACACGTCTCGACCCATCATCTCAAAAACCTACAGGTACCTTTCGGTATTCTTCATCCGAAATGTCACATATGGTTACGTCACATGTAAGCCGTTAGTGATAATTAACTTTCGGCTTTACCTAAACGACATTCATGCTTAACATATCGGACGTGTTCAATCGACACCCTTCTTTTTGTCTAAAATTTGCTTATTGCCTCGATTCTTGACTAATTTTTTTTTTTTTAATTGGGACGTGCAACATAGCAAGTACATCTAGCGGGTCTTTCCCGAAAGTCATGAGGATTTTTACACTGGATGTGTGGTTTAAGAGGAGAGAGGATGTAGTGGCTTGGGCTCAGGAGACTGCCAAGCATTGTGGATTTCTAGTAATCATATTGAAGTCTAATTTAGTTGGCATTGGCCAGGGTAGGGGAGCTAGGTTGTCAATAGGTTGTGAGAGGTATGGGGCCTTTGAAGTGAAAGTTTCAAAGACAAACCAAATATTAAAAGGAATAGAAGATAAGATGAGTGGGGAGAAGAAAAAACTGATTGGATCCAACAAGTGTGGATGCCAGTTTAAAATCATTGTTAAGCACGAGCTTGATGGATTATGGCATGTTCGGGTTATGTGTGGGGTACGTAACCATGGCTTCACTAATTCTTTGATTGGCACTCTTATACCGGGAGACTTAGTATTAATGAGAAAGAAGTAGTGCGAGACATGAGCAAGACTAGTGTCCACCCTCGGGATGTTTTAAGTAACATCAAAAATAAAAATAAGGGCAACGTGACTGTCATGAAGAAGATTTACAATGAAATGGCTAAATTGAGAAAGATTGAAGCTGACGGGAAGAGTAAGATGCAGCTTCTACTCCACCAGTTGGACGACCATAAATACATTGAGCAACATTTTTTTTTGGCCAGGCACATATAGAGTGAGGGATATATTCTTTGCCCATCATAATTCAGTGCAACTTCGGTGTTTTCCTCATGTATTGATCATGGGTTGCGCTTACAAGATAAATCGGTTCAAGTACCCACTGCTTAAGATTGTCGAGGTCACCTCAACGCACTTGACCTTCCTAGTGGCACATGCATTTTAGCTATGGAGACTAGATCTGACTATGTATGGGCGCTAGACAGTCAAAGTCATAATTGGACGGGTGGCAACTCCCAAGTGTTGTTTTGAAGGATAGGGACTTGGGTTTGGTTGCAGCAATAGAGGATGAGATCCTCGATGCAACCCACTAGCTTTGTTCTTGGCACTTGAATAAGAACATTGTCGCAAAGACAAAAGATTTATGTTATGAGGAAGAGGATTACAATACTTGGTATGATATGTAGATTAACTTAGTGCGGTCCCAAACAAAGTCAACTTACAATAGTCTCCTTACAAAACTAGAGGCAAAGTGTGGTGGAGTCTCAGGGTTGTTGAACTATGTTAGGACACATGGTTCTGTCAAAAAGAGAAGTTTGTATATGCATTGACCAACACTGTATTGCACTTTGGGAATGAGACTACTAATCGAGCTGAAGGTGCTCACAATGTATTAAAGAGAGAGCTTGGGACATGACCAAGTCATTTTCGAGATGTTTTCAAGTCAACACACAATGTTCTTACCCACCAACAGTATAAATTGGAGGTCTCATTCAATCGAGCAATGCACCTAGTGGCGCATGAGTATCAACACCACTTGTACAGTAGCATCATAGGCTTCATAGCCCGACACGCATTGGATGTAATTTGTAAGGAGGCACGAACAGTCAGTGATGGTGTTGGCCTTGATAAAGCCATTTGTGGATGTGTTTTGCCGACCACATACTGCCTGCCATGTGCGCATAAGATCACATTACATTTGCTTGATGGTAGCCCTATCACTCTTGATGAAGTCCACTTGCATTGGAAGAAATTGAACATGACCCCCGTTAAGCCTTCATTGAATGGGGATTTAGATTATTTATACCAAGTTCAAATGGAAGGAGTTGAGGCTAAGTACAAAAAGTGGTTATGACATGAGGGCAAGAATTATGCGAAGTTAAGGAAATCACACGCGCTCGCATTGATCGTTATTTCTACACCGAAGAGAAGAGTACAACAAAGGGTTTGCCGAAAAATAGCAAGATGTATCTCAGTAAGAGGAAGTCGAAGAGCAAGAGGGCTCGAGTTGACAATTCCACTAAGAGAACTCCTTCTGCTTTCAAGTACGCAGAGGCCAAAGCCGCATAAGAATCTGTGACACAAGATTCCAAAAGAAGGAAGCTAAGTAGAAATAACCAACGAAGCCCGGCAAGGCAGCCAAGCCAAACAAGCCAGCCAAGCTTACCAACTCAAGCAAGTCAAACCCCTCAAGAAAATGTAACTAGTCATCCTGCCAAACCAATGCATCCAATTCAGTTAATTAAGCTAAGTATGCCAAGTAAGGAACTAAATGAGGTATCAAGTAAGGTTGTACCCTTGGAAGCAAGTGAGGGGTCGAGTGAGAGACATGAAGGGCCAAGCGAGGGACCTCCATGAATACATGGACAAGGAAAGGGTTGAGGAAATGGAAGGGCAATCCCATATGTCGCACCTAGGCATTAAAGGACTCGAAATCAGGATGTTGTGGGATACGTTGATGAGATACCTCAAACATGGAGCACGTACCGTGATTGCACCAGATTGAAATTGTAGGTTTTGAGCGATAGCCAATGCTATTGGCTACGAAGAAGGTAATAAGGGATGGAGGAGGGTGCGACGCAAAATGTTTGAAGAGATGGTAAGCAACGAGGCCTTATACAGAACTATGTTTCAAGACAAGGAGTATGAAAGAATCAGGGATCCCATTAATGTGTACGAGTGCCCCACCCTAGAAACTCCTTGGCTTACATTACCAGATATGGGGTTGGTTGTTGCGACCCGTTTTCAGATCGGTTTTGCGGTGTTGGCTAATAGAGGCTTCAATCTTTGGCTACCCATTAGAAAACTGGCTCCACCTTATCTAAGACGAAATTAATATGGCTATGTTTTCTCAATGAAAATTATTTTATTAGAGTGAGTTACTTCACATTGCGCTAAAGTTCTTTTTGTGTTTTATAATGATTATTATTATCCACTACTAACTTGTATTTCATTTTCCTTTCCAGCTTCTAATGAGAGATGTCACTACTTTACCACCAATTACAAGACAATAGGAAGTGTTTGCTGAACCACAAAGTAGAGAATGAAAGGTCAGGCTCAACATTCTATCGCGACCACAATCAAGTGGCCCCGCGAACATCATTTCACTTCATTAGGATGCAGTGAAATGTACCCATTTTAAAGAGTGTATCTGCAACATGATTTTTTCATAAATACATTATATACGGGTGTACATGGGGTAGATGGGATTGCTGAACTTACTTTATTCTTTGTTGGTTAACTTGTTAAAACTGATATTACATTGGTTTTATTTTTTGAGTTATGATTTTGAATGAGGCACAACTTTTGTCTAATAGAAATTGAAATTTCTAGCTCTCCCAAGATTGTATATCATTCATGGATTATGTTATCTTGGTCATGATTTTGGAGCATCTTTGTGTAACTTTGCTTGAAAGTTCATTGTGAGAATAGTATGTAACTGTTGATTGCTACACCATGCAGTCCCTAGTTTATTGTTGGTGTCGGGCTCGTAAACCGAGAGAAGCACATTTGTCTCAGACTTATATAACTTAAATAGAATGCTTTGTCATAGACATGTTGTGGCATTATATTGTCCATACCCCATTCAAATACCTTATCTATCCCATATAAACCGATGGAAAATAGGTTTGATTACGTTAGTCCGACAATTGGGACACTTTATCGAATCAACTTCGTTATATAAGGGACCGTACCCCACCTTTTAACTGCTCCTACCCCATGATAATATGACTTTATGTATACTAAACAGTATCAAAGTATTGAAACCGTGAATAGTCTGTAACTTTCAGTTTACACAAACTGAAATATGTCTGACACTATCAGTTTGTATGATCTGCAATTCATGCAATACTTTGTTTATGTACTTCTCGTACCCCATCCGAAAACTACTTGTTCATGTACAAACTGTATCAGTGCAATAAAACTAAAATATGTCTGATAATTTCAGTTTACTTGAATCGTTATATATCTGTAACTTTCGGTCTAAACAATCTGCAATTCCTATTGTACCCTACATTTCAACTGCACATACTCGACTCATATCCCACCCTTTAAGGTATGATTTTGAATTTTGAAAATATCGGACCAACTATTTCGAAATATGTATGATATTTTCGACTAGAATGAACTGTGAGAACAATGTTGCTCTCGGATCTTCATGTCATGTCCGTCAGGCACAGATGAAGCACTAAAATTAAGATAATGTGGACATTAATTTATATCGAATACAAATATAGCATTATCTTATGCATGACTCCATTTTTTTTCAAAAAAACAAAGACAAAGAATGTAATCCAAAGTTAACTAACTACACAATAATTATACATGAAAAACCTTGATTTGAAAATGCACAAATGGTTTTTGCGCACATAAGCATATTATTTCAAATTCAAATAACTTTGTTTGAGTCATTGAAAAGACCTAAGGCTTCACTCTTGGCTGCTTCCCCATCCAGCCATATTGACGAGCAGCCCCGGTGGATGTTGTTCCTCCTTCACTTTAAGTAGCAATCCCAGTGGTTTCGTACGTGTCGTCAAGTCCCGAAAAGAACGCGATGACATGATTATCCATGTCAAACACATCGACAACTATAACGTTGTCCTTATCCATGCACCAGAACCCCAATGCCGCATCAAGTGCCCAATGGTTGCGATGTACACATATAAGTCAAAAAGTTTTTATATACTTTAAAATGTATCATGAATACGATATGATAAGGGATATGAGAGACAAAAATAATCAAACTACATAGAGATTCTTACTAAAGAGTTCTCATTTTCATGGACCAACCCGAAACATTTTCAGGATTCACTGCAAATGGATAGTTGATTTTGTAAAACCATTCCATATAGTCGAGTGCTGCCTAATAAGGATAGTCCGCCTTCTCTCTGCATCGCTGAACAGATTCAAGACGCCCCTTCCAATCCTCCTAAAATTGGACCTCGTTCGAGTACTTGACCTTGTACAAATTAGCCACGTTCCTCCTATCAGAGTAAATTGGTCGGTAAAGATCTCTCAAAATATATTGAATGTATCCCATTTGTCGCATTACCCTTATGGGATCGTGTGTTTCCACGATATCCATAAACCGTATGGGGCCAAAGTAGAAGGCAATATCGTATATAGGAGGTGCACCCTTGAAAGTATTATTCCAAATCACCTATAATAAATAATATTAGTTGTCAATAAACATAAGGGCATATAGTTGAATAAGCTAATTTGGTCTCGCATCATGGGATCTCAGCTAGTCGAGGCGGCGCGTAAAAGATACAAGATGATCCGATGCTCGCATGTTGTCCTTCTAGTAGAGCCTGGACTCCTTCTTGTGGTATCACTTCATAACTTAGGGATTATCGGAGGAGCAGTCGCTATGCAAAGTGGGCTCGATAAATGGAAGGCGATTTTACATCCACCCCTGCACAAAAAATAATATGGATGACATATAGAAACCAAATTAAATGTGGCAGTAATGTAATAAATTTAAATACAGTATTATACCTCTAGCAACGTCATATAACCCGCCAATTTGGGTAACTTTGGCACGACTGGCAATGCCAAGTTGATGGTACATGTATGTAAGTGTTGCGGCTCGCCCATGTATAAAAACTAATCTTTTCCACGTGTTCTAAAAACTAGATGAGGGAAAATGAGACTTTTGTACCAGATATGTTTGCAAAAAGTATCACTCCAAGGAGGTACAAGAGGTAGGCTCGAACTAAGACCTTGGACTAGGATATACATTGCAACCTCTTTTGTCATTATGTTCTTCTCCTTTCTTCGATTCAAAGAACCGATCCTTCAACCATGACAAACCAATGGTCAGCCCAGGCCTGGTCCTGATCTCCTTGTCAGCATCACTCACTCACATATCTAACAATGTACTAACTATTGATGTCGCCACTTTATAGTCCATATAAGGTGCAAACACCGTCTTACCAGTAACCGGGATACCGAGAAGGACTCACACGTCTTTAAATGTGATCGTCATCTCGCCATAGAGAAGGTGGAACGTGTTGGTTTTAGGCTGCCATCTCTCCATAATGCCTAAAACATAAACCCCATTACCTTTGTCATATGAGATGTAGCCTTGTGGTGCTAAACCTAAGTCATTAATCAACTTTTCAACCTTTTTCTTCTCAGAATGTTAAGTGATTGTCTTCCTAACATATATCTGATAGCCATGATTTATGCACCTTAATAATCCTCGGGCCTACAAAATATATGATACATATTTAAAACATTATATAACCAATAAGATGATCAAATGAATCTTTCCAAATTTAACTTACCTTGTTCCTCCAAATATCTAAGAGCACATGGTGCTTGAACGAAAATAGGAGACTTAAATCTGAGGGGCCGCTAGGAAATGAAGTGGCATCTAAGTCGGCCAGATCGATTGACATATCAAAACAATCATCTCCTTCCCCACTTTCAGCATAATCACTACCAGATGGTGTACGACTCGTTTCGATACCTCCCGCAGACCCACTCCCATCAGCTCCTCTAACTATGGTATCCTTCTCACCTACAGAGGTGGTACCAATAGCCTCAACATCAGCCTCTCCTAAATTCGGCTGACTCAGTTTTGTTTCTCAAATGGACATTCTTTAGCATCAAGGTTCTTTTGCTTCCTATAAAAGGAAGTCAGACGCTTCCTCTCGGGCACACCCTAAGGTACTTGGGACCCCGCGGTACTAGTACGACCTTATAGGAAGTTTTTCGTGCTCTTGTTCTCGGTCTCGCCATACCTTAAGACAAAGTAAAATGTTTGTATAGTTGATACATAGTTCAAATAATGAGAATATTAATTCAATTATACAAGTGTCGGTTTAACATGACCGAAACAAATAGAAGTGCTTTCAGTCTAAAACATCTGAAACTTCTTCAATGATATCGGTGTGTCTTGTCCAGAAACCATAGAAGGCATTACGAATGCTTAACTAATCTGACACCATCTGAAAGCTATCGATTCAACATGACCGACACCTATCACATGGTATCGGTTCTGAACAACCTTCCACTACAGGATACCCAGAATCGTAACCCATAAACCTTATTACACCCAATCAATGGCCACAAAATTGGATCTAAACGACATGTAAGATCATAAGGAACAAAACCCACAAGCTTAGAGTGTCGAATACTTACCAAATCAGCTGTGGTAAGCCAAAAATTACACCGACGGCCCTTCGTTCTTCATGCTCGATCAATGGCGGATCTTCTGCGATTTAAGTATAATACAACCTTTCACGACCTCAGTAACTGTTGCATATGATGAATATGTGGTTATTTCTAGGTTTTGGAAAAATTTGATTTAAGGTAGGCAAGTGAGAAATGAATTGAAGAGATGGTTTTTTCTTGGTTGAAGACATGAGTATTTTTGGGATTTCGAGAAAAATCTGTTTAGTCAAACAAAATTTGAAATTAGGGTATGATACGATAAAGGGTCATCTACGCAATAAATGGCCACTCCCTTTTTAATACGGGTTTGACCCCTAAACTAGACTAGTCTGGTTTAACTGTACCAAACCCGATTCGATCTGGTATGCGGATCAAACATTATCATCTTCCTCATCACGTTTTGCTCTGCAAATCTTACAGCATCCCCTTTCTTTAAAACATTCTTTTCGATTAGCTTACTAGTTGGGTTTGCTCTCTAGGAGCGTGGACGAAGTCATCGCCTTACTCGAATGGTCGAAGTCTCCCATCCACAACCTCCAGTTACATCCCAACAAAATCAACATCTACAGCAACCCATACAACAACACCAACAATCAACAACAACAACCTAACAACAATAAAGTACCACTAGTCTCCATCTCTTTCACCTCACGCTCTCTTCGTTTCTATCTTTCCTAATTCTTTCGATTTCTTTCTTCTTTTGGTTTGAACTATGAAAGATACGGTGATGTTAAGTCGAATATATATATATATATTTAATTTCCTCGAGATTTGCATCACATGAATCTTAAAGTAAATATAATGATTCATTTTCATCATTTAATTTGATATTCCTTGATATATGTGTTGCGTATCTAAAGATCGATCTTGTGGCTATTAACAAGACAATCACCACCTCTAACAAACTTAGATGGAATAAATTATATTGAGCTTCTCGAGATATGTCTATTTTGATATTAGGTGAATATGGAAAGTATTACCAACAATTTGTCGAATAACATTCAATTACGAATGAGGAGTGTCACACAAAAAATAAGATAGGATAGATCTTGCTAAGTGTTGACTTTGTATCTAATGTAATTCTCAAATATCATTTGGATAAATATCATTTGTATCTAATTGATCAGGTGGTGTAGCTATATTTGAACTAATATACAATATTTTCATAGATATTAATTGTATATAACTTTGGTTTGAACTTTTCAACATAAGGAGTTTGATTTATAGTAAGAACCTTGTGAAAATATAATAGATTTTATCAAACTTATAGTTTGATATTGTAAGTCTTATCGGGACTCGTTAACCTGAAATTTTCATTTTCATAATAATGTAAGAATAACTTGACCATTTAGTTTACTATACTTAAGCTTCCAATTAACTCCAACAAAACTTTATAGACTCTTTTACTCCGACTATCATCGATTTTGTCGATTATTCAAAGACAAGTGTCACGATTCACTATTCTTCTATGTTGTGAGTGAATTATGATTATGAAATGGAGTTACATAGGCTTTTGGTCATGCAAAACTACTCCGGTGTTTGGCCTTGACAAAAGAAGTCCACTCGTGTCACTTCTGTCAATCACAAGTCATCTCTACGTCTCATTTTATTTATCACACAGAGTCTATTCCGTTCATTTTTTGTCAATCTTAGCTATTCTCACATTAATCTCAATCTTGGTCCCTTTATAAACTTACTACGAATTTCGCTCAATAGCCATGCCACTTACAGCTCCTTAATCGTAACTTAGAAAGAAGATTTTATATCCTTTCTCTTTTCAAAAACTTAGCTAAGGATAAAATGACTTCTTATGATCATTCAATCAATTGAAGTCTTATTTGGCTAACCTTTATTCAAAACAAAAAAAATTTGTGACTCAAACAGTTCTGCTATTTCTTATTGCCTTAATTTGTTTCCATTAGTCTCAAATTTCTCGACTTTTTTTTTTTTTTTAAAGAAATTTGGTAATTTCAAGAGACTCTGTAATATAACTTTGTATCTTATTATTCATCAAATTACTTTTGACGAATTCATTTGTTCGTTATTGTTCATCTGAATAGATAGAAGAATTTAAACTTCCAAGTTCTAATGAATTTAATGCTAATAAAGCTCTTAGAGGATGTTATTTCAATCCTTTAATTCCTATCAATGGAAATTCTTGCAATAAAGGAACTCATTCGACGTCCTATACCAATAATGATCGATATTCAATCAAGTATATCTATTTCTTCATTTATTATATTTTAGGTTATAGTGATAAACGTCATAACTTAATATCGTTAGAAGTGATTATTGTGTACTTTGATATCAAAACACAATCACCTTTGTGTTGATGTTTAATAGCTAATCCAAGCTATTATTAGACCACTTCCCAATACCTTAATTTCTTACATGTTGATCTTATCACTACACTTTTCATTTTTAAGTTAGAAAGTTTTACTCATCGTTGTTTCATAACAACACCTAATATGGTGTTAACAAATATCACTTCTAACTCGTATATTTCCATTTTTTATTATTTCTTATTCATCTCATAGAACCACTATACTCAACGTCACTTATGGACAAGTAACTTCACAAATAAACAATCAAGATTTTCAGTATGACTTTTTAGAAGTCATTTGATTGTTTTCAATTGTGGTTCTATTCTACTTTGACTTTTTATTTTGTTTCGAAAAGGAGACAATACTTTAGTTTAAAGTATTTTATTTTCACATAAACCAACTTAAACAACTTTATTTGATCCTATCACAATCCCATTGTGCTTTTCAGTCAAATCTAGTTTATCTAATCAATTCCTACTTTTAAAACCAAGTGTCTCCATTTTTCTTGTTGGGACTATTTTAACATTGTTTTGAGTGTTCTATAATTTTAATTTTTCAATACTTTCAAGAAATCCATGTTCAGTACTTACGTAGCTGAATCATTTGGGTTTCCTTTTCAACCAATTTATCATTGGTTTCATAACTGATAGCTTTCGCCAGTTATATTTGTATCGAACCATTTACAACCCTTTTGTGAATTTGGACTTCACAAGTCCATTTCATACTCAATCATGCTTAGTTTCGTTTTACAAGTCCATTATCTCTTTTAATTATCCATTTCAAATCTTACTCGTTGTATCTTACGAGTTAAGTATCGAATGGACAAGGAAAATAAACTTCCTATCGCATATCTAGTGATAATATATACATACAACACAAAAATAACACAATAATTCAAAAACATCTCATTTCGCATTCACTTCCTAACTAATCGCTCAATCGACCTTTGGTTTTCAACCAAAGTTTATCCTCAATTAAGCCAACCCTAGGTTCGATGCCAAGTTTGTCACCCTCTCATCATTAAGATATGGTAGTGGCCTAAATTACCTTAATCCCTTGATAATCTAGTCACTCTAATCCACTCTTTATACTTGACCTCAGAATAATCATTAAATCAATCCTTAATAATGCTCCAAAACTAAATTTATATCCTTAATGAAACTTAATTCATGATTTTTTAATTGGAGCAAATTGAAAAATCATACAGATTTTCTATGTATTTTTGTAAAAACTTTGGTAGCACCTCCACCAAAAGTGGTCGCAAGAAAACTTCCACCTAATAGATAGCGAAATTGGGGAGAGTCCTCGAAGGACTCACATCTCCCCTACGACTCGAGAATATATATCAAGTTCAAATAAATAAACTAAATTAGAGTCTCCTATAACTTAATTTCATCTTTATAATCTCATAGTAGACCGAAATTGAAGTTAAACCTTCAATTTATCTTAAACTAACTTTAGAGACTCTCAGAACCATTCAACAATATTTTCACATCCTACTCACCCCAAGAATCCCAAAATAATATATAAAATTTACTGACAAGAAATTACTTTAAATTTTGAAAACAATTACCATAATCTTTGAGTCTTATCCTATCGTCCTTTGTCTTCAAATAGAATCTAACACCATTAAAAACCATTCAAAGATGTCAAGCAAGTAAATCCCTACATTTGTTTGTACTCCTGCAAATCTTAGTCTGATACATGGACACATGTAATTGCATTTCCAAATAAATTAACAATAAGATGTATGCATCAACATAACATGCAACCCACTATGTTGTTGTCTCCTAACTATAATCAGATGTTGACTTCCAAAAATAGTACGAGACAAGTATTAATAGATCATAAAATATAGAGATAACGATGTCGGCGTTAGACTCCACGAATATCACTAAATAGCATAGAGGTAAGACTAGAACCTAGTTTCAATCAAACCAGACTCAGAAACAACTTATCCCCCTCACTCACTCATATACGAGTAACCAAGAATGATAAATTGCAATGCGAGACTATGATAAAATTATAGGTAGAAAGATAAATTTCTTAGATAGTAAAGATTATTATAGGGCCTACTTACTATCAAACCAACTCAAAGTTGTTTGTGAAGCCTCACACAATGTTTTCACGACTTTCATGTACTTTAAACCTATTCCCCAAGCTTCGTACGAGAAGTTTTGAGATCCTTAACGTTACCTGAAACCATTGAGAAATTAGATAAGTTTCCTATTCGAATTTCATAATTTTTGACCAATTTCCGAGTTATTTTGGTATTCTCAAGTCCTAAAAACTTGGAATCACTCCAAATCAACTTCTTAAATGTTTGGATCCAAATTTTGACTACAAATTATGGTTTGAAATCGAGAATTTTCCTTGACTAGGCTTTTAAAAAAATTCAAATTTCAAATATTTTCGGTTATCGTACCACATATTACGAAGAAAAACCCTGTATAAATCCTTGAGAATATTCAAAAATTTTCATTTTTTGAAGAAATCTCCCATTTCTAGTTATTTCTCCAAAAATAGTTTTTTTATTTTTCTATTTTTTTAGAATTTTTATGAATTTCAACAATTTCTTCTCTTTTTTTAATTATGGTTTAACCCCGAACTGGACAATCGATTCAAGCGAACTAGAACCGGTTCGATCCGGTCTGGGGATCAAACCCCATCACCATCCTCATCGCGTTCTGCTTTTCAAATTATAAAATAACCCCTTTTAAAAAAAAATTCCATTGGCTTACAGGTTGGGTTTGCTCTTTGGGAGGGGAGATGAAGTCGTATTTTTCATCGAATGGCCCGAGCCTCCCATCCCCAACCTCCATCCACGATCCAACAAAACTAACATCAACAACAACCCATACAATAACACCAACAATCAACAACGATAACCCAAAAACATCAACGTACCACGAGTCTCCATCTCTTTCACCTTGTGCTCTCTCTGTTTCTATCTCTCCTCTCTCTTTCCATTTCTTTTCTTCTAGTTCAAATTACAAAGGATACAGTGGTGTTAATTGGATATTCCTCGAGATACTTATTGTATATCTTGAGGTCGATCTAATGGCTATTAACAAGATAATCACGCCTTTAACTGACTTAGATGGAATAAATTATATTGATCTCCTCGAGATACGTGATATGTATCTCGAAATGGATCAAATGGTTTTATCACTAATTATACTCTTGATTTTCCCTAAAATGGAATAGCATGCATCTCGAGACATGGAAGAATCTCTCTAACATGACCAACGTTCGATCATTTTCTTCCTCGATGATCACCAATGTGTATTTCGAGACAAATCTAATGTCTATTTTTTAATTTGAATTAAACTATAGGATTCTTTTATATATTTATATTTATATATAAATTGTATTGTATATATATAAACACATATACACCTATGTACTTTTGAGGCTATAAATTTGTCACGCGCATCAACAACCAACCTTGAGTGTGTACACTATTGTACATACCTCGCGTGTCACCCTCGACCCCGCGTTTCACTAGGAGCCTACATATTTATTAATTATTTTATTTAATTTCATAGTTATCTCTTTAATTTTTGTCCAAATTAAATTCTAAAAATACCCCAATTTCATCAAAAAGCTCGAGAAATATACCAAACGCGCTCCAAAACTCATGCACACCATGTATACACTCCACTTTGACCGTATTTTGTGTGGAATAAAGTAAAATAAATCAAATAGGCATGCTTCACATAAAAATAATATTAAATTTAGGATATTTGATTTGTAGCGCATGGGTCCCAACTCAGATACTTAAATCTCAAATTAAATCCAAAAATACTTAATTAGCATCCTAATCAATTTTATATAATTCTCGAATGTCACACTTTGATGTCTTCAGTCTTTACTTCATGAAAAGTTTTGTGCGATCGATCGTCTTGTTAGGGAATATGTCATAGGCCAATCAATAACATTGTTTATTTTATAATTTTAGTTAATAAAATAAAAGTTTTTATTTGTTGTTTTATTATAAGTGATTGCATGTTTACCTAATAGTAAGATCCATGGGTATTTGTTGAAATATCCTAAATTTTCCTAGTCAAAAATTATACTGGGAACTATAATGAATTAAGGCTAGTGTGAATCTTGATTGATGGTCATGTGATGATCATGCATATAGGAACATAAATCGAAATCATGAGTACTTGTTAGGAAATAAGGTATTAGATTTGACTCGCTACGAGAACACCAAATGGATTAAGTCATAGGTGTTACTCATGATACGTATATCATTTAGTCCTTCGACTTGAGATTACCATAGACTTCAATATTATGAGCATAGTAATTTAACCCAATCAAATGTTTTCTTTAACGAGACAATCATATAGATTGAGATTAGTTACCATGTGAATAATATGTGAATGTGTATAATCAAGATAGAATTTGTCACTCGTATAGAAAGAGGTATATCGGTGGACCCCTCGATATGATAGATGATAATGGTCAAGTCCATGTGAATTGATATGATCAATGCCACTTGAATGCTTTTAGTTCAACTAAAGATTGAGACTCCAATTGAACATTAAGAGTGACTTTCCATGCTTTATGTTTAATAAAAAAATATTGCATGACAAAAGGATATGATATATGTTATTCATTAGGTTGTATCAATTTTTATATTCATGCTACTTTGGTAGTCATAATGTCTTGCTAGAGACCGCTTATGACTTATGTATCAAAATGGTTTTGGTTCACTACCAACATCACATGAACCTATTGGGTTGCACACATAAAATGGCTTTACACAATTTCAAGCTGGTCCGAGCAAAGAATTTTATATGATAAGATTCATGACATAAAAATCCTTGCAATTTGTTATGTAACAACTTATTAATAGAGGCGTTTATGTAATTTACTTAAATTGCCTAAATACAATAGTTGTATTATGAATAGGATTTTAAGTGAGGGTTTATCGGACATACAAAATAGTGGTCAAAACCTTTAAACAAAATAAGATATTCATTTTTGCAAATTTCGAGTTCTCTAGATTTCGAGAGAGAGAAAAAAATATTTTCAATCTCTCTTGGGGCTAGCGATCTAAATTGTGGTCACCCTTAGTTGGTGTGTGGGTTTCGATAGAGGATGCACACTTAAACATCTTAAAAATCAAACAATTAGATAAGAAAACCACAGATTAAGATATGTTTTATTTTAATAGATCTAGTTTAATCGAACTTATTTTCGATCTTGTTAGGGTTTTTCAAAAAAAAATTGAGTTTTTATTTGTGTATGAACCCCAAACCCAATAGTGGTAACGGAGCCTTAAGCTCGGTTTTATTAAATGTTTGCGTGCTTTCCCTAATGTATATATAATATATATGTGAAAACATGATCTAGATTAATGTATATATATGTATGCATATAGGTTCTATAATAATTGTTATCAAGAATTGATTTTAAAGCATGTTGTTAATTCATGTATTTGATACGAATGCATAATTTGATTCAATGATACAATTCATGTTTATAATATTTCAATTTATATATGTTTTAATGTTGAATGATGGGAATTTTGTATGTTCGCAATGTAGAAGTTATGTTTAGGTTAATGTGATTTTTATGTTGGATACATAGTTTGTTTTGTTTAATAATTATGCATGTCTTCAGGATAGAAATCATGATTAGGTTAATAAGATTAGTTTAATATGATTCTAGTGTTGAATGCATGATTAATATTTCATTTCTTGATTCAATTGCTTGTTTCATATGAATATGAATCGAAATTGATTTTGATCATATATCTCTCTTTTTTATATGTTAGTATATTCCTATTAGATAGGAGATAAACTTGTTGTAAAATAAGAATTACAAATTGTATAAGATATGTGAGATATATAAAAAATTCTACTTGGATAATGATTCAAAGTATCTTTTATTCTAATTAGATTAGGATAAGATATTAAGTTAAAGGTGAACCCAAGTTAATTAAAAAATGTTTTAATTAATGTTTTCAGAATTAAAATAAGGGACAATTTTGGTCAAATGGATTAACTAAAATAATGAGAAATTTCAAGTGATTTTCAATTTTCGGAACTCGAACTCGTTGTCTAGAAATATCTCTATTGTCAAACACTTGTAAAGACTTTGATCACATCAATATGGGTTTACCTCGCATAGCGTATTGTATTATCTTGGTAAGGCAAGTTGAGTAACGGTTACTCCATTATTTGAAATGGTTAGACTTGATAAAGCTATCAAAATGGTTTTTGGGCTTTAGGCACTAGATAACATCAAACGTGCTAAGATATAAGATGTCATAATCTCATAAAACAACTAAAATTTATATATAATGTAATTGGTAATTGTTACCACCTAAATAACATAATTCAAAGTGCCATGTCTTAGCTATCTTGGAGTTAAGTGAAACATGGATTTTAGTCCTTCAAATTAATGTAGTGTTTTCGGGAGGGTTGTTAATTTCATAGGAGTCTATTCCTCTATACTAAAATGAATTTTTGCATAATATTTATGTACATCTATAACCTTTTCGAATCACACTAATCCTTCTTCTTGTGATCCATTCTTGAGAATGATAAATTATGCAGGACATTCTTTCTTGTTGGTTTAGAAACTTGAGAATTGCTCTTAAGCATGAACGCACGTTGTATGTCTGGATTATCCTATTCTGAGGAACCAACATTCAATGCTTTAAAATTTGTGAAGGATGCACATACTAAGCATGGCAATGACTCAAGCCTGATGTTACATGCATATGTTGATAACCATTATTCTTGAACTTGAGGAAGGATGTGAAGCACATGAAAGCTTAGGATATCGCCATGATCTTTGAAGGAAATGTTCCAACAACGAGGCTAGGTAAGAAAGGTTTGAGATAGTCAAGAACCTTCATTCTTGCAAAATGGCTAAGGGTGCATTAGTTAGTCCTCATGTTCGAAAATGAAGGGCTATATTGACCATCTTGACGGGCTTGGATTTCTTATAAGCCGATAGTTGGCTACTAATTTGATCTTGAATTAATTGTTTGATAGTTATTCATAATTTGTGATGAGCTATAACATGAATAATATAGAGAAGTATATATCAGAGTTTCATTTGATGCTTAAAATTGTTGAAGCGAGAATGTCAATATCCATTGCTAATGTCTTGATGGTTCTAAAAGGAAAGGCTTTGAAGAAAAGGGCAAAGCAAGGCTAAAGTTGCCAAGGCTATTGTAAGCTAATGTCATAAAGAATCTAGAACAAGTCAAGTATAAAGGTGCTTCCACTTCACAGTCCCCGAAGGAAAAGAAAAAGAAGGAGATTTTCATTTCTACCATACACCTGGGCATTGGTTTAAAAATTGCAAGATCTATATTGAAGATCTAAAGAAAAAGAAGAGTAGTGAAACTACTGCTTCAGGTATTTACATTATCGAAGTTAACTTATCTACTAGTAATTCCAAGGTATTGGATACTAGATACGAATCTCACATTTGTATTAATGTGCAGGGTCACACCAAAAGTATAGAGCTAAAAAAATGAGAATTCATCTTACGAGTTGGAAATAGAGCAAATAATATTGCGTTGGCTATATAATGTTGTGAGTTAATTTTACACAGTGGACGTGTTTTAGTTTTAAATAATTTCTATTATTTCCCTACCTTGAAAGCATAAACATCATTTATGTTTCATGTTTGGATTTGGATGGTTTTAGTTTCATTATTGCGAATAATAAATGCTTCATTTCTCGTAAAGACGTTTTCTATGTGAATATTGATTTTTGTGATGGTCTTTCTATTCTAAACATGAAAAGGTGTATAGATACTCATATCTTAACATAGATACAAAGAGATTCAAGTCAAATGATTTGAATTAAACCTACCTTTACCATTGTCATCTTGGCCACATAAATGAGAAACGTATTTCTAAACTCTATAAAGATGGACTTTTACATTAATTTGAATTTGAATCATATAAAATATGTGTATTTTGTTTACTAGGAAAGATGACAAAAATTCCCTTTACTATACATAGTGAAAGAGCGAGTGATTTTTGGGTCTAATACATATTGATGTATGTGGTCCGATAAACACAATGGTTAGATGTGGTTATCGGTACTTCATTACCTTATCGATGATTTCAACGAGATATGGTTATGTGTATCTCATGAAAAATAAAGGTGAATCTTTTAAGACGTCTGGAACATTTCAGAATGAAGCGTAAAATCAACTTAGTAAAACTATTAAAGCACTTCGATCAGATTGAGGTAGTGAATATTTAAGTCAAAAGTTTGATGATCATCTTAGAAACTGTGGGATTGTATCACAATCAACTCCCTCCAGAAACTCCACAATGGAATGGCAATTTTAAGTGGAACAATCAAACTTCATTAGATATGGTTTGATCTTTGATAAGTCGTGCATATATTCCCATTTTCTTTTAGGGTTATGCCTTAGAAACTGTTGCATTTACACAGAATCGTGTTCCTTTTAAAGTCATTGATATAACACCATATCAGATGTGGTTTGAGAAAATATCAAGTTTGTTTTTCCTTAAGATTTAAGACTGAGAGGTTTTCGTAAAATGACGAATCTCAGAAAAGTTATCAGTCAAATCTACCAAGTGTGTATTTGTTGGTTATCCTAAAGAAATTAGAGGATACTACTTTTATAATCCCATTAGGAGCAATGTGTTTGTTGCTTGAAATGGTTTCATTATAGAAAAAGAATTTATCTTAAAAGACAACAAGGAAAATAAAGTAAGTCTTGAAGAAAGTGAAGAACTACAAATAAACACTTAATCGCCAGTAGGATATCAATGAAGTCTTCAACTAGTTGAACCTCTACGGGTATGACAAGGCATGTGTATGTTTGATACGGTAAAACATCATTTTGAGAGACTTGGATTTTTTGTTTATGATAGTAGTAAGGTGTTGCTTATGGATCAAAATAAGCCTATTACTTATTAGGAGGCTACGTCCCTTAGGCGAGATAAATTCTTAGTGCCATGAATTCAAATTTGCAACCCATGTATGATAACCAAGTTTGGAACCTGGTTAATTTACACGAAGGTGGTAAGACCATTAGATGTAAATGAGTTTTCAAGAAGAAAAGCCGAAAAGGATGGCAATGTGCATACTAATAAAGCATGGCTATTAGTAAAAGGTTTTAGGACAGGACTCAAAGTGTTGATTATTGTGACGGCCCCACCAATTCCACAATCTAAACTAGGCCCCGCTAAAATCCCTAGACTTACATGAACCCCGAGCCGTCCCATTTGAGTCACGCAAGCCTAGTCGGCGTTCCTTTATCATGTACCATTTATCAAGCAATTAAAGTTGAGTTAATCAATTAGTGAGTTATCATAGTGATAGTGGAAGCAATTAAACCTCAAACTAAGCGAAAAACCTCAAAGACACAAGTTAAGACCACCTAGATTGTGGAAACCCCATGAGATGTATATCATCATCAATGAACAATTAGTGGAGAGTAAACCCAAGATATACATGCCCAAAGTCTCTCAATACCCAAATCTCGGTGTTTCAAAACAAATATATCAAATAATACAAAA
This sequence comes from Stephania yunnanensis, assembly GCA_039657365.1. NCBI lineage: Eukaryota > Viridiplantae > Streptophyta > Magnoliopsida > Ranunculales > Menispermaceae > Stephania > Stephania yunnanensis. The sequence continues at coordinate 43,321,823 of CM077582.1, forward strand.
ATCACCTTATGTCGAGACGAGTGGTAGGAAGCTGCTCTCTAGTATCCTCAAATAATATAACCTAGTTGTGGAGCCTTCCCCTTGTTGAGCTTGTGGATGCCGCACTCCGTCAAACACAAAAATGGCAACCCCATGTCGATAACGTCAAACATGACATATATACGAGCATTTCGAAATAAACAAATCGATCCTAATTCATGCGGATAGAAAGAAAAGAACAGGGAATGCATGAATATAAAAGACGGTAAATAATTCAATCGATACGTGAGGGTCGAAATACGCGAATAGCAAGGAGTCCCTACCAAAAGGTCGTTGAGTCGCGGCGAGAAGCCAGTGACTCGGGTTCGGGATGAGACAAAGCCGACCAGCCCTAACCCTTGTGACTATGAGATATCCATGGACCCGTATAAGTGCCCCCAATGTACATTCAATTGGGAGACCAACGGCGTCCAGATAAGAGCTCATATCACATATAAATAATAATCATGACTCATTTGCCTATGGACCACTCAACCAATAGAAATATCAAAAGAAATGATGAACAGAGCAATAACAACAAATTTAAAGCTCAAGAAATAACTGTAAAATTTCCTAGCTGATTTACTTACCTATATCCAAACTAATACGCACTATGTACCCGATACTTGAGACTAGTAAACTATGCCCCCGATAATCATACGGGCAAATTTATGTTGTGTTAGAGCCTATTTGAGATATTTTAGATTTATAAATCCCAATATTGCACAATTTAGAAAAATCTTAGTGGTGGCACACTTCTCGAGGAAATATTTGTTGATGTAAAAACTTTCGACAACGTCAACAAGTGTTTTTTTCACTTTCCTTAACCTTTTCTAATTTTTTCCAATTATTCCCAGAATCTTTCTTGAATTTTCATGATTTTTATTGGATTTTCTATTATTTATTTATATTTTTGAGTTTGGGCCCCATTTTCCTTTGAACGGAGTGACAAATTGGTGAACCGGCCGGTCAGTTGTTTTGAGCAAGCCCGGCTCGCCCCGACTCTCCTTGGGCTGAGGCTGGCTTGCCCAAAAACTTCCCCCTCTATTTCGATCATTTGTCTCCCCAAAAAATTTTTTTCTTTTCTCTTCTTCTTCACCTTCAATACATACAAATGAGATGCACAATCAAACTTTAACCTAACATTAACTCACCCAAATTAAACATGGACATTAACCCAAACATCCATTAACACCCCTCCAACTTGTATCAAACCATAATCATGAAAATAAATGAGTTTACATTGCTAAATGGCTTGAGCTCTCCAAAACCCACACTTGTTGATCTTCTCTTGATCAATCCACACTAGGATCTCTCTTTCCTTCTTCCTTCTTGCACTCCAAATCTTGTAAATAGATGAGAAAGAGAAACTTTCATGATACGTTTTGTCGACCAAATGTATATATAGTGGAAAGTGAGTAAACTATAACCTTCACTCGTATCTCGAGACAAATCATGTGGACCATCATCACTCCATGATAACATAAGTCATACTTGAATGACTCTAAATCTTGACACTCTTGTTTACGTATTGTCTCATACGTGTCTCGATGCACATCCTAATGCCTTTGTTTTATTTCACTACTTAGGCTTATTAGTTGAGTCTCATGCATGACCACATTAGAAAAAAAAACTCAACCCATGGTTTACTCGCATGAAACCTACCTCGCAAGCCGCCACCTCGGTCCCATGCCAACACATGACACGAGGTACACCTTCGCTAGTCTCGACACCGTTATGCCCGCGTGTACCTTACCGCACATTACCGTTTTCATTAATTTAATTTGGTCAACCTTTGGTATAATAATTAATACAAGCGTCAAACCAAAAATGACATACCTCGGTGTCGACTCCAGAGATTTGGACATGTGTATCACAACAAGTGGATCCCACGTACAACCCCTGAAATGACATATGGCACGAAGTAGATTCTTAGGATCATTACGAGTCTTCCCAACTAATGAGAATTTCGTCCTCGAAATTGACAAAGTATAAAAGAAATACTTACTAAAATTCAGAAGAGATAAGGAAAGTACTCGCGCATGTACGACTCGAGCTCCCACGTCAGCTCCTCATTTTCGTGATGCTGCCATTTGACGAGACTGATGGGATCTCTTTGTTCCTCAAAATTTTCACCTTACGATCTAGAATTTGAATAGGCTACTTGTCTAAGTAATGTCCTCCCTCAATTCTATCGGCTCAAATCCACTATCAATTTGTCTTCCTCTCTCGACCTATCAAATCGAAGCATAGAAACATGAAATACAGGGTGGATCCCAGACAACTGAGATGGCAACTCCAACTCATACGCAACCTTGCCTATGTTCTTCTCCACCCTGAACGGACCAATGAACCTCGGCGCAAACTTTCCTTTAATCCCAAACCTCCCTTTATCGGAGAAACTTTCAGATACACATAGTCTGCGACATCATATGCTAACTCGTCGTGATACATGTCGTAATACTTTTTATGCCTCTCCTGCGTACCTTTCAGTCTCAATCTGATCAGATCTTCTTTATGTGATCCACTACAATCTCAGGCCCAATCACCGCCACATCCTCAAGCTCTGCCCAGTAAGATGGAGATCTGCATGGTCTACCGTAGAGTGCCTCAAACGGTGCCATACCAATACTGGCCAGATAACTATTATTATACGCGAACTCATATAAATGAGTATACTCTTCCCACTATCCACCATACTCTGACACACATATCCTCAGCATATCCTCGAGAATCTGAATTAGTCTTTCCGATTGTTCGTCAGTATGTGGATGATAAGATGTACTGAGATCTAATCGCGTACCAAATAGTGCCTGCATGCTCTGCTAAATCTGAGATGTAAATTGTGGCTCTCTGTCAGACACAATCGATAAAGGAACGCACGTAATCGCACGATCTCACACTAGTACAAACTTGCCAACCTATCAACCGATGTATGGTAGAAATCGATAAAAAGTACGCAAACTTTGTCAATCTGTCCACTATCATCGAGATACTCTCATGTTCGCGCTGAGATCGAGGTAAACCACTGAAGAAATATATGGCAATATGCTCCCACTTCCACTGAAGAATGTGAAGTGGCTATAATAACCCACCGGGTCTCCGATGCTCAGCCTTAACTCATTGGCATACCTCACACGCTCTAACGTAATCAAAAACATCGGTCTTCATTCCCATCCACGGAAAAGACAACGCACATGTCGAGCGTACATCTTGGTCAGACCGGGATGAATCGTAAAATGTGAGCGGTGAGCCTCATCAAGTATCTCATTACGTAACTCGAGCCCCACGATGGAATCCATGAGTCGACCTCAAACCTCGGGCACGAGTCTATCGATTGACTCCAATCTGAATGATCCAAACTCTGAGAAAACTCCAAGAATCTCTAGTACTGCTAATCTATCTGCTGACCCTCAAGTATCGTTTGAATCGATACAGTATGAGTCCTCATTTGCCCACAAATCAGTACTCTGGTACCGATCAGAATATCAACAGAATACATCAACTCGACCGCCTCGAGTAAACTATACTCGTGTGTCATATGGCAAGTAATAATTTTTGAGTCTTCCCCTCTGCGGCTCAACGCGTCTGCAACAACATTGGCCTTCCCCGGATGATACTCCAAAGAGAAATCATAGTCCTTGAAGAACTGAAGCCAATGCCTCTATCTCATATTCAGATCTTTCTAAGTAAACAAGTACTTCAAACTCTTGTGGTTAGTGAACAACACAAACTTCTCTCTATAGAGATAATGACGCCAAATCTTCAATGTAAAAACCACTGCCGCTAGCTCTAAGTCATGTGTAGGGTTCTCATGAATATTCAAATTTGTCGGGACGCGTAGGCAATCGCTCTACCATCTGCATCAATACACGGCCCTAAACTCACCTTAGAAGCATCGGTGTTCACCTTAAAATCCTTTCCCGAGTCAAGTAATACTAGAACCGAGTACGGTAGTCAATCTTTCCTTCAAAATCCTGAAGGCTTGTTCACAACTATCATTCCACTTGAAAATTTGTCTTTCTTTGTCAATTGCGTCATTGGTGCCACAATTTTTGAGAAATCTTGAACAAAACGTCGGTAATAGCTTGCCAGCTAATAAAGCTATGCGGATCTCTGTCATTTGTCCGCGATGTAGGCCAATCTATCACGACTTTGACCTTATCGGGGTCCACGACACTCTGGCAGCTCGATGATTGTGTCCAAAAAACTCGACCTTTGTAAGCGAAAACTCACTCTTATTGAATTTTGCATACAGTCGTGAGCCCTCAAAGTCTACGCAAAATTATCTTGAAGTGCTCCCCATGATCTTCACGAGTCTTAGAGTAGATAAGAATGTCGTCGATGAACACGATGAAAAATCTATCCAAATGCTCTCTCAATACTCGATGCATGAGATCCATGAACATCGTTGGGGTGTTAGTTAGCCCAAATGGTATATTGTGAACTGGTAATGCCCGTATCGAGTGCAAAATGCGTCTTCTCTCTATCCTTTGCTCTAATCCTCGGTGATTGTACCTAGATCTCAAATCAATCTTTGAAAGCCATTATGCTCTGTCGATTGGTCAAACAAATCATCAATGCGAGGAAGTGGATACTTGTTCTTCAGCTATCACCTTGTTGGTGTCGGTATTCAATGCATAATCTCAGTCGCCATCTTTCTTCTTAACAAACAAAGCGGCGCGCCCAGAGGAGACACGCTCGGATGGATGAATCCTAATTCCAACAACTCATCAAGCTGTCCTCTGAAGCTCCTCCTCTAGCTCTTTCGGAGCCATTCAATATGGCGGAATAGATATAGGTTTAGTTTTCGAAACTAAATCTATGATGATGTCAATCTCCTAGGCGGGGGTAACCCGGTAGCTCTGTTGAAAACACATCGGGGAAACTCGCATACCAGCTGGTACCTCCTCCAACTTAGTCACATGACCCATTACGTCGCACTTAATACACTAGTGAACAACTTCACTTTTACACTAATGGAGACGCTACCTACGGTAATAGGCAAACTAGTCGAAGTCCCTGAAACTAAACTCCAGGATACCTAAAAGATGAAATGTGACTTTCTTATTGAAGCAATGGATGTGTGCATGATAAGCACCTTGACCAATCCATGCCCGATAACGCATCAAACTCGAGGAATTCTAACACTCTCGGAGTTCGTTGGAATGATATGACCCTCTATCTCAATAGAACAATCAACACACACAATAAGTGTTAGATCTTATCCCCAGCCAGTGCGTTTAGGATCAGGGTCTCTCTAGTCTAATAGGTTTCAAACCCAACTCATCAACCATACGACCCGAAATAAAAGAAATAGTAGAACCTGAATCAAACATAGCATGCATGAATCTACTGCGAATATAAACCGTACCCTCAATCAGATTACGGCTTGTAGTCGAATCTAGCATGACAACTGCGTGAACCCGCTCTCGGCTCTATTGTGGCTTCCCTCAGCCCAGTCGTGGACACTCACTGATGAAATGAGCTAACTCTCCACACTTCCAACAACCCCTATGAGATCCTGATCCAAATGAACCACCTGTATTTTTGTCCCAGTCTTTATCCCTGTGCCTGACTAGGCCTCTGTCCCTATCTCTGTACCTGACTGGAACTTATGGCCCTACATCTCCTATCGGTCCTCGATAATACTAATGTTGAGGACCGACGGTGTTGAATGCGGTGGTGTACTCGCGTAGCTCTGTGTTGGACCTACGACACAAGTGTAGTATGCGTTATGCATAAGGTAGAGATGTAATAGATCCCGCGCTGAGCTCGAGCTTCGCCTCAATAGTCAAAATCTCTTCCTCTTCGATCACCTCCGAGAACCACCTACGGCTATCGTAATGATGACGCTAATGCAACCGATACTCCAGTGCGTGTGCTCTCAAAGCTCTCGCTAGCTATAGCCCTCTCATAAGCCTCATGTAATGTGCTCGGAAAGTTGTCGTCACTACAATAGAACCAATAGAGTCCATGTAGGACCGTGTTCAAAGTAGTACGCCTTGTTAGCGTTAGTGTCGGTTGCACTCCCCGACATATTCCATCAAGCGTAAATATCGGTCCATAGCGCATAACTTACTCCCAGGTCCTCTATGAATGAGTCGAAACTCGAGTCCTCTTTAGGTTACGGATTTATAGGAGGATTGCACTTCTCGTTAAGCCTCTCCTTGAACTCAGCCCAATCCTTGGGCTTCCGTTCGACGCCACCATAGTGCGCCATTCGACATCGGCCTCGCGAACGGTGAAGGCGATTATATACTCGTTGCATATGGTGGTGTGGCGGTACATCATGTATCTTCTCGTGGCTCCTCATATACCTCTCTGCAACCTTAAGATTAGTACCCCTTGGAACTTCTCGGATGATGCCTCTAAAACACGAGCTACATCGCCTCATTTGTAGCCGTAACCCTAACGCCCTTATCGGTCGGCGTGCTCGGTGTATCCTTAGTCGATGTCTCGGATGTAGGAGGCACTATCTCGGCTTTGAACATGTGCCTCTTGATTCTGTGCAGCTCTTGCTACAAACTAAAGGTGTTGCGGGTGGGGACTGTAGGAGCACTCCCGAGTCTCGAGTATGGGGTGCTAATGTGGAAGGTGATGTTATCGCATGAGCCCTCGATTAGTCAAAGAATCTCTTGAAGTGATGGTCGTGAGATGTAATCTCTGCGACATGCCATCTAATCTCCTCTGTACGTCCCCGTATCACTATCACTAGTATCGAGTTGATCGGCCATCACTAATTAAAAGGAAAGCAATTTTCAAGATTAGAATAGCTATCGATAGTTAATAGTACAACAATCAAATAACTTGTAGTCCAGTTTTAAATTTCCTAAACTCTCCTCACTTCCCAACTAAGACTTAGGTTAGGATCATTGGGTTCCACTCTAAGTTCAAACATTCTTAATTTCCGCTGGTTTGTGTATTAATGGATTGTGATTTAATCAAGAGTCGAGTATTTGAAACTTCGACTCGATACCAACCGTGACGACCCAGTTCACAATTCTAAACTAAGCCCTTTGGCCTAGACTTACGTAGACCCCAGAGCCCATCTCGATGAGTCACACAAGCTAGTCAACCTTCCTTTATCATGTACCATTTATCAAGCAATTAAAGTTGAGTTAATTAATTAGTGAGTTATCATAGTGATAGCGGAAGCAATTAAACCTCAAACTAACTAAAAAACCTCAAAGACACAAGTTAAGACCACCTAGATTGTGGAAACCCCATGATGATGTATATCATCATCAATAAACGATCGAGAGAGTAAACCCAAGATATACATACCCAAAATCTCTCAAAAATCAAATCCCGGTGTTTCAAAATAAATATATCTAATAATAGACAAAAATCACCTATATCGGACAAGTGGTAGGAGCGCTCAGGTATCCTCAAATAATATCTCCTAGTTGTGGAGCCTTCCCCTTGATGGATTATGGATCTACACTCCAGCGAAAAACACAAGAATGGCGAGCCCTAGTGAGTAGCACGCCAACGAGACATATATACATTATTTTGAAATAAATAAATCGATCTAATTCATGCGGATTGAAAGAAAAGAACAAGGAGCGCATGAATATAAAAGACGATAAATAATTTAATCGATATGTGAGGGTCGGATTATGAAAACCGAATAGTAAGGAGTCCGAACAAAAGGTCGTTGAGTCGCGACAAAAGCCCAGATTGACTCGGGTTCAGGACGAGACACGGCCTACCGGCCCCTTACTCTTGTGACTATGAGATATCCACATACCGGAAAAGTGCCTCGAATGTACATTCAATTGGGAGATATCAATGGCGTCCGGATAAGAGCTCATGTCACGGATAAATAATAACCATGACTCACTTGCCTATGGACCACTCAACCAATAGAAATATCAAAAGAAATGATGAACGAGCAATAATAACAAATTTAAAGCTCAAGAAATAACTTCAAAATTTCTTATTTGGTTTACTTACCTATATCCAAACTAATATGCACTCAAATCGGCTCGACGCGCCTCCAAATCCGTACCCAATACCCGACACTAGTTGACTATACCCCGATAATCATATGGGCAAATTTATAATGTGTTAGAGCCTATTTGAGATATTTTAGATTTTTAAATCCCAATATTGCGCAATTTAGGAAAATCTTAGTGGTGGCACACTTCTCCAAGAAATATTTGTTGCCGTAAAAACTTTCGACAACGTCAACAAGTGTTTTTCACTTTCCTCAACCTTTTCTAATTTTTTTCTGAGTTTTTCTTGAATTTTCATGATTTTTATTGGATTTTATGTTATTTATTTATTTTTATTTTTTTTTAGTTTGGGACCCTTTGGGTCCAATTTTCACTAAAGCATTTCGGTTGAATTGACTGGTTCAAGTTGTTTTGGGTGGGCCCAACTCGCCCAACCCGATGGGCTGTGCGGGCCCGGCTAAAAAACTTCCCCCTCGTTTTTGATCACGAAAGAGAGGGGCGTGAAACGAGAGGTGAAACGCCTCTGTTTCACCTCCAAAAAAAAATTCTCTCTTCTTACCTTCAATACATACAAATGAGATGCACAATCAAACTCTAACCCAACATTAACTCACCCAAAATGAACAGGAACACCAACCCAAACATCCATTAACACCCCCTCCAACTTGTATCAAACCATAATCATGAAAATGAAGAGTTTACCTTACTAGATGGCTTGAGCTCTCCAAAACCCACACTTGTTGATGATCTTCTCTTGATTAATCCACACTAGGAGCTCTATTTCCTCCTCCTTCTTGCTTTCTACAAATCTTGCAAATAAATGAGAAAGAGAAACTTTCATGATAAGTTTTGTTGACCAAACGTATATATAGTGGAAAGTGAGTAAACTATAGCCTTTGGTCATGTTGTGCACTCGTGTCTCTAGACAAATCATGTGGACCATCATCACTCCATGATAACATAAGTCATACTTGAATGACTCTAAATCTTGACACTCTTGTCTCTAGATTGTCTCATACGTGTCTCGATGCACATCCTAAAGCCTTTGTTTTGTTTCACTACTTAGGCTTATTAATTGAGTCTCATGCATGACCACATTAAAAAAAAAAACTCAACCCATGGTGTACTCACATGAAACCTACCTCACAAGTTTCCACTTCGGTCCCACGCCAACACATGACTCGAGTGTACGCCTCCAGCTAGTCTCGTCACCGTTATGCCCGTGTGTACCTTACCCGCACATTACCAATTTTCATTAATTTAATTTGGTCAACCTTTGGTATAAATTAATTACAAGCATCAAACAAAAAATAACATACCTCGGTGTCGCCTCTCGAGATTTGGACATGTGTATCACAACAAGTGGGTCCCACGTACGACCTTGAAATGACACGTGGCACGAGGTAGATTTTTTTTTAGGATCCTTACAATTATAATGAGACTTTTTATCCTATAGCCACGCTTAAATCCATTATAATTCTAATTGCCATAACTACATATTATGACTTTGAGATATGGCAAATGGATGTCAAAACATCTTTCCTAAATGGAAAGTTACTTGAGGATATGTATATCATATAACCTAAAAGGTTGGTTCATTTTTTGAATTCTAAGAAGGTATGCAAGCTTCAAATATCCATTTATGGATTAAAACAAGCTTCTCATAGTTGGAATCTTTGTTTTGATGAAGAAATTAAGGAATTTGATTTCATTAAAAATGAAGAAGAGTTTTGTGTATACTAGAAAGTCGGTAGGAACGTGGTTATTTTCTTAGCAATTGTTAGTTGATGCTATATCATTCAATGGAAATGATACCCCAACCTTGCAGAGTGTCAAATCTTAGTTAGGGAAGTGTTTCTCAATGAAGAACTTAGGAGACGCGAAATGACCTACATCCTTGGGATTAAGATTTATAGGGATAGATCTAAAAGGTTGATCGGTCTAAGTAAGAGTGCTTATATTGATAAGGTACTGAATAGGTTCAATATCCAAGACTCTAAAAGAGGGTCCTTGCCAATGTCTCATGATACAAGTCTCAGCAAGACTCAATGTCCTAAATCTAATGATAAGCGAGAACGCATGAATACAATTCCATTTACATAAGCTATTAGATCTATCATGTATGCCACGTTGTGCATTCGACCGATGTATCAAAAGGTTTGAGCGCTTTAATAAGCGGATATCGTATGATGATCTCGGTGAAAGTCAATGGATAGCAAAGAAAGAACATTATTAAGTACTTAAGAATGACTAAAGAAATTTTTTGGTCTATGAAAATTTGGAAGATGAGCTTGTTGTAAATGGTTACACAATTCTTCAAACTCATATAGATGAATTTATATCACAACGGATATGTGTTCACCTTGAATGGAGCGCTGGTAAGGTTGCAGAAAAAGTTTGAAGCAAGAAACCGTTGTAGATTCTACGAAAATTTGAGTATATCGCGGTCGTCGATGCAAATTAAAGAGGTAGTTTGGATTAAAAAAATCCATCTTTAAACATGGTGTGGTTTCTAGTATAGTTAACCTCGTTTGTTTGTATTGTGAGAACAATGGGTGATAGCAGCGGGCCAAGGAACCAAGATCACACCACCGATCTAAACATATACTTATACTTTTTTAACTCATTCGAGAAATCATTAAGAATGGATACGCGAAGATTTGTAAAGTTCCTACGAGGAAGACAATGTTGCAAATCCTTTTATGAAGGCTCTTCCACAAGCGAAACATGATGGTCATGTTAGGTCATTAAGTATTAGATACATGAATGATTGGCCCTAGTGATAGTGGGAGATGTTGGAAAAATGTGCCCTACGTTAATCTATAAATATTGTTTATCTTATAATTTTAGTTAATAAAATAAAGGTTTTTTGTAGTTTTATTATAAGTGATTGCATGTTTACCTTATAGTAAGATTCATTAGTATTTGTTAAAATATCTTAAACATCCCTAATCGGTCATTATCGGGAACAATAATGAATTGATTAGTATGAATATTGATTGGTAGTCATGTGATGATCATAGGTATAGGGATACGAATCAAGATCATGAGTACTTGTTAGGGAACAAGTAATGCTTGGTGATCCACCATGAGATATAAGTAGATCCTTTGATATGATAGACTCATAATGGTCAAGTCAATGTGAATTGATATGATCAATGTCACTTGGACATTTTCTGTTTACCTTAAGATCAAGACTAGTACGATTGAACATTAAGAGTGACTTTTCATGTCTTATGTTTAATAAAAGGATATCGCACGACAAAAAGATATGATATATGTTATTCATTATGTTGTATCAACTTTTATATACATGCTACTTGGGTAGTCATAATGTCTTGCTATAGACTGCTTATGACTTGTGTGCCAAAATGGTTTTGGTTCACTGCCAACGTCACATGAACCTATTAAATCGCACAAAAAGAATGGCTTTGGGCAATTTCAATTGGTCAAAAGCAATAGATTTTATATAATAAAAGTCATGACATAAAAACTCTTACGAGTTGTTATATAATAACTTATTAATAGAGGCATATCTGTAATTTGCTTAAACTGCTTAAATACAATAGTTGTATTAGGAATAGGATTTTAAGTGATGGCTTATCTACACATATAAATAGAGGTTGAAACCCTAAAACGAAATAAGATTTTTGTTTTTGCAAATCTCGAGTTCTCTGAATTTTGGGAGAAAAAGAAAAAAGTTTTCAATCTCTCTTGGGGCTAGCACTCAAAATTGTGGTCACTGTTCTTGTGTGGATTTTTTATCGAGGACCCACACTTGAACGTCTTGGAAATTGAACAATTAGAGAAGAAAATGACGGATTAAGGTATGATTTACTTTCGAAGATCTAGTTTAATGGAACATATTTTCGATCATGTTGAGGTTTTTCAAAAGTAGTTTTGGATTTTTCGCCATGTATGAACACCAAAACTTAGCACATCTAATGTCGATAGCTCAGAGCATCATCTCTAAACTCTCCTTGTCCGTACCAATGGTAGTAGTCATGAGTGAAACTGTGCTTACAAATGTGGTACTTAACGACCTCCATGTCGCGATAATTACGAAGATAGCATTTGGTGTGGTCGCACGGGCACTTTATCATTTTCTCTTTATAGTAAGTGTAACAATGAGTTTTCGTAAAATCTATGAACTTTTTAACTTTGACCACAAACTCACAGCATACGAACCCATTTTGGACACGATTGTACATCTATTCCCTATTTGGGTTAGCCATGTCCTATAAAAAACAAATTCGTTTTTAATTGAAGTCAAAGATAGTCACTCTAAATATTGAGATTGTCATCATATCTAAAACGTAACAAATGTTTATCGTTTGTTGTCGATTGTGTTTTATAAGTTGTGTTTCAATAGTTGGTCGAGCTTTCGTCGCCTAAGTTCGTTCATAATAACTCTATATAATATTATGTTCATCACACTAGATTTGAAGCCATTTATATTAATCTACCTAGCTTTAAATACACCGAAATACCAAAATGTTTACATTTCATTTTCATTTCTTAACTTGAAAAAAATGGTATAAATTTATTGAACAAAAAATATAATTCAAAAAATATTAATAAAATAATATAAATATCTCTAGACGCAAATAAGTACCACTCCCCCTCCTCAACGCGTGGTGGCGGTGACACAATTCAAACAACATAATTTCACAAACAACAATATTAATTAATCAATCATTAATTTTCACAAACCATACCAATAATACAAATAATCAAATACAAACAATAAATAACATAAATAAAAAATAAAAACAGTAAATAATATTAAAAATGAATATCACAAAAATTACCCAATATGCGGTGGCGTCATGCGATGGGCGTGAAAGCGGCATACATCGAAGCGGCAGCGGCGCAGAAGGTGACGCGGCGAGTGGGAGCGGCGGTGGCGGTGGCGGCGGTAGCGGCAACGACGGGGAAGAATGGCGGGAAGTAGGGAGCGACGGTAAGCGGCAGCGGTGGGAATGGGAGCGGGAGTTGAGCGGAGTTCTAGCGATAGTGGTAGCGGTAGCGGGCGAGAAAGCAGCAACAGCGACGGCCAGTGGGCAAGAGATAAGAGGGTGGCGGCGACTTAGGGATGCATAAGGTAGCAGCGAATGGGGGTGGGCGGACGATGGCTGACGGGGGAGAGAGAGAGATAGAGAGAGAGGGGCTCTTGTTTGGTAAGGCTAGCGATAATCTAGGCGATAGGCGATAGCTTATAATATACTAGCTGGTAGCGGAAAGTTGATAATCTAGCTGATCAACTAAAAATTGTTTGGAATGATAGTTGATTGATTAGCTGATAAATGCAAAATGACAATAAAGGACATATGACACAATTAAGTATATTAATTATATAATCATATAATTAATTGTTATAAATAACTCTGTATTTTATTTACAAAATACAAATTAATACCATAAAATAATTTATATTGTTTAGAAAACTAAATTATGTGTGTCCATAAATGCTTACATGAAAATAACTCTATATTAATTTATAAGAATTCTCAAAAAATAAACACATGTAAATAAAATATAATAAACGACTTGGATAACTATACATATATCTAACGCATCATCCATAATTGAGAAGAAATGTTATTGCGAATATTTTTTCATTTCTAGAGAAGTCTCTTTATAACTTAAAAAAAAAGTAGTAGATTAGTAAAAAAAATTAAAAATATGTAGGATAGCCCACCACTCGAACAACACATCAAAAAATATTTTTATAACATCTAAAAATATTTTTTATACTTTACATTATTAAAACTTATTTAATATGTAATAAATATCTAACAAGATTATCTATAATTAAGAAATTAATGTGTAATGATTTTTAATTTTAGTGAAATTCTTTGTTTTATAATATTTAGTTAATTATTAATCACTATTTTTTTCATTAACAATATTAAGCTATATGTTAATTTTAAATTCAATAAGTTTTAATAACGTATTATATAAGCTGTTGGTCTAGCCTAGAAAGAGCTTGAAATCTTTGGTTTCGCCTCTTCCAACTCTGATTGTTGCTAAAAAAACTCCACCAGTTGTGTTTTCGATTAAGAACTAGCTCGATGGGGCATTACGTAGTTGCCAGACCAAACAGAAGCAAGAAAAAAATAGAAAAAGAAAAAGATGAGACGCCTCAGACAGTTGAATTTCTCAAAGATCAGAGGCCCTCAGCAGTTGCATCACGTATGATTAATGATGGGCGAGGAAGGTATCAATGCTTAAAACTCCATTTCTATTTCTATTTTATGCTCATCATATAGCACATAATTCAAAACTCTTATTATATTTTATGCTCATGAGATGACGCAATTCACGGGGGTGTATTCAATTGAGATTTTAATAGACTTTTGGTTACTTTTATTAACTAAAAAAGTTTAGGGGTATTCAATTAAAACTTTTAGAGAGTCTCTAAAAGTAAGGTGTATTCAATGTGAACTTTTATATACTTTTAAAAAGTCTCTAAAAGTTTTGGGGTATTCAATTTAAACTTTTAGAGAGTTCATAAAAGTAAGGTGTATTTAATTTTTTAGTGACTTTTGTAGATTGGTTACAAATCTTGACTTTTGTAGACTTTTTGTATAAAAATACACATAAAGAAGTCTTCAACTTCTCCTCGCCTCAACCAGAAACTTTTAGAGACTTTTAAGTTTTTTGTTGGTTACATTTTTCAATAAGGACTTCATTGTTCACAAGAGGACTTTTTCTTATCAATGGTTTTTATCAACTTCTCCAATCACTCCATTAAGCTGTGTGACGGCCCCCAATTTCCACAAATTGGGCCCAACGTCCCGACCTAAACTCACGTGGACCCCGAGCCAATCTCGCAAGTCAACGAAGAGCCTAGTCAACCTTCAAATCCATCATTATCTAAGCCACATTCAACATTTTACGGTTGATTAATATGTTTTTCAAGTTTTACACTTTAGCGGAAGCAACTAATACATTAAATAACTCAACAAGAATATAGAAAGTTAGGCAACCTAATTGTGAAACCTTGATAAATATTATCGGATGAGAGTAATTACCAAATATACAAAAACATCACCTAGCTATAATGCCTTCCCTTTGCTACTCGTCGCTGGGCTGCACTTTCGATCAAACATAAGAATAAAAAGCCCGAGTAAGTAAATCGATAGGACATATACCAACATTTCACAATATCCAAAACAACGATTCACGATATCCAAAGCGATCGAATTCATGAAAATAGAATGAAAGAAATAAAAACGCATGAATATACAAGGTATAAACAATCCATCGATGAGTGATGCCCCAATAGCACAAGAGTCTGACCAAAAGTCGTTGAGTCGCGAGTACAAAGCCCAAAGCATGATAACTCTGGTTTAGGACGAGACCACTTGCCTCCCGGCCTTAACCCCGTGCGACTATGAGACATCCATAGACCCGGATCTAGGGACGAGACCCCTGCCTCCCAGCTCTAGGCCCGTGATGTTGGGTTTTGGGGTTCATACGCAACGGAAATTACAAAATTATTTTGACAAAAACCAGACAGGGATCCGAATCTAATTCCATTAAAAAACTTTTAAACCATGAAAAACTTAATCATACCTGAGTCGTAAATATACCTTTCCGAAGGTTGATCGATCTCTACAAGAAGCGGCGCTACTTGGCAGACGAACGCCCTCTACCCGATGTAGTCCACACACGAAACGGCAGTAGAGATTCGAAGTCTTAAAAGCTTTGAGAGAATACAAAATCCTTTTGTTTCTCTCCAAAACGATCCTAGAGCATACTAAAAACCCTAAGTCGTTTCTAAAACGAAAATAGAGTTTCGGCCTATTAATCTTTCGTGCATGTGTTCTAACTTAAAGCGTCTATTTATACAACCCTTGTATATGACGGTTAAAGTAAATTACACATATACCCTTACTTAAAGAAGTATAAGTGTAATACACCACAAGAGGCGTTTAAATCATGAATTTTATCACATAAAATTCTTTTTAAATCATCTTAAAATCTCGCAAAATCATTCTTAGTGTGCGACCCAATAGGCTCATACAACGTTAGCGGTGTAACAAAACACATTTTGGTATACAAGTCATAAAGTCTCACAGTGAGACATTATGACTACCCAAGTTGTACGAATATCAAATCGATACAACCTAATCAATAGTGTATATAACATCCTTTTTGTCACAAGATATCCTTTTGATCAAATATAAGGCATGGAATTGTCATCCAACATGTTCAATCGATACTAGTCTCGATCTCTACAGGTAGATCTAGAAAACATCCAAGTGACATTGATCAATATCAATTCACTTTAGCTTAGGCCTTTTAGCAGCCTAACACATCGAGGATCCACTAGATATCTCTTTATATGAGAGGACAAATTCTATCTCGATTACACAACTTCATCACATTGCTTTCACTTTGATAACCAATCACAACCTTTATAATCGATCAGGTTAAAACAACGTTTGATTCGTATCAAATCATTGTGTTCCTAATGTTGAAGTCTCAAGGGTAATCTCAAGTCGAAGGATTTGGAATATATACCTATCATGAGAAACAACAATGACTTAATCCATGTGATGTTCTCGCGGATAAACGAATTAGGTCCGATTACTTTGTTCCCTAACAAGTACTCATTGATCTTGATTTGTATCCATATACGTATAATCATCATATGATCATCAATCAAGAGTCACACTAGTCTTAATTCATTATAGTTCCCGATTATAATGATCAGTAGGGACATTTATGATATTTATGTAAATACCCATGGATCTTATTATAATGTAAACATGCAAATTAATTATAATAAACGAATAAATGAAATCCTCTATTTTATTAACTAAAAGTATTCATAAAGTTACGCTTAATGGATTGACCTAGGGCACATGCCCCGTCACGTGACAACTATGAATCATCCATGGACCCTAGGATAATATCGACTGAATGACCACGAAAGACATCTGATTTAGCAGATTGTGCCCTGCCTTCCACATCACCTAACCCTCTCATATCATGAGATAAACAAGAACCATGACTCACTTCGCCAATGGACTCACTCAATCGACAAACGATTCCACAGATAGCTATCATCACAAAGCGGTGAACAACAATAAAGCTATCACAAAACGATGAAACAACAACTGACCCGATTGAGAGAAATGAAATAATGTATAAGTTCTAACTGGTTTACTTACCTTGAGAAATCAGCAGGAACGACGACATCCGAATCCTAAGTCCACGGTGTCCATTTAGACATTTTAGGCCTATT